>VWZG01011734.1:155479-218000 GCA_013396735.1 Grallaria varia | reverse complement strand
GGGGGTGTCCGTGGAGAAGTAAGTAATTAATAGTCCAGATAGAATGGCACACCCAAGATCTTAAGTTGAAAATGGGTCAAGTCAAAATGATCTTGTACTGCAGAATACTCTACACTAAGTATAATAGTGTAGTACATTTCAGAAATGTTTTGGCTTTATTTCTCTGCCAACATGTAGGGCTACAACTTTTTAAAGTTGAGGAGCAAAAAGAAGGAAAGTTCAGGGGCACCTTTACTGCTCTGCTGTCATAAGGTATCATTACATTTCACACAGTAAGTTCAAAATTACTTTTGGAATTTCTCCTGCAGCTCATGACCAAAAGGTCAGTTCAGGTAAATAACTGGGGCACTTAACTAGGGTTCCAAGCAGCCCCAGCCAGCCTTCATGCGACCTCAGGCTACATCCATTATACAGTCTGTCTGAGTACATTGACATGATCTTAGCCTTGTCCTGCCCATCCTATGGATGCTCTCGGTAGGGGCTGGACTGGCTTTTCATAGCACCAGAGAACATGAGGCTTCACAAAAGTGGGAAGAGACGTCCACATTACACAAAGGAAATTAAAGGGTCAGAACACAAAGATAAAATGCACTGAATAGGGTTTGTAGCAAAGACAATGGGACTTAAAAGAGAGTGAAGCTGAGGTTAAATTTGAAGTGATAAGTAGCGCAGAAAGAGAGAGGGAGGATCGCTTATGGGTCCATACCAGGACCAATATTGTTTGATACATTCATTGAAGACATAGGGGTATTGCATGCACCCTCAGATGATGCCAAAGTGAGTAGTGCCATTGATAGGACTGAGGGAAGGGATGCCATCCAGACAGACCTTTATGGGCTTGAGGAGTGAGCCTGTGCAAATGCTATGAAGTTCAAGGTAAAGTGTGAGGTCCTGCACCTGGGTCAGGGCAATCACCAGTATCAATACAGAATGAGGAATAAATGGGCTGAGAGCAGCCCTGTGGAGAAGGACTTGGTAGTACTGGTGGATGAAAAGCTGGACATAAGCCAGCAATGTGTGCTTGCAGCCCAGAAAAAACAACAGCATTCAGGACTGCATCAAAAGCAGTGTGATCAGGTCAAAGGAGATGATTCTGCCCCTTTGCTCTGGTGAGACCCCACCTGGAGTGCTGCAACCAGCTCTCTGGTACTCAGCACAGGAAAGACATGGACCTGTTGGAACAGGTCCAGAAAAGAGCCACAAAAATGGTCAGAGGTCTAGAAGACTTCTCCACCAAAGAAAGGCTGAGAGAGGTTGGGTTGTTCAGCCTGCAGAAGAGAAGGCTTCATTGTTGTGCTATTTCAGTACTTAAAGGGAAATTATAAGGAAGACAGATGGAGGCTTTTTACCAGGGTCTGTAGTGACAGGAAAAGGGGCAATAGTTTTAAACTGAAAGAAGGTAGATTTATACTAGATGTAAAGAAGAAGTCTTTTTACAATGAGAATGATAAGACACTGGAACAGGTTGTCCAAAGAAGTTGTGGATACCCTATCATTGAAATTGTTCAAGGCCAGGTTGGACAGGCCTTCGAGAAACATGATCTTGTGAAAGACGTCCATGCCCATGGCAGGGTGGTTGGAACTAGATGATATTTAATGGTCCCTTCCAACCCAACTCCTTATACTATTCTATGATACAGAAAACAATACTGTCATATAACACACTCAATAGGTCTTGTCTCTTCCACTGGTTCTATAAACCTGGACGGACTAACTTATTTCTTCAGAGGTTTAAATGATCAGTGTCATTTAAAATAAGTCCCTAGGGATGATGCAGGTAAACATTTTGATCTATTTGGACTAGCCAAGTTTCAAAACAAAAATATAACTTAAGAGGTCAGAGCCCCTCTAGTGCATTTTCATTGGTATTAAGTTTAGAAAAGAGGGACCATTGCTTCAACTGTTTCCTGACAACCTTGCAGGCAATGCTGGTCATCAGAAAGAGTCGCAGTCACACTTACCCTAGAGGAGACAGGGAGATCAGCATTAACTGCAGTCATTGAATTACATGAGATAAACAGTGCTGTTTGTTTGAGGGCTAGCAAGGAAATATCTGTGGGTAAGATTTGGCCTCTAAAATAACTGTTATTATCCGAAAGGCAGTAAAACAACAGGCTGTTTAGGGATTCAAAGAATTTGTAGGGTTGCACACTTCAAATTTTCTCCAGTACAGGGAAAACAGCTTCAGTCAAACTGTTTGCACTTGCCTATATTAATCAGTCTATAGTCATGCTGTCATGTAAACATCTTTTACAATCAAGCTCTTTTTTGTACACTTCCGTCTGTAACATTAAACTTGCAGAATAGATTGACAGATAATAGAAGTTTCCGGTATCCAGAGCTTACCAGAGCAAGCAATGTGATATGTTCACAACTGAAAAAAGGTGTTAGGATTTATGTAAGCAAGGCCCCTTGGTAGCCTGTTTGCTTTTGCAAGTAGACATCAGCAGAAAGTCAACCAAAGAGGTATTTCCTTGCTGTCTTCAGATGTACACCTATCCTCAAGAGAGAGTCTGGATGGTCAAGAGCTCAGTCGGCCCTATGAGAAATGCAGGAAAAAAAGGATAAAGTATTGTGCTGTTTCTCACTTGGCATTACTTCAGTGTGATCTGGAAGTTGTGTGAAAGTACTTGGCATTTTGTTTTTCTTTCCGAACTGATTTCCAAGTTTGGTATGGGCAGCTAAGGTCCTGCAAAGGCAAACATGAACAACAGCCAGTCTGAACTTGAGCTACATTTCAAAATGGCATTGCCGAGGCACACTGAACAGATGTCACAGGATCTTCTGTTGCAGTGGTCTCAGCTGCAGTGCCAATTCAGGAATCAGACTGAATTTTAGCCCATGCCTTGTTTACGTTAAGGTCAAGCATTAATTTAAACCCAGAACTCCCCATTTCAATTCTAAAGTTTCAGTTTTAATAGAATATATCCATGCTTTATAAGTAGGACTACAGCTAGGTACTTGCTACAACTTAGCATTTCAAAGCTGAATGCAAGCATAGGTCATCTGAAGAAAAAAGAATGCAACATTTTGTAATGCAATGCAACATCTTAGATAAACTAAGAATTTAGGGGCTTTATGAGGACAATCAAATTCAACAGATGAAAAAGATTTGAAAAAGTAAGCAAAACCCTGGAAGTGACAGAGCCTCTAATTTTCCACTCCTATTCATAACTGAGTAATCTCTTGTCATGAGGCAGTGGCATAATACTAAAATTGTATCCAGAGCAGGACATTTTTCTACATGTTGTGTCAGTTGAGTTTACTTCTCAGAGTTTTACTGTGTGTACCAGGCATATCTTTGCAGTCATGTATCAAACTAACTATGCAAGCAACAGTTGTTTCAGATTAGATGAATGAATTAAAAACAAAATAAGTTTTCCTAGACAGAGGATATTTTTTAGCATTTATGTAACTTCCCCTAAACAAATATTTTTAATTGAGTTAATCCTCAGAATCATTGCAGAGCAGGTGATTATGATCATCCTAGTCTTACAGCAGGAGAAATTTGAGGTTTAAGGGTTAGATTAGTGCTCAAACCCTCCTGGACTTGCTTGGCAATTCTAATTCAAATCTGTAGAACTTTATTTTATGGTTTAATCCTGATGTCCTTCCTTCAGGGCAAAGAAACTGCTTTACTCAAAGAAATAATGGTTGCCATAGTATGAAAAATACAACATAAAACTGTTTTGAGTCTGTAATTCATTAGAATAATTCCCTTTTCATTATAAATTGCATCATTTAATGCAATTCAGAAATTTGACTGTGTCCAAATGAAAATAAATTTGAGGTTCATTGTCTTTTGATGTAGAAGCTGCTACAGAGCTTTGTTCCTCTGATGTTTACTATAGTAACTGTTCTCAAACTGAATTTATTTCTAGCTAGTTTATAAACCTTTATTCTTCCAAGAGCCCTTCTTCTTTGGTAGCTGTCTTTTCTTTATACTGGGACACCATAAACCGTTCACTTTCTGTCCTTATATTGCTAGCATGAACTAGTTTAGTTCTCTTCATAATGTCATGCTCAAAACAATTATTCAAGTTATAACCCTTTTGGTAATCATGTGTGTATCTGGAAAACTTCTTAGGCATTCACTAGATGTTAGCAGATGACCAACACTTCAGTGTAGTAGGAGTTATTTCTTGTTCCTGTCTTGTTTGTAGTGTTTAACTCTGATCATTATCTTCAGAATTTTAACTGAAAACAAGAATATCAGCTCTACAGTGACTTCTTAAATCCCTTATCTAAATTAGAATCAGACTTTCAGAAATGGGTTTTATAGAAATATGCAGGGGTCCACTACATACAGCACAACTATTGTATCCTGAGTACTTTATGGATGACCTTGCTTCTGATGTAATGTTCTAACCTTTTAGAGAAAATACTTACTCGAGACCTTACAACTCATCCAAGGCTTTATAGGACTTCTCTGTTTGCTGACTTTAGGGCAATAAGAATACACTACAATTAGAACTCATAGGTTAAGCAAAAACATGTATAACTTTTCACCTTCAACACCCTCTCTCACAGCAAGCACCAACTTCAAAATCAAGGAATTACTATGTGAGTTAGAAAACAAAAAACAGACACTTTTGTAACTTGTTACTCAATTTCCCAGTAAAGGATGTTTTCAGTGTAAAACATAGCTTCTGCAATATTAGACGTTGTTAATTTTACCTATTTTATTTTCAGCAGGGGAAAAGAAAAGGGACATTTCAGGCTTAAGCCTCTACACCTTGGTTCCTGTCAAAGGTATCCTCAGTGAAAAACACCCAGGTAGATCAAGCTCTCTTACTAGACTTCACCCCCCACATACCAGTGCAGGAACAGTGGTGGCTCAGCAAGGGAGAGGACACGCACTGAAATGTAGCCCAGCCCAGAGATCTCGGGGAACAGTCAGATTTACAGGGGAACAGTCAGAATGAAACTGAACTATAATTCCTTGAAGACTCTACCTGTAACTGGAAATTTTGACAGTCTGGTGTTTCATCTGGATTTTTTTGATACTTTGTTTTTGCTTTGTCTAATATAAGAAAGAAACTGTAGAAGAATTAAAAATTCCGTCAGAACAGAAATTGTGATTTCTCAGCCCAGTGGGTTCTGTTGTTGCATTACTTACACGTGAAACCGAAGAACTGATACCAAAACAGCCACAAATCAAACCACACTCAGCAATTTCTAATTCTGTCTTGGGTATTATTAATACCTAATTGGCTGCAAACCAAAATAAAGGTAAAAAACAGGAAAGACTTTGTTCTCATCCCTTTTACCCACCACTTTCCACACTGCATCTCTCCTTGGCTGAAAAAGTGTGAACTCTGTAGCCAGAGCCCTTGATCCAGCAGCAGGATGCTTATCTGGTAATCAAAAGATTCTTCCAGCATTCCCATATCAGTGAACCTCATGTATATAATTCATAGAAATTGATAACAATATTTTGGACAAGAGAAGCTGTGGCAACAGGGCAGATGATATGGGGATCTGGGGAAAGAGAGGGCTTGTAAGAGCCTATGTTTTAGCCAGAGACAGAATTACATAATGACAAGGAAGACTCAGTAGGTGAAATGCCCAAGAACTGCTGAAGGTTTTTCTGTGTGTGTGTTAGCAGAACATAAGAGTGACCAACCGTCAAGCAAAAAGACCCTGAGTAGTTCACAAGGGAAGGCAGTCAGTGGTATTTTGCTACAAAAACAACCTTTTAGATACAAGGCTTTGAATTTCCTTGTGCAGTGTTCTGGGTCTCAGCCCAGATCTGGAAGATCTGTTTTCCCTAAACATAGGTCAGACACACAGCCAAGGACAGGCAGCTCATAACCTACTACAAAAAACCCAACCAGCATAAACCCATTGTAGTCAGCTGGAGCCTTTCTTTTAATCCTTGCGGGTTTATCTACAGTTCACGGGTGAAGAACTGAAAAAACATGAAGAAACTGAGTCAGTAGAACTGCATAATAACTATGTCTAAATAAACTCCTATGTTTTTCAAGTGTCAAAATACTTCTTAGGATTTGAATTTTCAACAAAATGGGAGTTCTTTCAAAATGATCTGGAATCACTCATCACATATTACTGTGGTAATAGACCCTTCATTTCTCCTCATGAAGTAAAATGTTACTGTAGGGACTGCTAAATTTGCTCCTGCCTCTGTTTGTCAGGATTCATCAATCACAGTATAAAGCCCTGAACAATTTGAACTTAAGAGATGGGAATGGGAGACAGGATCCATTTTGTTGCTATTCACTGTAGTTCTTTGCCTGTTCTTATTCCTCATGTTGCTTTAGGAAACTGTTCTGAAGTTTCTTTTAGGTAGGAGGAATTAACTTCACATATGCCCCTGCTACTGTATAATGTATGGGGTTTAGCAGCTCTGTTCAAGGCCAAGGAAGAGCATGTGTGAGATAAATATGACAGCTGGTCTATTTTTCCTGCAGTGATAAACCCAATTGAAAGCATCACTGCTGTCTTAAACTAATGTGCATTGAAGATACAGTAGCATTGTTAGTATTTGATTTCATGTGCATAACCAATCCCTTTGAAGTTGAGCAGCCATGCTGTTTACAATAAAGTATGAGCAAAGAAAAGTTTCTTTCCATTTCCTTTAAAAAAGTAACTATCACCACTTTATAATCCCTTCAGCTATAATCTCTCACTTTGTTAACTTCATATGAGAGCACGTTTCATGACGACTTACCTAAAAAGAGTATTTCAAAAGAATTATCTGCATGGTATTCTATTACCATGAAAATAAGGTAATATTCCTCAGACAGTGGTATATGCTCTGTGTTTCTGCCTTCTTTGCTCTTCTACCGTAGAACAACTTCATTAGTATTATTTTGGTAATGGCTTACATGTTTTTTTCTCATCTGTACTTCTTGGGATGGTCCAACTGCTCATTAAAATGCCTAACATCCTGGTAGCATTTGCTACCCTATGCATTTGTAAAGTCTAGATTAGGTCCATCAGATAGCTTATAGTTTCATATGTATAGAAGAAAAGCAGCACTAGAAGTAATTGAAAAAAACAAAACCCAACACTTCCAGAGAGGAATATTACTAAGAAAGGTAAGTAGTGTTCTTGATCTAGCTGGAAGCATCAGCAAAGACTCCTGTCTCCTTTTCTGGAAAAGTAGGCTCAGAAATAGGTCCAGATAGACCTTTCCCCATTTTTCCTCTCTGGTCATCTGCCTGTACATCTGCCCTCCTCATGCTCAGGATATAGCACCTGATATGAACCTCCAGGCTCACAAGCCTCATGGGCAGTAAGACTAGGTGTGCGGGTAGACCTCTGGCATTTTTAGCTTGCACAAGAGACACATTGCATGTTTCTTAACTTGACAAAAATTTATCATGCTGTCCCTGTCTATATCCAAGGTGTAGATACTTCATATCAGGAAAGCCACCTAGCCTACAAAACATCCCGAATCACGAACTCTAACTTCTTCAGGCATGTTCACGTTATGTTTCCTTGAACTGGTATCATTAAACCATGCTTAAGAGATAAAAAAATCTTCTAGATTTATAAAAAAGAAATCAATCCAGAATAACCCAATCATCTTCCATTATCAGCACTGTCCTCCCACCAGCCCAGACCTGACCTGCACAGGGGACATACCTGCTGCAGATGGTAGCAGCAGCACAGGATGCAGATAGTACACCATATCCATCAGTACTCCAGGACTGAGGGTAGAAAAAAACTACTGTTTAGAAGGTGGGCCAGCAAAATATTTCAATCAGGAAGCTCAGCTGCAGTCAGACAACTGTCAGGGAGTGAGGTAATTAACAGCAGCTGACACAGCCTGGAGTCAGCACTGGTAACAATTTTCCCCTCTGGCCTCTTTCATAAGATCAAGGCAGCTGTGATGCCTGTTGCCTGCTTTCCTGAACCCCTCACAGGCACCCTCACCCCTGAAGTCCTCTCACAGGCATATAAGGAGTTGTTGCTACAGTAATTATCCCTTACCTGTCAGCATCCTGTAATCAAGAGGGTATTTGATTTGTATTTCTCTATGCGCAGACACAGGTCACCAAAGGAAATTGGTTTCCCAATTTCAGTTATCATATAGGTGACTATAGGCACATTGGAGAGGTTGTTCACTTTAATTTGGGGAGTTCATACGTTTACAGTGAAGCTGAGCCCAAGCAGAAGTCTGTTCTTAACTCTACCATAGTTCTTCATTTTAAGATCATATCCCAGCACACTAAACCTGACAGCTGCAATATAAGCAGCAACAGATGACTTGGGCTTCCCTCCAAATGTGCAGAAAAAAAATAAGAAAACAAAACACCAAAACAAAGTAAGTGACTATTTGGAAAAACCAGCAATTCTGCCCATCTGTTATGGTACATCTTCTACCTGTTTTTTTCTATTTCCTTGGCGTCTTTCATAATTCCTTGTCTCTCCTCCTTCTTTACACTGGATCTCGTTCTTGACTTTTATAATTTTTAAGAATCTAGCAATCACACCAGCAATGATTCGTCTTGTGATTTGTTACAACCTACTTGAGCTGCCAGTTTTCTGGTGGCTACTCTGCCTCCAGTGTAAAAAAAACCATACTGTATTACTGCATTATAGTTAGTTCCCTGTCAGTTTTATATATTGTTAATATTTCCATCAAATTTAATAAGCATTTACTTAGCATATTTTTAGAAAAATCAAATATCAGGGCATGCTCTCTGGAATAACTTACTGCTGTAAGAAAGTAGAATCTAAATATTAAAAACAAGGAAGGATACGTATGTGAAGTAGACATTGGTAAGTTTTGGGGTGCAGCACATAAATCCATGCTATACTATTCTGATGAAGCGATCAAATTATCTACTTACCAACCTCAAAAGATCAAGATACTAGGAGAGCTAGCAAGGTCACACCTCCTATAGCTGTCACTGCTAAAGAACAGTGAGTACAGCAAGATGTTCTCTGTACTCCGCACAATATAGTTCAAGGATTTCAACTTCCTACTGAGGTACAGATTTGCATGCAGTGAGACAAGAATGTCCTCTCTCATGTCATAGACAGTGAAGTTGGCTGAGCATTTTAATAGTTGGAATACAGTGATCATGTTTTGTTGTTTTTTAAATGAAAAAAAAACCCTGTCAAAACAAAGTTGATGGATTTGGAAAGCAACAATTAGTTGCTTTGTTCATGCATCTCAGGATTCAGTTTATCTCGTAGTGTAGCTCATTGTTCTGAGTTTTCTGAGAGGTGTTACTTGCATATTATGACATATAATAATTATCCCCTCAACACTGCCTGCCAGGAGGTGGTGCAATACTTAGGATGAGCTGTGTGCACACTGAGTGTACGGGATGGCAATCCAACTTGTATCGCTCCACGAATGTAGAATGTATAAGTAGCGTTATTGTTGGCATGCGCTCAAGGTCGCTCCCTGGGATGAAAACACTGACTAGCACCTCCATTGACCCAAATGCCTCACATTTAATGGATGTAAGCAGACTTGTAGTGGTTGAATTGTATGGTATTTCACCACAGACTAAATGGCAAGTTACGTTTTCTCTTCAGGAATTTGTTTTTCATTTTAATTAATAATTTATTTAAAAGTTTGTTCTTTTCCCTTAAAACATAATGCTAGATTCCTTGAAGGGGTGACACAGCTATTTGACTGAAGTTGACCAGCATTTCAAGTGCAGCATCAAATCATCAGTGTGACCTCCTTAGAGGGCTTGACTACCCCAAGAAATCTGCTGCTAAACACAGAGCAGTATGGTGAATATATTCTCCCAGGAAATCCCAATGCACTTGCTTGGGCACATATGTTCGTTTAAGAATAAAGCTTTATAATATTTGCCTCTTTTCTGTAGTTTACTGTGACACCTACTAGTCAGCCTAGCTGTCCTCTTCCATTTGATTTCATTGAAATTGTGGACAGAACTGACAGGTGCCTCCACTCTTTTGTTCCACCTGCAATTCAGTGTCATTCATTTAAGGCAATATGAAAAGACAAGCACTCCTAAACAAATGAAAACAAATGTTTTATTTACAGGAAAAAATCTGTACACTGTGCATACATAAAAATATACAAAATCATAATAGAAAATATAAAAAGTGTTAAAATGTATACAAACACTGCTTAAAAATGTGACTCCTGTAAAATCTTAAGCTTTGTTATTAGAGTACACATTCCTTTAAAAAAATCATCATATAAAATAATTCTCAAAGCTATTAAAAAAGTACACAGTCTATATTTGAATAGTTCGATGACTAAATATTATAAGAGTGATGAGATGATATGAAAAAAGTAAGGCTTTTACACACAACTCTTATTTCAAGAACAAAATTCTGAATCTGATTACTAAGCCAGAGAGAAGACATCTGCAGTGTCAAAATTCATTCAGTGACACAGGTATACCCAGACATGGGCTACTTCAAATTTCAAACAGTTAAATCAGGTATCCACCTTGTGTGCAAGAGGGTGGTTGCCAAAAAAGATTTAGATGCTTTTTAGTGACAGGCTTCTGAACCATCTACTTCAAAGAACAATTCCATTTATTCAATACCATCAACTTTAGAGAGCATGAAGGGAAAAAATAGTAGCCATTTATTTTTGCAGTCAATGCATTTAATGCTCCTTTCATGGTACATTTGTGTCACTGTTCAAATGGCATTTTCCACCCTTAAAATCTGCTGAAGAAAAAAGGAAATTAAAAACTACACTATGGATTTGTTTACATGTGTTTTGATCTGCTGTTTAATTCAATCAGTCTCTAAAATGACTGTGCTCAGTCTGTGCAACAGAGTGAGTGTAGACACTCATCTTCATTTAAGAAAAAAACTGTCTTGGTTTTCCTGATGTTAGCAAGAGCAAAAAGGTCAGAATTTGAATGTCTTCACCAAAGAAAGTGTCCTGACCAAAGAGAAGCAATGCTTAAGTTAAATTTGTACAGTGAGAATGTAGATTAGTGTTTAATATCATCCTCCTCTCCAAAGGTACATTATGTCTCAGATCATGTTAATTTCAGTGAATTTACTAGAGTTTCTACAGAATAAAACTGCAAGGCAAGGTAAAAAGATATACAGTAGTTTAATCCAAGGAATGACTGGCTCAGCTGTGAGTTTCTGCTGAGGTAATCTTTAGAACTATAGAGATAAGGAACAATTAATGTTTTTTTCTAGCAAAAAGATTTTGGCTCAAAATGAGGCAAAATATTTCTTTTTCTTTTTCTTTTTGAATAAAGAGAAGAATACCTTGATTTAACCATCCAAAGGCTGAATGCATAAAATGATAAGAGCACCACAAGTCAGAAAAGCTATAGAATTCACAGTGGGGAATAAAGAGCATAATGAAATTGAGCATAAACTCTGCGTGTTTCCTTAAGCTGCTGCTCTGTTTCTGGTGTGGTTCAGCTAACTTCAGCTGTTGTCCACAGCACCAGGGCACAGAAATGAGGCTCGATAGTGTTTGAAGGCAACTTGTTCCTACTTGTCAGTAAAACTCCATAAATTTAAAGCCTGCAACAAGTGCGAAGGGAGCTCAGGGGCCCAACAGCAGAGGCCATCGCCTGGCTGATGATGCACCTCATGAGCTGGATTTGTGCAAACCTCTTGTTTACAGTGCTGTTCTACTCTTACTGTGCAACAGCCACACAGGAGAGCTGCAAGCTGTGCCTGTATCTTTTCCACAAAAAGCCCTATGATCTTGGTGAGAAAATGCACTTCCTTTCACATTGCTGCATTTAATATCTGTATCCAAAACCAGCACTCTCACCCATTGTTTTGACAAGATACATGGTTCAGTGTTATTGCATGCCTGCTGTTTCAGGTTTACTGAATGTGATTCTTTGTAAAGATCTCTCTGCCCTCACAAGGCATGGGGAAATGCCCATTAATGCAAAAATACTTCTTGGGCTCTTATGAAAGCCAGTAATGCCAGTGCCACAGAGTATAAGCAGTGGGGAGGGGAGCACCTCTGTAGGTCCTGTATGTTCTCTCTACTTCTGCCCCTTCCTCCCTTGCAGCAAGTGGAGGTGAGCCCTCAGTTAGCAGACCAAACACAATTTTTTTTGCACGCATTACAGCTTTTCTGGGGTACAGTCTTTCAAACATTAAGTAAAATATGCTGATATCATCTTCTTTTTGTTAGAAAACTCCGTCTAATTTTTTAACAGCAGTAACTTGTGAACTTGCACTTGTGCCAAAAATCAAAGGAGGACAAGACAAAGTAGAAGAGAAAATGTTCTTATAACCAACCACAAGGTGTTTGAGCAGGTAGACCAGTGAAACATCACAGTGGAATTCAGTGTTGGGAAGCCACATCAGGGATGCTTTATTTTTTAAAGATGGCATCACAAGTTGGTCTTCCTCCTCTGTGAGCAAGCATTTGCAGCACGGCTCTGCAGCATCTTCTGAGGTGATTGTGCTACAGCACCCACATCTGCACTTGTGGAAGGAGGACTGAGTGCCATATAATAAGGATATGGCCAAAAAAATATAATATTTTGACTGTGAGTGCTTGAATGTGCAGTCCAGTAAATTAAAAAATCAATAGTTCATTTTGTAACATCTAATACTGGTTCTGCATTGGTATATAAATGATGTGATAAGTAGGTATGCTTAGCACTTGTTACACGAAACTTTATAATTTGCCTTGTTCTGTACAACAGCTATGTTGATTATTCTGATAAATTGTTGAGGGAATAATACTACATAATCCTGCTGCAGGTAGTTGAGCAATGCAGTTAGTATTTTTCTTCTTTGTGAAAATCAAAGTTAAAAGTCAGTGGTTGCAGGCCAGTCAGAGTGATACTTTTTTTTTTCTTTTGGAACTCAAGAATTTCCTGCTTATTGAAAAGTAGTCACTACTCTTAGAAAGCTAATCAACATCCTTCCTTTACAAACATGTCATAGCTAACACAGTGTACACCAGAGAGAGACATGTTTGACTGCACTGTACAGACATTGTATGTTTTGCAAACAGGGTACCAAATATATGGAAAAATAGATTAGTTCTATGTAGATTATCTGTTCCCCACACAATTAAATAACAATGTTATTAACTTCAAGAATAAAAGTTGCCACCATATATAACATTAAAAAGAAATTGTTATGCAATATATCCAGAGTCTAAGGCTAATATGAGTAAACCGTATTCATTTTGGCATGTACCAAAATGACTTATGGACATAACTCCATACAACACGGAAGTACAGTTATTAGTTCATCTGGACATAATTTCCATCAGCAAGAATCTTAAGATCATCATAAAATCAAAAAAGAAGGCTAAGTCATATGTAAGACACATATTCTTTGTTTTTGAGGAAGGAAAATAATCATTCCAAAAGATCCTTCCAATAATGCTTCCCAAAGAACAGAGTGAGAGAAAAAGGATTTTGTGATTGTACTTAAAATTGAAGATGAAATAGTCATCAATGTTTGCATTCTTTTGCCTTTCTGGCAAAGGCCTTTTTACTTAAATCAAAACACAAAAAATACTTTCCATCACAGCCACTCAGCTATTCTTTTCAATGTCTCTTTGAGCTGTTTGCTTTTTTACTGAATGGAATGAATAGGATATAACTGTATTTTTGTGTACACACATTCCTGCTGAACGTACTCTAAAAGAAACGGTACAGTTGAGTGGGAAAAAACAAAACAGAACAAAAAACCGGAAAAAAACCCAAACCATTAACTTCCTGCCACTTGGAAAATCTGAAAGGCAAGTCTAGGAAAATATGGAAAATAATGTTTTAAATATATTAGCAATTGGACAGACTTTTAGAAGTGCCTTACAGAATATTCTCATTGTATGTTATGAATGAAAATATCAAACTGTTTTCATATGCAATCCACAGTCAGGTTTTTTTGCAGGCATTACAGCTTTTCTGGGGTATAGTCTTTCAAACATGAAGTAAAATATGCTGATATCCTCTTCTTTTTGTCAGAAAACTCCCTCTACTTTCTTAACAGCAATAACTTGTGAACAAGTGACTTTGATTCAGATACTAATGAAATACTTAACAAATAATGTCTGTATTCCTGAATGCTATCTTTGCTGTGCTGCAGGAAGGTGACCTCCCTCTATGCTTGCTTTCAGTGTGATGTGTGAGTGCGGCACAGCCTTCCTGGGCGTTCTCTGGATCTTCTGTATCTGTGTGGGCTGGTGGAAGGCAGCATTTCCATTTCACACCTTCCTGATAGTCTTTTCAGGGAGAGTTTTTCTTCCTAAACGGGTTACAGATATGTTTGGTTTTCTCTAAAGAGATGAGACATGTCTCTCTTCCCTCTCCAGTCAGTGTGAGCATGGGAGTCTGGCACTAAAAGCACATCCAGTAGTTTAATGGGTTTGGCTGTGTGTGCAGCAATCTCTGACTGCACTGACTTCATGGCCACTGTAAGGTCCCTTACAGCTGGAGGCCTGTAACTGAGCCTGCATGTGAACAGGCATTAAAGTCTGCTCTAGTTAATGACTGCACAGCTTAGAGTAGCAATTACTTCATTCTGGGAGAGTGTGAAATCCAACAAAGCCAAGGGAAACACTGCATTGTTCAACTGGCCACTCTGTACACACATGAACAATAGAGGCTGTTTCACAATGCCAGGTTTTACAGTCAAATAAATTCATTATAAAAAATTACAGTCTAGCATATGTGGCATAAGAGACCACTGACAAATTCTGACAGTCACACCAACAACAATACATTATATTTCTGCCTAAGTATGTCCTTTGCACCTTCATGAGCTAAGCCTTTGCTTTTTTTTTTTTCCCCTGTAACTATTCGCAAAGCGTTAATAAATACTCAGGTTCAGAAAAGAAGTATTTCTCATGCCTGCTACTTAATTACAATTTATAGACTCAAGACTTGATTGGTCTAAGATACATTTTTTCAAGTATTCTCTTCTTGTTTATAGTACGACAGTAGTACCTTATTGCACATTGTTTCTGAAGGACTTACTTCTACAAGTGTGGAAAATTATTTCGTTTGGGGCACTTGACAGCTTTGAACCCTGGCAAAATGACTTTCCCCTTCCGATACAGATCATCCTGCAAACCTTTGTTCATTCTCTGCACCAAGAGCTTCTCGTAGAGCAGTGGATGGTAGGCCCCTAAGGTACAAGCTGCATCATAGTAGAGTTCGTGGTAGTGACAGAGGTCAGTCTGTCGGACTGAAGGGATGTATTCGTACACGTGCACTTCATTACACATGGACATCATGATGAGGATACCTGGAGAACAAGTGGGGAAAAAAAAAAGTAAACCCCAAGTTTCACTTTCCTTGCAGAAATTTCCCTGCAGTCAGCCAATCTGTTCTTTTTCTTTCCTGCCTTCCTTTTCATGTTGCACATCTTAAGTATTACCTCTGTAAAATAATCGAGGAGCAATAGTTCCTTTTATTAGAGCAGCTTTCACTTGTTCCTCATACATAAAGATTGTGATCCCTGTAGAGTCAACAGGGTAGCACAACAGGCATAAAGAAAGAGTAAAAAGCCTATAAGGACTTGCATTTTACCATCAGCTTCCTAAGTGAGAAGACTCCTCTTTTCCACCTCCCCCCATTTACCTTATGTACTCTCCACAAAACATCCCACACAAGAATCCTTGAAATATCTCCACCTTATTACAATGTTGGTCTTTCTTAGTCTGGACTTGAATCAACTCCCCTTTTTCCATCCACTTGCTTCTCTCTAAGCAGGAAGACATGACCAAGAAGGAAGCCTAAATACACACAGAATGGCGTATAAAGAAACATCACCCACGTGGTGGTGGCACAGAAGCCCACAGCTTCTGACAATTCTGTGAAAAGTATCATGGAGAGATGACAAAGGTGGTGAATTCCTACTTAAAGCAGTGCTGTCACAGCAAAAAGGTGCTGACCACCACCTGCTCAGCAAAGAGAAATCCACCAAACAACAACACATTCTTCCTGCCACACCTCAATGGCAGACTATCATCAGCACTGTCAATTACAGCCTTTATAGCTTTGAAATGAGAAACCTCACTGTTTTAGCTGCATATTTTCAAAGGGACTAATAACAGATACTGATCAACACCACTGCCTAAACTGCAATATTTCTCGTCAATCACAGCTTCTGGAAGCATTTTCTGTTTCACTTAGCCATGTGAAAGGAAAATAACGGGAAGTAAATTTTGGACACCATTTATTTTTTAAGAGATTTCACCTAACAATAAAATCTGTGTAGAAAATGTGTTGAAATACTTTGTTGCACTACTGGTATCCCTATCTGTTGCTTATGACTGTCAGCTCTCACAGGATGTAGCTGTATAATTCTGCTCACTTGGCACTTAGAGATGAGAACTGATGTAACTGTTATCACAGTAAAGGTGTTTTGGGTAGATCACAGAATCCCACAATATGCTGAGTTCTGAGAAACCCACAAGGATCATAGAGTCCAACTCCTGGCCCTACAGAGGACCATTCCCAAGAGTCACACCATGTGCCTGAGAATATCATCCAAACACTTCTTAAACTCTGACAAGCATGGTGCTGTGACCACTGCCCTGGGGAGCCTGTTCCAGTACCCAACCATACCCTGGGTGAAAAACCTTTTCCTAATATTCAACCGAAACCTCCCCTGACAAAACTTAAAGCCATTCCCTCAGGTCTTGTCGCTGGTCACCACAGAGAAGAGATCAGTGCCTGCCCCTCCTCCTTCCCTCACGAGGAAGTTGTAACTGCAATGAGGTCTCCCCTCAGTCTCCTCGTCTCCAGGCTGAACAGAAAAAGTGAACTCAGTCACTCCTCATACGGCTTCACCTCAAGGCCCTTCAACATCTTCATTGCCCTCCTTTAGATGCTCTCCAATAGCTTAATATCTTTCTTACATTGTGGTGCCCAAAACTGCCCACAGTGTTCAAGGTGGGGCCGCCCCAGTGCAGAGCAGGGCGGGACAATCCCCTCCCTCGCCCGGCTGGTGATGCTTTGCCTGATGCCCCCCAGGACAGGGTTGGCCCTCCTGGCTGCCAGGGCACTGCTGACTCACAGTCAACTTGTCGACCAGGACCCCCACGTCCCTTTCTGTGGCACTGCTTTCCAGCATCTCATTCCTCAGTCTGTACAAACATCCAGGGTTGCCCCACCCTAGGTGCAGAATCTGACACTTTCCCTTGTTAACTTCATATGGTTGGTGATTGCCCATCCTCTAATTGTCCCAGGTCTCTCTGCAGGGCCTCTCTGCCTTTGAGGGAGTCAACAGCTCCTCCCAGCTTTGTGTCACCTGCAAACTTGCTCAGTATCCCTTCCAGTCCTGCATCCAAGCCATTTATGAAGATGTTGAAGAGCACAGGGCCTGAGATGGAGCCTTGTGGAACCCCATTAGTGACAGGTCACCAGTCTAATGTTCCCCCATTCACTATAACCCTCTGTCCTTAACTCTTGAGCCAACTGCTCACTCACCACATGATGTGTTTATCTCAGAAGTAAAATGAATTAACATAAAAAATTATTTTTGTTCATTAATTTAGCAAAGCCATTTTCTCAAGTTTAGTTTGCAGTTTGAGAACACAGAGATTTCAGTGGCTTGCTAACGAAAAGAACCCTATATTCTTCCTGCTGTGTATCATTAGATTATCAAAATGATTTTTTCCCGGCCTGATGTGTGAAGTAACTGAAAACCAATTTCTTCTGTGATTAAATATTCTTTTATCATAAATTAAAGGTTCTGAAAATCTTTTATATTGTTCTACGGCTTTACCCTATAGAGAATCTATGGTCTTAGAAGAGCTAAGCATATCAGTTTTAAAGAAGTACACAAATTTAAGTGAACTTCAGTCTTAATCAGCAAGAAACACATATTCATGGTGAAAAAATATTTAATCCCTATTTGAGCAAAAAGTAGAAGCTTAATAAACCATGTTTCCTTTCCTTGAAGCTGTTTTAGAGATGCTCTGAATTACAGCCTGCCAAGCACCTATGTCTGGAATTGTGTCTGTTGTTTCAGTTTTACAGATGCTTTCGTCAGCTTTTCCACTGCCAACCTCCTTCCTCCACTGATGGAGAGCCCACCTGCCACTCCAAGGTAACAGTTATCCAGCTGAATCAAAGGGCGGATGGTGGAAACGTGCTATAATGAACCACATCCAGAAAGAGACAGGAAAATTACTTCTCTCCTGCGCCCAGAGCCAAGCCTGGAGCCAATTTCAAAAGCTGTACTACCAACATCTTAGGAAGATTTGCTCTCATAGAAAGTACAAGCTTTAACCAAAGTGTGTTTTATTTCACAGCCACATTACATTACCAAGCTTACTTTAAAAGTAGTAAAGGAAGTTGCCATTTGTGGGATTGGAAAACTGTCAAGAACAAAAATTGTGACTCACTTATAATTTCCTTAATAACAGTAAAGGTAGCCACATAAGTGCCAGATATGGTTCCATAATGACAAAATTTTAAGCACTATCATTGACTTTCCTGTAAATTAATTAATGAAGGACTTACAAGTGGTACAGGTCTAGTTTTTAGTGATCTCTGGTTCAATGTCCTCCGATCTAAAAGGCATGCTGGGCTATCTAGTCTAGCTCCTTACCTTTCCTGCCTTATTCCATCCAGTCCATGTCTTGGGATTTCAGGTTAGGTTGCTCATAAATAACCATAACTTCTGACAGTCCATCACATTTTCGCTCATGCTGGACAATGACGTTTGGCAGGAGGAAAGACAGTGACTTGACAGACTAGTTTCTGAGTGGTAACAGTGAACTTATAGCACATCCTTGTGTTGAAGTCAACAAACTGCAAGATGAGCTGTGACAGCACACAGAGATTACCAAATACAGAAGTGTCCCTGTGCTAGAGGCTTATCTGTCCTGGTGGAAACAGGAACACTCCTGATACTTCCAGACCTTGTGCACATGTCAAATGCTCAAACCCTGCTCTGGGGAAAAATGGTAGTCAGTGTCAGACTCTTTCTCCTTTAGCACCTCTAACACCAATGACCTCTAGCCAAGGAGACCAACAGTGCAGTACAGCCGGGACTCCAATCCAAACCATCTGTAAGATCCCAGGGCATGCAGGATTACACACTCAAATCTACACGAACCCAAGGGGATAGGTCCCTCCAGTTAAATGTCACAGCCCCCAGATTCTCCCTCAAAATGATCTGCTCCTGCCATTTTGCACTATATTAAAAAAAGAAGATGGGGTAGAAAAGGAAAAAAAATTAGAAGGTTCTTTTTGGAAAGAAAGCCATATTTGTAGGAATACAGTCCTCTCTAAAGACAGGGAAGAAATGGGTTCATTTCTGTCTTGTGCCTTGGAGGATGTGAATCCCCCTCCATATGGGACAGTCCTGGTGTTGCAGAGCCACTAATGAAAACTCAAATTAAAATATTAATTGAGTATCTTTAAAAGAATAGCAGTGATTTAAGACATAGGACATTTACAACAGTCCATGTACTAGGATATATATATTTTATTCTATTTTCTTTTTAATGCAATGTCTAGCTTTTTTTTAATTCCCTAAAACAGGGCTGGCAACAGAGCTTCCTGGACTACAGGTCTCACATTCCACGCCATGTTTTTCATACCACTCTTTAACTCAGTTTCTCTCTTTGCTTGGTTTTAACAACATCTCAGTGATTTACTAACACCTGTATCTAGCAGGTGTAAGTGTGCCAAGCTGTCTGTATTTTCATCTACTTCACAACTCATTTTTTCCATCTTCCCTTCTCTCCTCCAGTTACCTTCAGTGATCGTACAATTTTTTTAAATAGCTTTCTGGCACTTTAGTAACGCCCAAAGTATTTTTTTACATTATATTTGAACTTTTATGTTTTGGATTCAGTCTCAAAGATAAAAAAAGAGGTACGTGCTTGCCTGCTTACTGGCTTAATCTTGGTTCTGTTAACCCGTTTTCCTTGCCCATCTATTCTGAGAAGTCCTACGCTGTTTCCCATTTATTATCCTAACACATCTCTTTCTACACTATTGCTTCCTAGTTTTCTCTTCTGTGGCTGAATTTCTTGGCATTGTCTCCCATACATATTAACCTGTAGAGTCCAAGTGTGCCTTGTTTATTTCCTTTCCCTGTATTACCCACAGAGTACTTATTTCTTTTGTCTGTGTACTTTTCACATCAGTGCCCAATTCAACATCATCTGCAAGTTTGTTTCATATCTCAACACTCCTCCAGGATTATCAGTATGAATGAAAATGGCATTGTTTGATAGCCTGTAGGAAGGAGAATTTCCATATTTCTATTTCCACTTCAATATTTGTCTTTGCTAACAGTCCTGATGTTAATTTTCAGACAATACACAATTACTACATATAAAACAGCACAGTCTGGCTCACACATGACCTAAGGAGCTATTAATAATCAGGATGAGACAGTCATTGTCCCAACACCATACAGAGTCTGGACAGAATTAATCTTACTGAGATGTTCATGCCCATCTCTGACCTTGCTGGTCGAAAGAATTCTTTACAGATAATGTAGGAAACAGGTATTTTTAGGGCAGAACTCAGACTTACTTTAGATGTCTCCTTTAGGATGGAATGAATTGTTCACTTACAGGGAACTTTGTGACTAGATAGAGACTGAAAGTAAGAGTCTGGTACTTGGCTACCAAGAACCTTCTCCTCTCCTATGTAAATAATTTTTGTAGCTTCACAAAGAAGTAATATAATTGTCTTTTCCAGGAGCATTGTGAGAAGAAATGGAAACGAGGTGTGACCAAATGTGCCACTGGTGCAGTTACCCACACCTGAGATAGGTATCACAGGCTCCCTTGCCAGCACCAGAACAAAGTGAACACTTTTAGGAAACAGTGCATGTCTAATGGATCATAAAAGCCATTCCCCCAGAAGTTCCTGTTGGCTGTAGGGGAGGCCTGAGTGACAGGATGGATACCTGCACTCCCAATATGGGATGAAAATTTCACATTTGGAGGGTAATATGGCCTCAGAGCTATATTTAAGAGGTGCCTAATTTTTTCCCTAAGAAGTCAGAGTGACTAACACAAAGACCTGCACTGGAAACAGCTAAAGCTAGGTGGCACAAGTCCTGCTCTCTGACTGACTCAGCCATGGACCATAAACAGAAGGCAATTTTATGTGCAAGGATTAAGCTGAGAGGAGATGGGTTTTTTGCATACATAAGTATTAAGATACAGGAATGGGAGTAAAAGCAGAGAATTACAAAGTACTTAGGGAAGGCCAGTAGACATGTACAGCTTAGTAAAACGTAAAACCTGAAAGGGAAAGCCTACAGGCTATCTATAGCATGCAAACATCAAAAAACTTGTTAGATCTCAAATATCCAATCCTTATTTCAGTGAGGAAAAAAAGAGGGCATATGGCCTGATTTTAGCTTTGACAAATATGACTGGTGCTATCATACATTCAGAATCACAACTGAAGATAATTCTCCATAGGCCACTCTAATCTAATTCTAATACCCTTGCTGGATTTTCAAAAGTCCCATTTGGATTACAACTGTGAAAACGGAATAAAGCAAAATAATTCTGCTTGTGTGGAGAAAAGTTGTATTATAGTAGAGCATTCAAGGGTGTGCTTTGTCAATATTTTATAGTTCTCTTATAGTATTCAATGTGCTTGAACAATGCACTGGGAAAAAATAAGAAAAACAAGGGATTGTGAGCGTAGAGTACTCTTTGAAAAATACTGTAAAATATATTATTCCTAAGAAATTCTGTGGTTGTCAGAGAAATAGTGAAATGGCAATTTTGTTATAACAGTACAATATTAGATGCTAATACAGTATTATGTGTCTCAAAATATTATATATTAGTATTTCAAAATCCTTAGAAAGGTGTGTTACTTTTTTTCCTATTTGGCAGATATGTACGGTGTTAGGAAGTGTTAGGTATGGTTTAAACTCAGTCCAATTGACACAAATAAGCTGAGCTTTTACAATCTGCACCCAGAACATTTAAACCAGAATGAAGATTAAATTCCTTGCATAGATAATTTATACAAATGAACATATACTTTGGATTCTAATCAAAAGGAGAAAATGTTTTTCAGTTTGCTCTTGGCAATTTGAATAACTCCAAAGCTTTTTGATTTTCCAACATAAATCTTGTACAGTACAATTAGGCTTTGTGGTTAGCAGTGCAATTTAAAAAAGAATGTTCTGTAGTTTACAAATAAATAAAATATAGTTTAATATACCTGAATCAACAGATGCTGTATGAAAGCAGCTGGAATAATAAGTGTAATTAAAACATTTAGGAAGAATGCAGAATCATTTTAACAAAATGTAAGAAATGCTGAACACATTTAAATACACATAATCTGATATTATGTGTCTCATTTCATACACACCACAAATTCAGTTACAGAAAAGAATTTAGTTAAACACAGTAATAAGTTTGTGTTTGATAATCAGAGCACTTGAAAGCAGTACAAATAAACATAATGCATTTAGAATGTATAGTTTTCTATATATTACTCTACTTCTATAGTCTCTCTTGACTAGATTGCAGGTACCACAGGAAAATATGTTATTCCTTGAACCTGGGCCATATGTACCTCAGTTACTCTCTGGAACATGTAGTAAAAGTTGCTCTGGTTTTTTAAAATACTATGTTTCTAAAAAAGAGTTCGTTTACCTCTGTTTAGTTCATGAACTATGTGACAAATGCTAAACACAAGAAAACCAAATTATTTATCGAAGAGTTGTCACCAAATCGCCCTGTGACTGTGCTTGATAAATTGTGCAAGATTTGTAATTTTTGATGTACAGATATTTGCATTACCTAGTAGACCTAGAAAATTACATATTTATCACTTAATGGTGAATGCAAGAAGTTGTACGAGTCACAATAATATATTCTGTAATATGAGCATAGACTGGAAAATGCTGACCAATATCACAGAATTTTAAATGTATTATTCTATTTTGGATGATATATTAGAATAGTAAAGATTTTTTATGTGATTTAAGAGGAGAGTTTGCTCTTTTATGTCTGTATTTTGGGAAGTGGGAAATACTCAAATTTCAGCATGCTTTTTATTAGAGTAAGAATAATCTAAAGCTTATATATTGAATATATTATTTATTGTGAGCTAATACTTGAACTGATCTGGAAAGAGTAAGCACTATTCTGTTCCTTTACCAACCGCTGGCAAAACAGCTGAGTAAGTAACAGCAATAAAGGCAACTCAATATGTCTAATTGTTTCTTTCAATTGATGCAATTGTATTTTTTTCTAAGCAGAGCTGGAGATCAGCTGCATATTCTATTCAACATGCTCTCTGAAGCCATTTTAAATTTAAGTTCTTAGTCATACAATGACCTGCTAATGTTGCACTGTAATGATAGCCTTGGCTGTGCTATTGTCTTAATGCATGCAAATGAAGATTAATGTTATCAACTATTAATGACACATAAATGTTAAAACTGTAATGTCAACTGTAAAGTCCCAAAAACACTTCCTTTACCCCAACAATAAAGTAATCTGGGCTTAGTTGTTTTGTGTTCAGTGGCTTGTTACATTACTCTGAAAGCTGTAATACATAACAGAGACTACCACCTACACAGCCAACCTAAAATGTAAAAATGTACACAGTCCATGTTTTGATTTGGGAGTAAAAAGAAAAAAGTCAAACAAAAAACAAACCCAAAAAACTACCCCTGCAGTCACAGCTTTCAAGTAACTTACAAAGGCAAAGGTTCCTGCTCTATAAGAGATTATAAATGTGACTTTCAGGTAAAGTCACCTCTGAATAGGTAAACAAGCAAAGTGTATTGATGGACTATGATAAGTAGGAATTCAGAGATAATCTGGTTAGTAAACAGTGGACATGAGCAAAATCTTCATAGAAAAGCCTTTTTATAATCTAGACATTATTAAAAAGTCCCTAAACTTTCTGAATTCTAATGTACTGTTCCATCCAATGAACACAGAATGCTGCTCTTGAGAAACTCAAAGAAGCAGTTTTAATCTTGGTCTTCTGATGACAAAAATTTAAGGTCAGAATAGGTTGTTTACATTGACTACCAAAGAGGGTACAGGAACATACTTTTCTTACAGCAGAATGGTAACAACAGAGAACACCAATTTATCATTTATCATCAATTAAAAACTGAGCTATGATATGTACAGGAAGAGGGAAGGAAGACTGAATTCATATTTCACAGTGAAAAACATATTAATAGGAAGTGAAGAGGTAACTTATTTCTGCTGCCAAAAGGTAGAGCAAATCCTTCTCTTAGAAGAGTGATGTTTTCTTAACTGCCAATTTAGTATTTGCCAGTGGAATCCAAATCTGAGATTTGGTGGTTGGATGCTTATAACTGAGAAAAATGGCATAGGTCCAAGTTCAAGACAAGACATAAACATATTAATACTCATTTAGCAAACCCATTTTTCAGCCAAATGTGAACAAACAACTTTAACTGTGAAAAGCCACCATGGTAATGGCCTAATGCTAATGTAGGATGACGAGAATACTGTGCAGAGATTTGTTTAAAAGCATGAAGGCAGCAGCTGCAGAAACAAGGCAAAAAATAGCAAGAATGGGTTCTCAAAGCTCTTATAAGGATTAGATAAGGAAGACAAAGAGTAAATAATTTATAATGAAGAGGGACATTAACTAAGCTATGACATGCCCCATCAGGCAAAGTTACAAGCCAGCAAAAATCCACATTGGTTTCTGAGAAAACAAACTAAAAAAGACTTCCAGATTAAAATTAAAACATTTGCTTTACCTGTTGAACCTTTACCCACAAAAAAAAATAAAAAAAAATACCCACACCATAACCAGTCCTGCTCAATGCCATACCTCTCCCCATCTTCACTCTACAGCTAGGACATGTGCTGGACTTCCCTCACCCCAACCACCAGCTACCACAATGCTCCTGCCTCTCCTCAGAAACATGCTGGTGCAGAACTGATGTAAGGGTTTGGGGAGTCAGAGCTTCCAGGCAGAACTTATGCCAATATAGAGTATACCATATCCCACAGGAAATGCAAGACCCATTCTTTTCCCTAGCTCCCATGTGGTGAAGAGAACAAGGAAAAAGTCCTACCTCTTCATTTTTCTAAAGTCAAAGCATGTGAGAGACTACATCTTCCCACAGGTAACCCACTGGCCACTTTTCCAAGAGACTTAATAATATTATGACTTAAGTACTGTAATACAGTTATTAATAACATTAAAAAGATTCCCCTGACATCAGTCACCACTGAAGGATGCTGACTCATTGCTACAGAAGAACACCATGAGGACACATTCCACCAAGCATTCTCCCTTTGGGAAGATTTAATTTCTTACAAATAGTGCTAAGAGGCAGAAATAAATACAACTGTCAGGTGAAAAATGTAATTACTGAAGAAACAGTGTAAGACCACGCTAAAACATTCCTGACATTCCTGAAAGGAAACAGTCTACCGTTTCCATGTTTTAATTTATTAATTTCTCCAGTGTTGTAAACTGGGCCTACTGGAGGCTAAAAAGCTTGAAACAAAAGTGCCTCACTTGAATCAGAACCATTTTTTTTTTAACCTTTTCCATGCTATAAATTGCTTAGATTCAGGAATGCATGTCTCTGTGAAAATTCATACCCTCTATTAAATAACAGCCTATTTTTCTTCATACAGCTGTTTTAAGCACAATGGTATTTATTAGTGTGACCATTTAATAAATGATTTTCCCTCCTTGAAATTAAGATACTCGTATTTTATGATGGCCTTCACTTACCCAATCTTTTCATTAATTCTGTAGGAAATAATTTTATAGATTTTATAAGAATCAGGTAGAAGCTTAATATTCAGTGTACTCAGTTGTGTCGGCCAGCATCGGTTCCAACTGGATTATTTGCTGCATGAGTGATGGAGAGATAGATACCTGACCTGAAGATCAGCGTGACTTCAGATTTCTGCCAACCTGCATTACATTTATATGCTTTATCGTGCCCTTTATGTCCACCCTTGACTATATGCAGTTGCTGTTTCTGTGCCACCTCTGAGTTTAGATTATGTTACATGTGCATTGCACAGATGTCAATTCAAGAAGGTTACCAAAATAGGAAGCCTCTCCCTAATAAAATATTTAAAATGCATCTATCAGAACAGTGGCTAGTTATCAAATTAGGTGGACATGATTCCCAGTAAGCTTGTCTTACTGACTTGTTTTTTTTAAAGTTAGTAACAGCATTACCAAAAAACACTGCTCCTTGGAAACAAACAATGTAAGTAAAACTCCCACTAGAGGAGAAGGAGGTAAATTTGCATCGGTACACACATGAGCACATTTATCTGTACAGCTTTTGTTGTTAATGCTTTTGGTTGTTTAATAGTTGATATTTCCAAAGCTTTCTCAGCTTGAAGTATACTTTCTTGTCAGTAACATTTAGATTTGGGATTGGAGATTACTGTTCTATTCTTACAGTGAAATTAACTTCATTTCTTCAAAGAAGGTTTTGAAGTGGTTTTTATGTATGGTGGAAGTACAGACTGACAGCACAATGATCCTCCTCACTATTCTTACAAGCAGCTGTTAACCTATTTTTATCAACAAATTCATTGCTCCAAGAAACGCTTTTGCAAAATGTGAATGCAGCTGGTGAGATCATTCCATATGAGCAGTCTTCTCCCTATGAATTTTCACAAGCAGGTTCCAAAAAAAATCTCACTTCAAGTAGTCAACTGCCAAAGCCCACCCTCCTAAAACACACAAGGCCTCCTTTTCTTTCTACTCATGTTCCAAATATGCACAACCCACTCAGGTCACAGATGGGCATCTCCCAGACACCTTTATGTCATCCCTCTGAGAGCTTCAACATTCTCTAAGGCCTTTGGTATGCTCCATGATATTCTAGGATGCCACTATTGCATACAGAAACCAAGACAAATGCTCAAAACTGGTTTTCCCTTACCAGATGCAATCTCAGGTGGTTTTGCTTTCAGATTCAGATTGAAAGAATAAAAGAATCTTTTCTGACCACAGCAAATACTTAGACCAATATCACAATGTCAGTGAGGAAAGGACGGAGTTTCTGAAGTGGAAGACAGTATTTGAAGCTCTACTGCCCTCCATGTCTGTAGAAGCATGAACAAGGATGACTGACTCAGCCTTGCTACTTTATTAGAATCCTTTAGACACTCATGATCAGGACCTACTGTGCATAAAGGTAAGTTCTTCTGCTATATGAATTGTGGGCACAGTGCCAAATTAATCTCCGAGAAATACTAAGGAAGGACCAAAAAATACACTGAAACTCTATTGCCTCAAGTGAAAAAGTGCTCAGACTGAGCACTGGAAGCCATGCCATGAGGCCATGAGAAATCCAAGTATATGGCCTGTGTAGGGAATCCAGCTTGTCCTGCCACTGATTTAATCCTCTATGATCTGCCATCTGCTTTCACTTTTGTCTGATGTATCTCTGCCCTATGATCGCAACATAGAACTTCAGAATTGAGCAGGTCCTCAACACATAAATTAATATGGAGTAATACAAATTTCTTACAGATATATGTATGTTTTATAGATACAGTATGCATACTATAACTGTGAAGGGCAAGAAAGCAGAACATCAATTCACTCACCTATTTTCTAGTTATCATACTGTGTGTTTTTTCTAGTCATTGTTTCTGTAGAGAGCACTAAGAACAAACAGTACCTGTGTATGGACTTGATCCTCACTGCAATGTACACATTTTTTTTTTAAAATCTAACATGTTTACTGGGACTATCTTTGATACACCTACCAATAAACCCTGAAGAAGGAGGGTTGGGCTGTATCTTCTCTTTAGTGTTCTCCTGAATGATGTCCCAGAGCTGCCATATAAACTTTGGATGGAGGATGTAAAACGGCTGGGTTGGATTCTTCCTGCGATGCTGTACGTAGGGAGTGAACAGATTGTAGTCTGGCTTCTTATACCACTGGGAGGAAAAAAGTAAGGTGTTTTTTAATCAGATAATATCAAATGTGTTTTGAACACCAGATATACAATAACATAAACTGGCTTCATGTGGATTCTGCAGAACAGAAGCAAAAGTAGAAAAACAACGTGCACTGGTTGATGCTGGATGGTGGATAATCTGCTAGAAAGGCATTCCTCACTCTAGATTATTCTGTTTCCTTTCTTCAAACAGACGCCCAATAAGTAACTGACTGCTGTGGGATAAACGAACCCCATCTTCTCCTCACAGATCCACATTAAAGAAGGGGTTCAAAGAGCCTTGACATGAGATCTGGGCCTGGGGGTCAATCTTTCTCTGAAAGTGTGCCTGTCCCTGGCGGAGGCAGCAGCACATGACGCAGGCTGATGGCAGCCCGTGTAGGAGGCAGGCAGCCTCTGGCATCTGTTGCTAAGGGAGTTCAGCAGATGAAGGCTTACTTTCTACTTTGCAGCCTGTTCAGCTCCGAGCTCCCTGTGCCAAAAGCCATCAGATCAACTTGTCTACTGGAGCTGCAGCAACAGCCAAAGCAGAGACTCCCTCAGTGACAAACAGATGGGCATCTGCTGCCCTTAGTGAGGGGGTGGATAGCAGGGCACAGATGGCTGTGGGACAGTGGACATAAAGGGAAGACGGGTGGGGAGGAAGCCTGAGAAACGGGGATTTTCACTAGGATGTATTTTTTGGGGAAGGCAGAGGGGAAGGTGGGGAGAAATAGATGCAATTATTCACCTTTCCTGATAAAACCTCCTTCTGAAATCTAGCAATGTTCCCTCCTTGGCAAGCACACAGAAAACTCACTGTTATATGAAAGTCGCAATGTTTTATCAAACAAACCCCATCATCCATCTATTCTACCATCTCAGAACGGTCCATTCTAGTACAAGTGCTACTAAAAAGGTCTTGACCAATAAACCAGTTTTGACCAATTCATGCAGAAATAGCATTCTCCACTCAGATAAAGACAGACCCTGGGGTTCACCATGAAAAGTGAGAACCAGGAGACTACAGTGGTAACTACATTCATTTTTTCCAGTGCTTTCAACTGATTAGGAAAAAAAGTCTAAGTGCACATCTTACCACATTCAGATTTGCGGAGTAGGGAGCAGGATCCCAGGCAACTAAGATAACATCTTTATACAAGGAGCTGTCAACAAAGTGATGGTTTGGATTGGTAAGAATCTGCAAAGAATTGCACAGCATTAAAAGAATGTGGGCTCCAGAAAAATGGCAAAATCCTTCTCTAAAATAAACAGTCCTACCCATGCTGCTATTTGTTCTGCTTCAGTTCTGGTTGATTTTAAGCATCTTGTTTTCTTAAAAAAATTACAAAAAAAAGAGCTTAGCCATAAACAGCACTAACGACAGTTTGAAGTAGCAGTATGCTGAATTACTCTCCATCTGTGAGGGATGTGATGGGACCACTTGAGATGCTGCATAATTGTAGATCAACATTACCATGTATT
Source organism: Grallaria varia (assembly GCA_013396735.1). Classification (NCBI taxonomy): domain Eukaryota; kingdom Metazoa; phylum Chordata; class Aves; order Passeriformes; family Formicariidae; genus Grallaria; species Grallaria varia. The sequence goes on along the minus strand of VWZG01011734.1, from coordinate 188,701 downwards.
CTGAAATTTGAAAGCTACGGTGTTTCAAGACTGCCTGCGGGATCCTCTTAGACACAGAGCAGCTTTCTTTGAAGGGCTACAGCACCCAAGGGTAATGTCTTTCCCTGCTGTCCACCCCCAACCAACTTCATGGTTGTTTCCTCATTTCAACAGCAAGTCAGTCTCATTTCAAGTAACTACAAAAAGGCAAATGAGACCAAGGCTGTGCAAGCTTGGTATACCTAGAAAAACAATTCCAACAGCAGGCACGTAATAGGACTACATTTGAAATAACTGTCATTTTGCTCAAATCTATTGCTCTCATATAACTCCTTCCTGCATCTCCTGCTAATTTGTCTGATCCTTCCATCCCACTGGAACTTTACTCTTCACTCCTGATGGCTCACCCCTTCCAGAACCCTCCGTGTCTAACCGGACCTCTTTGATCGCTGGTACATCCAATGTCAGGCAGGTTCAAGCTGAATTATTTCAGCATTGGTCGAAACAGCATGAATTTGGTTCCAACTGTTAAACTAATCAACATTCCAGACAAATAAATTCATATTAATTTTCATTTCCCTTTAGGATCCAATGAGCCATATTTGATTATGCATATTTTTCTTCAGAAAAATAATATTGTTGCCATAGCAATAGTCTTCCTACCATAAACTTTGAGCTTAATGATTTCCATCAGCGTTCTACAACATGAACAGAATTAGTCATGCTGCTATCAGTATCCCCAACTCCATTTCTCAGAGCAGTTTTCACCTCAGAACATAAACTCCTTTTTTGAGAGCAGAGAGCAAACAGACCAAAAGGTCAAGATTTTAAAAGCTTGATTCCACAGTTACCACACAAAGGAGCTCTTACTTGCCTTTCAGTAAGCAAGAATCCTTTGAAGGTGTTGTCCACACAAATTTTGCTCTCAGTGAGTCTGCATTCATATGTATGAGATGAGGTTTTTCTGCAATAACAATATCTGCTGCAGCTGCACAGGCTTCCTTCACGTCCTTTGGGCTTTCACAGCAGCGAGTATGAGGGAAGGGGGCCACAGCAGCCTTTTTATTAAATGAATGCCAGAATTTCCAACAGTGAGGAGGGAAGGAGGATCAGTAAACCTGTATGGATAACCCAGCTTCAGTACTGGTAGGGAAAGCAACTTTCATCAGGAGGCCTGTGGAGATTTCACTCTCAGAGGGAGAGGTGCTAGTTTCTCAGCAGGTGGTCAGAGTATCATGGGCAGCTTCTGAGCTCTCTGAAGGTGCAGAAAGGTGGTGGGAATACAAACACTTTTGAGGAAGCCATGGGAGCTGACCTGGACAGAACTTCAAGATGCCCTCTGTTTTCTGTTTCTTATGGGGTGCAAGCCTTATACAGCACAGAAGAGAAGACCATGGGACCCTCCATTACCATCCCAGTGGGAGCATACTGCAGCAGCTCTGGGAGCCTGGAGTACCCCAGTCTGCCCTGCTGTGAGCAGTGGAGAGCACCTAATTTAGCTAAACTCTTCTCCTTGCCTGGCACAGAAGTTCAGACATGGTCAGCACCAGGACGTTTTGCTCAACAGTAAAACAGAGAACCATCAAAGGAAAGAATCCCAACAAAATCAAAAAAGTAAAATAAATTACATGAAAATCCATGTTCTCTGATACACCAATTTTAGCACTAAAGCCAGGATAAAGTATTTCTTCTTGCTTCCCCCCAAAAAAGAAAGGGGGCATATTTAACCCATCACTTCAAAGATGAAATCTGTTCTGCAGCCTCACAAAGACCTACAAATCGAGTGTGAAGGGAATGACAGTGAACAGTCCTCTCTATGGTGGCAAAGAACATGAGCTTACACACACAAAGAACAAATCCACCAATGATAGACTTACCATGGGTAGTCACTCAAAGAAGAATTAAAAATTAACCCATAAGAATTATAGTAAATGAAAATTTTGGTCTCCTTCAGCAAGAATCAGTATGTGCATAGCATGCTACATGGCCAACCATACTACTTGTGTTGACTAAGTAAACTCACAATTTCAATATGACATAAAATTTCACAGTAATTCTGTTGTTGCTTTTTGTCTGTGTTTCGTGAAGAGGGAAGAGGTTTGGTTTTCTCAAGACTCGAATTCAGGCAATAGCTTTTTCAAAATTGAAAAACTACTCTGAACCATAAGGTGTCACTGTAGCTCGATGCACAATGATTTGTTGATGTCTATATGCAGAAAATCCCCTTTTCTGTTTCCATTCAGATGAACAAACTCACCTTATGTGTAATACCCAGTCTACATTAAAGTTTTTTACTCATTCATTCCAAATTTTTAAGGAATGATGACTTGTCTAGAGTTACATATTAGGACAACTCAGTTTCCATTTCTTTTGCCTTCCAGCAAGAAAATAATTGGGGAACTGGAAAATATGAGAAAAGAGCTTTAGGATCACCACAGCCTGAATTTTGTGAAGATCCCGCAGGCAGTGAGGTGAAAGTCTTCAGTACTGACAGCTCTGACATCCTGTAGAGCCCTTACAAATGCAGGACACATGAGAAACTTTACAAACCACTTCTTTGAAATGAGGCTATCAAGTAACTACCACAATCACTTTACACTGACAGCAGTGGGAACACCCCTGTCAGGGAAAACTTTTATCTTCTCTACATCATGACTGTTGAATCACTAGCTGCTTTCCACCTTCCCCAACACTTTTTCAGAGGTTATTAATTTAATGTCATATTGTACAGAAGTGGCATTGACTTGAATTCACAAAAGGACTCTCTTACCTGAGAGTTAATGATCCGCATGGTTGTTTTATTTCCAACATCTTTTTCATAGCCACGTGTTGGAGCAGAATTAAATCTTAAAACAGCATCATGAGAATCTAGAAGCATAAATGAGGGAGCAACTTGTTTTTCTTAGTATATAGAACAGTAAAATAAAACAAATTATCTAAACCAATGCAAAACTTACACATTTCTCCTAACCTTGATATTTCAAGGATGATAAACTTTATACTATGCACAAACAAAAATCCTCTTGCATCTGCCCTATGTTATTAACATAAAATCCACTGGAAAAAAAGTTCAGAACCATCTATTAATTTAGCTTGCAATACTTAAATACTTTCCTTAATTGGATAAACTTAGTGTAGGAAGATTATAGGTACACCCAGTACACACAATTGCTCACTACTTCTATCACAAAATTTACAAAGAATTACACCATGCAAAACATGTAAACTGCAAAGATATCTAATTGCACATTTGAATGAATTACAACGCTTAACTATAAGCTTGTCTTTCACAGTATTCTGTAATACCTGAAAATCTCCGACTACCCCAAGCCTATTAATCACACCATGTATTTATTCTCAAGCTCAGTGCAAGTCTTAAAGAGCCTCTGTAGGGAAACCAGCCCATATAACCTGCTTGCACACAAAAACCTGATGAACCTTTGGTAGCAAAGATTTGACAGAGCTGAACTGTCAAAGTTTCCCCACGAGCTGTTGACCTCAAAGTCATGCAGAATAGAAAGCAGCTACAGGTCAAGTATGAGTCAAGGGTAGACACCATGCGCAAGCTTCCCTTCAATAAGAATCACCCTCTCAGTGCTTTTTTTAAGGGGATCTCAAAGCCCAAAAGGAGCGAAGGAGAGCAAGATATTGTATCCATCGTTCAGAAACACACTGTCCCTATTTGATCTATTTTTACCCCTTCTATTGATGGAAGAAGAATGTGATTAAGGCCAAAATGGGCATTAAATGCTTTAATCCAGAGGTAGTTTGTACCGCTGTTTATCTCTAGTCACTTAAAATGTGGTTGTCTGTAGCTTAAAAATGGAAGAGGCAGAAGTCTCCAAAGATAACCAACATGCCTCAATGGAGTCCCAGCCTGATCCTATCAAACTGGGATCTTCCATCTTTTCCCATCTTTACTCCACACTTCTTGTACAAAGCAACAAGGAAATGTGTGGCATGAAGCCAGCAGTCTCATCTCAGACATACATGTTCGCATGTTTGTGTTCGAAAACAGAGATTTGTTGCCAGATGTCCACCAAGCTCAACTCCTCAGAAGCTAAGGAGTGGAAGTTTTCTCTATGCCCTATGCAGGGACAACCCTAGCCTCAACATCCAGCCTTCATCTGCCTAGACTTAAGCATCTTGATTGTGTAGGAGCTAGATGAAATGAATTCAACAGAAGCTGCAGGTTCTCTGCATTTTTTGAGAAGGAAAAGCAAAACAAAAGTTGATTCTACTTGAAACTTGCTTATGAATTTAAGAACATAAATTTGGGCCTGTGATTGACAACTTTTAGACAATTTGTTGACTGAGAACTGGGAACTGGGTTAGGAAATGGGAATTGTATGGTTTGCAGCTTAATTGAGAGACAGAGAGATGCATTTCCAACTCAGGCCGGTTCTTCATAGCCAGACAAAAATTTTTTCCTTCACCAAACAAGTATTACCAGGACACAGTTTAACACTGATAATAGCCGGTTTTAAGTCAAATGATTTTAGACTCAGTAAGTATTTGTAAAGAACCATTTTAAAGATCTAAAAAAATTTGAGGTTCAATCAGAGATCCCTGTTACCTCCTGATGATGCCAAAATAATTGGTTTTCTCATTAAATAGCACGATCATGAGAGGAGTGCTTGCTATACTTGCACAGTATTTCCATACCTAATGTTATTTAAAAATAGTCATAGGGGTGGGGGAGAGGAGGGCAAAAGGCAGAAAATAAATTAACATTTTTGCTTGTGTTTCTAACAGTAACACAGAAGAGGGAGCTAAAGGCCTACAAAGGGAAAAGTCCTTTGCTGCTGCTTTCTTATGCCTTTTTTTCCCTCTAGAGGATAAATCATAGAATGGGAGGGACCTCAAAGATCATCTAGTTCTAATACCCCTGCCATGGGCAGGGACACCTTGCACTAGACCAGGTTGCTCAGAGCTCCATCCAGCCTGGACTTGAACTTTTCCGGGGATGGGGGATCTACAGCTTCTCTGGGCAACCTGTTCCAGTGTCTCATCACTCTCAGAGTAAAGAATTTCTTCCTAACATCTAATCTAAGTCTCCCCTCTTTTAGCTTAAAACCACTCCCCCTTGTCTTATCATTATCTGTCTGCAACCCTTTTAAGTTCTGAAAGCAAAAACTTTTTCCTGTAGCAATGTCATCAACCAAGGATGTACAGCCCCAAATGGAGAAATCACGTAGTTTTCCCCACTGGTGCAGACCTTGCCATGCCTCTGTGGACGTGGATGTGCTCAGCAGGAGTGGCAGGCTGAGTCCATAAAGCAGCACCACTGGCTGCCTCTGATGCTTCCAAACTGCCAGGTTCACTTGCATTTTCAACCAAGAGCTCGTAGCCCTGATGCCAGGTCTGGGAGAGGACAGTCTTCTCCTACAGTAGGGCATGCACAGGAAAAAGAAGCATTTCTCTTCCTGGTCAGACTATCACTTTTTCAGGGATTAGAGGGGAGGTGAAGAGGCATAGTCAAGAGCTCAGCTTAACACACACTATGTGGACTCTGCAGGGAAAGCATAACTTCTTCCCTATAGGAATAATAATACAAACAGATGCTGGAGCTTCCATTTTCCATTTTAAGTGGAAAACGCTGGCATGACATGGACCTTCTACAGCAAGCCCATAGAAGGGTCACTAAGATGATCAGAGAGGGCTGGAGCACCTCTCCTGTGGAGACAGAGTGAGTTAAGGTTGTTCAGCCTGGAGAAGAGAAGGCTCCAGGGAGACCTTATAGCAGTTTCCAGTACCTAAAGGGGAAATACAAGAAAGCTGGAGAGGGACTTTTTACAAGGGCTTGTAGTGATAGAAAAGGGGCAATGGCTTTAAACTGAAAGAGAGTAGGCTTAGATTAGACATTAGGAAAAAACTCTTTAATGTGAGTGTGGTGAGGCACTGGACAGATTGTCCAGAGAAGTCGTGGGTGCCCCATCACTGGAAGTGTTCAAGACCAGGTTGGATGGAGCCCTGAGCAACTTGGTGTAGCAGAACGAGACCCTGCCCATAGCAGGCGTATTGGAACTACATGATCCTTAAGGCCTCTTCCAACCCAAACTATTCTGTGATTCTATGACTTGTCCAGTGTGTTAGCCCTTCCCAGGAGCCACACTGAACTCTGAGACCCATAGGTTTGCAGCAGGTCCTGCTGGGATGGCTGTAAGCAGTCACTTGGCCCCTCAACAGTCTGGACAAAACCCTCTGCTCAGTCACACGTACCTACCCATGGGCTGAGACACACTTAGAAAAAACCTTCTGTGACTCTTGCTGCCCAAACACTTCCCTTGCACAACAGGTATGAGGAGATATGATGCTTCCTGTGAAATTGGGGTTTGCCCTGGTGTGATTTTAGCTGCAGGCTAGCTGGGCACCTCTGCTATGCCAGAAGTCTATTAGAGTAGTTTGATAACACTAGCAGCTCTAACATAAAAATAAAAAATAAAACTAACCTGAATTAGTTTTATGGCCCCACAATCCTTTTATGAATGGCTACCACAAAACCTTGAGGTGGGGAATTCTGGGTGACACTGACAGCACACCTGTAAGCTCACTGACTCAGAGCAATGGAAAACAGTGGGTGACAGTACTTGAACTCATTTAAATTCAGTCTCAGAAAAAGAGGTCAGGTGACTTGATCTCAGTACACGAAGCTACATAACAGTGTGAATTCTTTACATCTGTGAACTCTAAACATGCCAGAGATGAAGAGGACACTCTACTGCTTTTTGTCATGGAGACAAAGTTCAGTCTGGGACAGCAATATAACAGCATTTCCTCTATGAGCCACAGTGAAACACAACTTTGCAGAATAAAACCTGAACATGGCTTTAATCCACTGAAGAAATAAACACATTACAGAAAACTGTTGAGTATGGCAGATCTGATGAAACCAGTGCCTCCTTCATACTACAAGCTGCAATATGACAAGAAGGCATCATTGTTTTCTTTAATTAAATTATGACTTCAGGCCTAATTTTGCTTTCAGTTATATTGTCTTGAAAAGCAACAGCTTCACTGAAGTCCGTAAGTACATATTCATGCAACTCTGGTGAGAGAGAACAATCAGACTTTACAGACCTACACTTGAGAAGAATGAACCTTTTGAAAGAAACATGAACACACACACACATATATATACACACATGAAGAGATGCATTTCACCCACCTATTTCATCCCCTAGAGAGGAGTTCAGTATTGCACCAGCAGACATCACTACTGCACAGCTTCCAAAGCCATGTGTATGTAATTTGCCCAGTGGAATTTGGGGAACGTGCTTTTCCCATCCAAGAGTGGAGAAGGGAGCCTCCTTGCCATCTATTGTTTTCACATTCACTCTTTCTTTTAGCTCACAGAATAGCTGGTCTCCTGTCAACTTGGAGTTTCGTTTCCCCTTGAACCGCACACCATGCTTATTGGTACTCAAATAATCTTTCATCGCCTTCTGCAGTCGAGGGTTTAGCATCTTGGAAGAGACATCCCCTTTCCAAAGCTTATAAAGAAAGGATTTTGACATTGTGGAATACAGCCCATCCCAGTCATCAGATTCATCAAGCATCTGGCTTCTCCTATGCTTTGTGCTTCTTCTCCTCATTCTTCTCTTATGGCTCCAGTTGTTCTGTAAAATACTTACTTTTGCATTATTCACATCAGCTGAGATGAATTTTTCTATCTCTTGAAGGTGGCTGTGTGACCAAGGCCGACCAGCAGCAAATAAATAATCATCATTCACTTGGTAGAAATCACTTTTTGATTTTCTTCCTAACTGGGATGGAAAAAACTCATCTTCATTTCTAAAGGCATCTTCCAATACAGTCCATTTCTTAGAATTTCCAGTCCCTGATTTAAATGTACCTAAGAGATCTTCATTAAGAAGTACTTCATTCCCATCAATGGTTTCAGAGAATGATGGATCCTGAATGGCTCCCATGATGACTCTTTGCTTGCCCTGAAGGGGCAAAAGTCTCTTAGTTTCAATATAAGAAAAGGAACTTGGAACTGGTTCAGCAGTGTTGCTATCTGTAAAATAGATGAATATCACCAGGAAAAGCAGACCCCATGCAAAGATACCAAACAGCATGAGTTGTTTCCATTGCTTCAAGTTAGGTTTCATGGCAATGCCTTTACCAGCCCCTCTGCGCCTTGAAGTGTTGGTGAAGGAAAATGAAACCTGCAGAGAACATCAAATACTATTACAAAATCTTCTAAAAATAGATACAATTCAGAAATAACTTAACATGCACTGATAGAGGGTGCAGAATTAATCTTCAAGCTGTAGCACAGAAGATTCAGTAGCAGAAACAAACTCCAGAGCCTGCAGACACTGTAGGAGTGACAAGCTTTGGCAGTAACCACACCGTGACAGCTGCTAGCTACAAAAGAAGCTGGTGGCCAGTTTCTACAGTAACACTGGATCCTGCCTTCAGGGACATCATGTGCCTGCCTACTTCTGCTATACTGAGCTTAGCATTAAGAGAGCAAAAGCAAAACCCATGCCTGGCTGCATGCATAGTGGGAACAATACTAGCTGTCTTCTCTTTCTCCATCGAAAGTCCTTATACAGTTGAACTGTGAGCAAGCCTGTCCCCAGAGGGACTGGGCAGGGACAAACTTTAAGCTGGCAGTCCTCCTCCACAGCCTGGAAAGGATGGTGCTCTCGGGGTATCATCAGGGGGCACGGGAGAGAGCATTCCACGAGGGGGGAACCTTTTCCTCAGCTGGTATGAACTGGCACAGCATGAGTGGCTACATCATTTGTTGCCCAGTACGAGATGCAAGCAGGAATGACTGCTGTACCTCTGCTATGGATGCTGCATGCACACTGAGGTGGAATGAAGGAGTTCTGCACATCAAGGTCTCAGGGGTTTGTATTTTTCAAAAACGAGGATGGATGGCACAACTATCTTTAGGATAACATAGAGATTTACACAAAGGGGGTGGATAGAGAACGTCAGAACTAGACCTGGAAATCTGTGCTCTACTAATACCTGAGGGTTTTGGATAGCTTGTGAATTAGCGGAGGGATGCATGGTCCAAATGAAATAAAGTCTGACTGAGGGGGCTGTGGTCCAAGGAAAATACACTGACACATTGCTGGACCGTCAAGCACACTAAGCCCTTACACAAACCCACTTGCTTAATCGAGTGGTGTGGGCATTGGTTATAAAGCTGAGTGAAGAAAATCCAGCCCTCCCCCATTATAAAACCTTACCATTCACCTCCCTGCACCATAGTCATCATTACCCTCAGCTGCTACACTTCACTCTAACTCACTGTACTAATTAGTGACAAATCACTTAACTGATCTGAATTTAAAAATCAACCCCTTCTTCTGGAGTTTTCTTTCTAACCCTATTTGTTTCAATGGCCACTGAACGGTGGAAATTAACAGCCACTTGTACCAGTCAGCTGTGATCAGGAAAGAGGAATGGGAGCAGGGGCCAGGCTTAGATTTCATTACCAGCCTGGAGGAGCCACCACCTCATCGCATCACATCCGAACAGCACACTCAGCTTACACACCTCTGATAACACACTGCGTGCTCACACCCAACCATCAGAAGGGACCAAACCCACAGTCACCACATGCTGTCACCTTTCTGCAAGCTGCTGAACTACATCAAAGCTGAGGGTAAAGTTTAGAGTAAAGCTGTAAACTAAGGCTGTGCTTTCACATCAAAAAGAACCCAGCAATAACATTGGTAGCAGACGTTCTCTGCTCAGTCCCTCATTCCTGCATTGTGCCTCTGCCGCTGCCAACACCCCTGTGTGTGGGGCTGACACATTACAAACTGAACCAGTAAACTGATACAGCAGGAGAAATATGTCAGAGGTTGTTTTGTTGGTTTTTTTTAAAACTGGGTCAGCCCCTTTATCCACCTCAGTGTGGTCACAGATCCAGTTGTTTCAGCACAAATGGGGAAATCGCCCACCACAATGCAGAGGCGAGAACAAACCACAGGTTTGTATTAGCAGGGATACTTCAGGCTAGCATTTCTGCTGACCTCCTGAGAATGTGAGACCGCAGTATTACATTTCCAAACACAGTCTATTTTAATGATCTTGACAAAGCCTAGAACATTAGACAAAGATAGCTCACTTTTGGGCTCAAGGCAGTGTCCAGACAGAGAAAGAATTCATAAAGTTACACTTGGATGACCCAATTTCATTGCAAACACATTCATTTCTAACACACTGAAAAAAAAAATAAACATTACTGTGATAACCCAGTGCTCCACACACATTTGACTTGGCTCACAAAAACCACATGGGAGAAAGCTATTTCTCCAACTGACCCATTTCTTACTTGCATTCTGCTGCTGCAAGGCTGTTCTCTGCAGTACCTCAACACTCCCCTCACTTCCAATTTTAAATCACTGCAGGTGATGTCCTGTGGGAGTTGCCTTAGAGTATATGGCTGTTGTGCAAGTTAGATCTGCCCTGAACTTACTGCCACTTGCCCATTCATCAGTGTTCAGATGGTCTGCATTTTTAAATCAGCATTCTTCACCCATCTGAACTGCTTCCATCCCTTGTTATCATTTTCCCTGATGTGTTTCCCCAGCTCTTTTAAATGCATGGATTCCAAACCACTGTGTAAGTTAGTCTTTGCTCAGTCAGATGTTTCTCCTGCTGAATATACATTTTCTTACAGGATCTGCAATGGAAGCATCTTGTATAATCTTTTTAACAGATAAGCTTGTAGGAAGTCAAAGTTATAAAGGAAGAGGTCACTAATATTTTCCTGAGTTAGTGAGTCAGGTGGCAAGTTCAAATACAATTTAAAGATAATCCACAACAAAATCTCAAGTTTTTATCATTTTTTCCCAAGTTTTGTTGTATCTTATAACCATAAATTGTTAAGAAATAGAAAGGTTTAGTCTTACTTCAGATGTGACACTACAAAAATTTCTAATTGTCTGTGATCACATGTGTTTGGTGCAGCAGACTGTATAAAAAAATTAGGATTCCTAAATTCAATATTCAGGTTACAATCTGAAAAAGGTCTGAGATGCATTATTAATTATTTTTAAATTAAACTAATTTCTGTCCCATCACCCCCAGCACTTAGGAGGTCGTGAAACCACACTCATCTTGGTCAGCATGGACATATAAGCACCTTCTTCATGCAACAAAAAATCATTTGTGCAAAATGAAAAACAGCATAGAACAGTGTATTTGTCAATGCTGCAAGCAAAAGGAGAGGCACCAGTGAGAAAAAAATCCAAAAACTTTACACATTAACTACCACAGAAGCTTATCTGCAATTCCTCGTTGCAAGTGGGGCCTCAAAAAGGATACTCAAATCTCTTGAAGACTGGAGCTACGCAGGCAAATCTCTGTGCTGCTTTAATGTTTTTTGCTCACAAGAAATGCCTTGTCCTCCAGCAGTACAGCTGAGCTGCAAACGAATTCAAGGTCATTATTGTATTAGTTGCAAGAGGACTTCTACAACCTCACAGGATCTTGAAAGCCGTCTATGGAAAGCTGCACTAAGTCCAGAGAAATATCAGTTTATCTTATCTCCCTCTGCACGAAACATCCAGTCCTCTCCCCCTCAGCCCCTGCAGCTTCTCACGCCTCAAAGTCCCTGGCTTTGAGAATGTCTAGGAGGAGAGGGCAGCCCTTTTGCATGCTCTGCACCAGCCTCCCGCTGGCATCAGACCCCTCTGCTGCTCACGGGGTTATCTCCTCCGTACCACCTGGGGATGCACTTGGATTCATGCCCTGTGCTGCTGAAGGCAACACATATCAATTGCAAAAAGGAAAACATTTGTGCAGAACAGCAGAAATGGTGATTGCAATGAATTGCATTGGCTAAATAAATAAAAACAGGTGGTTTCATAGGTGCAATTGCTAAGTCCACTGGATGCTTCAGGAATAATCTCTCTCATCTGTGCTCATCATACAGCTTCCAAACTGTCAAAACCATTGTACACAAGTTTTTAAATTATCATTAACATATCTCATTGTCTCCAACTTTCACCACCCCTGCCATAATAACCCTCCCTACTTACAGAAGGCGAGACTGCGAGTCAAAGCTCCGGCTACGGAGGATCAGAGGAGTAAGTTGACCCCTGGGGGAACACCCAGGGCTCAACCCAACCCAGCTTCCTCTTCAGCAGAAATAGTAAGCCTGTTTGCCCCAGAGGCTAAAGATCTCATTTTCCTACATATCTTCTTTCTGATGGGCTCTTTCAATCATTAACTGATTTAAGTTCCAAATACTATATGGAGAGAGGCTCTTTTCTTACCCAGTCTGGTTGTTTGCACAAAAGCCATGGAAAACATCAGACAAGGTACAACCCAGTAAAGTGGGCAGAAAGGGAAGACTGACTTACTTGCTAAATAGATATACTAGCAGCAGCTATGAAAAAGAAAGGCAAACCCCAGTGGTATCTTTGAAGTATCCCAGAAAATAAAGGCAATTCTCCAGTGGAAACTGAAGGCTGATTTTCCAGAAGCGGCACCCACTTGTGGGAAATTTCATTTTGGTACACTAAGATGCAAGAAACCAATGAGTTCTCCCTCCCTTTATAAAGCTCATTGTTTTGCAACAAGGAGCACTTTTCATTTTTCTAAAGTAGGCCTCCTGACTATTTCTTAAATGAGAAGAGATGGATGAGGGAGATTTTTTTTATTCCTTTGAAACATTCTTTCCTTTCAACACTGTCTATTGTTAAAATTAATTTGTACAGACCCTGGCAGCTCAGAGGTCAGGATGGTTCAAGTTGATGTGCTAAGATGTGCACTGTTATGTTAAACAGGGTTTTTCTTGGCTGCAGCTTTGGAGCGAGAAGGTCACCTCAGGGTTATTTGGGGAAGCAAATGTTAGTTGTGGGCAACCGTTCCCAAAGGGCTGAGAATCAGACCAAGGTTTACTTGATGGAAAGCGTAGGTGGCCTGAACAGATAACAAATGCTCCCTTAGTTTGCTTCGTCTCTTAGTCAGCTAATTCCAGCATATCAAGAGACCTCTGGCATAGGGCAAGGCAGCTGGAGGCTGCATTTCCAGGGTTGGGAAATACACTCGTCCTCTTGTGGGGGACGTGCCAAATTGGTTTTAGTGTTATCACATCATTTCTGCAGTGGAAGCCACACAGTAGTCAGCAACAGACAGGCAAGCCTGTGGGGAATGGTGACTGCCAAAAGATGTATATTAGTCTGTGGATGGTCTGGGCATTTGTCTTACTGCCTGTGATTAGGCCTCCTAATTAATGAATCTCTTTTGGACAACTTCCTTGTTAGTCCCAATACATCTGGCTCTTTCCTTCAATGTTACTCGGAGGAGTCAAGCTGCATTCAGTATTACTTGTGGCCATCTCAGAAAATCTCTTTTGAAACACAGAAAAAAAAACCCCAAAAACTCAGAAGTAGTTTATTTTCCAATATTGCCTTTTAAACCTATATTTAGTTATTTACTTAGGAAAAATTCCTTCTGAGGTATTCAAATGAAGGTATTGCTAACCTGAATCATCCACTAAACATGGGCCAGGGGTCCCAAGGTGGAGCGTTTGGAAAGCACAGCCTCAGGTTCTTGCTTCTGAGGATGCAGGCAGGCAGTGTGCCTGTTCTCAAGTCCTCTGATAAAAGCTAGGATTTCAAGTTAAAAGGGACAGGGTGAAGTGAATTTTTTTTTTTTTTTTACTATTGACCCATTTCCAGGAGCTTAGGCTGTAAGAAAATTGCCAAATATAGTGAAACTTGCAGCAAAACTCACTTGAGCTGGCAACTCGGCAGCTGGAGAAATGCTCAGTGGGGTTTCTGCCAAGGAACGTGTCCAGTGATATTCTGTAGGAGCATGGAGCATGGGGCCTTAGATGCATCATTCTCTAGATTTTAGTGGGAGGTCAAAGTTATCTTCTATGTATCTGGTATGTACCCTTCACCCTCAATCATCAAGTTCAAGCTGCCTGGCATCGAAGTCAGCTATAACTTTACCACAGCCCACAATGCTGCCTGCACAGCCCAGAGACCACATACAGGTTATTCAAGCGTGGGCTGACAGAAAGGAAGTAAAAATAGCCGTACCAGCTCTTAGACTTCACATGCAGACTTTCCCACCACCAATGGAAATGTTCAACACAGCAACAATGGTCAGGGAAAACTTGGCTTTTCAGTGACTGATCGCACCTCACGGGTCAACCTCCACCTGCCCAGCTTGCAGCATCTTCTTTCAGGAGTCGTGACAGCAGCTCTCACTCTGACATACCCTGAGATTCACCAGTCCAGCCAGGATTTCCTCCCACATTTCAAGTCAGGGGAGACAATTGAATCTCTTTGATTTTTCAGATTGGTTATGAGCAAGTCAGAGTCTTGTTATTCTAAATGAGGGTTTTTATAGAAAAGTACTACATACCACTTCATGTGAAATTCCATACAACTTCAGTGTAAATTACTTCCAGGCTCTTTAATCAAAATTACAAAGGGGCAGAAGTGTCACACAGTTGTGCTGAAAACAAGCAATTTGCACAAAATAACTCAAATCACCCCCCACAGTCTCTCAAGTAGCCACTCACATTGCCACATACTACCTGCACTCAGCCTTATCTGCTTGACTCCTTTTTTTGTCATTTGCTCTTGCCACGTCCTGGCACTGTTCGCAGCAACACGCAAAGGTTCAAGGCTGCTTTGAATTGGCGTGAATGCCACCAGAGCTTGGTTCCACCATGGGACATGGGTGCAGAAACCACCACTTTGCCCATAGTCCCCAGCATGCCCTCCCACACAGTAAAGAAGCGGATGATGTATCTTTTCTGCCCTTGCAGATCTACCAACTATGTGTTTTGGATGGGTTTTGGTCATATTTCAGCTGCCACGGCACTGTCTTTTGATCCAAACAGCAGCGAGGAAAAAAAAAAAAATCCAAACAACTCTTATCTACATCAGTATGCAACCACCACAAATATCCAAAGACATGTAAATCACTTCTTCAAAGTGCCACTGCATAGTCATGGAGGCATCCAGCTTTGTGCAAACACCATCCCAGCTGGCTCCACTCTTACACCTCAGTAGTTCCCGTGCAGATCAAATCACAGAGCTGCACGTGGTTTTTCTGTGCTACCTCTGTGCAGCTCTCTGCCCTCATTTAAACTGCAGGCAGCAGAGGAACCACAGCTGTTCCCAGGGGATCTGATCACCATTAAGGTCCTGGAAAGCCAGCTGAAACCTAAAGCTAGCTGGGGATAAAAGCCAGGTGCGTAAACAAGGTGACCAGACTAATGGCCATCACTTACTTGTGCCTCTTCCATTCATACATAACCACCTTACTAAGGTATTTAGTTTTACTGCTGCAGTGAGGAGAAAGTGAATACGCCAACACAGGAAGGAAGAAGCAAGGGCTGGGAGAGTCTGGAGCACTGGGCTGGATGGAAAGGAAGCCCGGTTGCAGGGCAGCATGGAGAACAGAAATGGCAGAGAGAAGGAAATAAACTATGCCCACAGTGCTAGTAGAAGAACAAAACAACACCTGCCAGAAACAGGGACACCTCAGCACTATGGGGGTGAGAATTGGAAGCAAAAACTTCCTCCCATTGGAATGATCACATCCTTCCCTTTGGGGAAGCACTGGGAGAGCCTTGCTACTGCTGAGGGAAGGCTCTGGACCTGACCATCTTACCCTATTTCTCCCAAGCAACAGATAGAGGCCACCATGTTCCTTCAGCGAATGGCAGGTCTGGCTGAGGGGCAGGACCTGCACTGTGTCTTCTCTTTTGTTCTGGACAGCCCATCCCAGGACAATGTGCTGCTTCCTGCCACCCCTGTGCATGGGAAAGGGGACCTTGGGGCACTGACCCTGCTCCTTGCTGGTGGAGCACAGCCCTTGTACCTTGGACTGAGCTTTGCAAGGGATCAGCACCCCAAAGAGCTGTACGTATTTTCCTCTGTGAATGTTACTTCACAACCCATGAAGAGATGCTCCAAAATACAGTACAGATGGTGCCTGAGGACTCACAGCACAAGCAGGGGTTTATGTCCATCTTCAGCACAGCCTGGCTTTCTGTGGGACTTATTCTTCCCTGCCCCACAGAATAAGGTTTTAACCCCACAGCCCCCTGCAGAAGCAGAGTTCAGGAGCAGCCCGTACTTATGTTCTGTTGTCATGTGTAACTGAACAGGATGGCAGGCACTTCTGAATGGCAAAATAACAAGACAGAAGGGCGCAGAGAAATGGACAGTACTGCTCAGTGTCTAATAAAACATAAGAAAAAAAAATCCAGCCAACATACACAACTGTACTTAATTCTCCTCCCTCTTTTTAAGGGACAGCTTTTGATATCATACTTGCAAAAACACATAATTCAAAAGAGGAAGGAAGTGCTTTGAGGGTTTTTTATTTAAAGCTTGACAGGATAAACGAATCACAGTCTCATTAAATCACACAAATCTCAGGCTGCACACAAGACTAAACCACGAGAAATAGGACGTTGCAAATCCTCATGCAGTTCTACACTTCCAGCACAACAGCTCATTTTATTTCTGCTCTTGGCAAGGTTAGAATAAAAGGCTTCTTTTCTTTGCTCCATAAATGTTTTTAGATGCTATATTACTTGAACTTAGCCCAGCAGTAATTGCACTGAAAAAGGGCAATCTGAATTGCATCCTGAAAGAAGAAAACATTTATACTAACACACATATGAAAAGAGAGAGCAGTTACAAAAGGTCTGTTTCAATCCTATCACAAAATCTTGACCAAATTCACTAAGTCTTCCAGGAAGAAGTGGTTGGAGAATTTTCATTTTCTACTCTAAAGTAACATCTCTGAGATATACTGATTGTCCATATCTCAATATAGCAGCAAATTTTATATCCAAGTATGTTCTTACTGTATGCTTCTAACCTGTAGGCACTGTGTTTTGCACTCCTTTTTATTACTAACTTCTTTATTAGACTGTAGTTTGTCTTTTTACATTTGTTCAAGAAAGCAAGCAAGCCAGCCCTTGTTTAAAAACTCTAAAATAGAACAAGGGCAAATAAATTGTTCCTTATTTCTCAGCTCTATCTCAGTGCCAATTCCTATTTGTTTATGTGAGCAAAATAATTGTAGGGCATTTAGAAAATTATAATTGTTAACATCTCATTTCTGTATACTCATATACATACATACAAACAACATGCCTTCTATGTGTTTATTTGCCTTAGGCTAAAAGTTTGAATGAAAAGTTTCTCCCTGGAAGAAGGCCTGCCAAACTGAAGTATGAAGTCAGTTACATTACAAATACAATCTAAAAATTAAGTTTCCTGGACTGAAACAATTTTTCCCCTTTTTTTCTGTATTTTCATACTTAACATGACTGTGCTGATAATAAGCCAACCTACACTAGCTGAGATGTTTTATTTGGCTTCATAAAGCAAAATAAACCCGTATTAGTATTTCTTTTTTTTTCTTTCTTTCTTTCTCTCCATTATGGCATTGTTTTATGCGTGACTCTGGGCAATATTAGTTTAAACTATGACCAGATCAACAGAAATCTGTTCGGGGCGGGGGGGGTGGGTGGGATACAACTGTTTATAATCTGGGACAAACCACTGGAACCTGAATTCTACCTGCCTGAAAATTTTGCAGAGAAACAGAATCTCTAACTACCATCATGAAACCAGTATGAGCAATAGTGACAAACCAAGGTTGTTGGTTGGATTTTTCATAGCCTTCCCCTTTGCACAATGCAGAGCACAAGAAGTCTTTCCTCCCAGCACTTGTCATTCACTCCTTGCAAAGACAACTGACTTTACAAGGTGGAAGATAGCTCTGAAAGCTCTGACACCATTAAAACAGTGAGAAATTGAGGTGAGAAGCAAAACACAGCTGGCTAATTTTCAAGATTATTTGCATTAGTTGTTTTTGTTATAAAAGCTGAAGTGATGGGATAAGATTCTGAGACCATCCTCATGGGATTTAACTATGGAATTACCATTTGATCGTAATTTTCACCATCATAAGAGACAACAAAATCTGAAACCTTGTGTTTTGAGATCTGCAGTTTTGAGATGAATTTGTGGAAGAGTAATCTTTTCTTTCCAAGATACGTGGCAGAGGTTTCTGTCATGCCTTTAGAGCAAAGTCTCAATTTAAATAACTGACTTTGAAACCTGAGGCTAACCAATATACCTGTAACATATTCCCTTCCTTCAATTGTTCAACAAGGTGGGATTGTCAACATTTTAATTATTGCTTAGTATTTCAAATGCTGGATATGTCTTTTCTTGGTTTTCAGCCAACTGGCAGGCCTTTGAAACATCCTTGATTTCATTAAAAAACCCTCCATCTAAGACTGCCTTTAAGTAGCTAAGACATGAAAACCCCTGCCTGTCTTTTGCACACACAGCTTAGAAGATGCATCTGCTTCAAAGATGCAGATAAGGTACATCCTCTTCCCTGGCAGAGAGCATAGCTGTCCTCTCAGCAAGGTGTCAGAAACACCTGAAACTCACTTTCTGCCTCTCCTCTCCTCTTCCCCCTCGCTGCACGCTGACAACTCTGCATCCATGGGAACAGACCCCCTCCCAGCAGTGGCAAGGAGTAGCTGAGGTCTGCTCACACTCCCCTAGCACACTGACCTGCTTGCTTTCCCAGAAAACCTCTTCTGAGACAGTGCTTGCTTCTCTTCAGGTTCATGGCCTTCCCAGGAAACATGAGTTTTCCCTCACCATGGCACCATCTGCCATTTAGGCAAGCTATTGGCAACACTCAAGCCAACCACTTGGAGATTCAGGAAAAAAGTTCACAAGGGTGGAGATGAACATTTATAGGATTTTTCCCCTTGCCTAGGACAATACAACCTCAACCCTTGTCTGCATCTTTTAAGTACTAAAGGCACCAGGCAAATAATAAAGTCAAGGCAATTCACTGCCCTAAATCAATCAGAAGAAGGTTTTCTCTGCCGACATGAAAAGAGACTGTTCTGAAGAAGAAATCTTTGCTTCAACATAGATTGATTCCCTAGCAACACCCAATCCTGTCAAACCTATTCTGCTGATCGGGTTTAGACTTGCTTCAATCCCATTCAGACACTAAATAGATGAGAAAAAATAATCTAAAAACTAATGCTTAATGTTTCTAACATTTTCAAGATTCTTGCTTCTATTTCCTTATTTACATCTATATTTCTAGTCAGCATGTTAGTAGAGATGTTTCAGTAACAGCCAAAACTTCTATAGCAGAAATAGAACATGCTACACAGGATGACTGCAAGCAAAGCAAAATTTTCCTACTTTCATCAGGTTGGTGTTTTTTTTTTTTTTTTTAACTGCTAGAGAAAAATGCATTGACGTTCATGCTAAAGATGGGTATAAAAATGCAAACAGATATACTGGCCGCAATCATAAATGATGCCAAGCAGTGACAAGACTCTTGCTCTGGGGTTCAGCTCTGTTCAATCTACTCCAAACTCTTCAAATTTTTCAGTATCCATGCAAAACATTCTGTTGTGCCTGAACTGCTCTAGTAAAAGAATAAAATTCTTATGAATCAGTATTT
Source organism: Grallaria varia (assembly GCA_013396735.1). Classification (NCBI taxonomy): domain Eukaryota; kingdom Metazoa; phylum Chordata; class Aves; order Passeriformes; family Formicariidae; genus Grallaria; species Grallaria varia. Next base: position 169,246 of record VWZG01011734.1, on the reverse strand, counting down.
GGATATGAGGCAGTACAGCAAAGTGCTAGTAATTCACACTCACTGGGAGGAAACTTGCCACTAATAGTAAATCAAACCCAGTTTGGTGAATTGATTGAAGTAAATTTACCATTCCAATAAAGCAGACAAAATGTTATGCCCTACAAAACCCAAGAGAAATATTTTAAAGTTAGCTGGGAAGGAGTACCCACACCCACAGACCTGAGAGGTTCAGCTCTGGACCTAGAACCCCACTGAGGGCATTTGCACACAAGCATTGACTGTGAGTGCAGACTCCAAGATCTCACTGCAAATCAGGAAGCTGCCACAATGTAGTCTAAAGTTGCTGTGCTATTACAGATTTTCTTCTATTTTAACTACATTTTTAGATTTCTGTATCTCTCCAGATTTCTACAAAAGCAGCAGAAATTATTAATAGTGAACTAATTTATGATGAAATGGACTTATCATACTAACTACTGATAATTTTTTAAGCTTTAATTGTTCAAATTTGATACAGCTCTTTAAGAATCCTATTCAATGTGCTTTCACAATTGCTTTCACAATTCTCAATGGATAGTATTTAACTGACTTATTTACTAATTACTTCCAAATTACAAGTGTCCCTCAGGTCTGAATCATTTTTGATGAAAGAACAAGCAGACTTATATTGGTTTATACCATAAGGGAAGAGAAATTAAAGGAGACAAATTTGTATGGCTCAGATCAGGCTAATGGAAAGTCTGATATCCTTAAAGTGTTTTCTAACTTTATCACCACATGCAGTTAACAATTTGTATCTGCTAAGTCTTCTATGCAATCGCCATGCCTAGGTCTCCTAGGGTTTTTTTAGTAAAAGGAGATAACCATTAAAAACTATGGCAAAAGCAGTATTCCAGATTGCAGATACTATAAATGTCACTGTCTCCATAAAGAAACCGAGCATGGACAAGCACATGAGGAATAATCACATATTTTCAAGACATTTAAATAGAACATGCCCAAGGGCACACCATAGAAGAGCCCACGTTTCCATCAGTGGGTAACATACAGAGTTTCCTTTCCAGCAGTTGAAGAATACAAGCTTATGTGAATTCTAATATATCACTTTTCTGCCAACTACACTGTTGTCAGAAACAGGCACATTGGTGTCTTTAGTTTAAAATCAATTTCACTTGGCTTGGGCATCAGAGAAACGGGGAAAAAATAGACTTTCAGTATAAGGCATTAGCTTTCTAAAAGCACTGTCTACCTTGGAAAATGTAGCATTGTTAATCTAATACATACTTTATGTATTCTATGTACTTTCTCTACTGCTATTATTTCTCTAGCATTTCAGCCAGTGATTGATGATTTCATATTACAGTTGTGCGTCTCCTCCAGCATAACCATAACACTATAACCACCTCTTGATTTCCAAGATCTCAGAAGTAGTACCCTTATTCTGAATTGTCTCCATTGCTGCAAGTCTTGACCCAATTTGTCTTTCTCTTGATGACACTTTTATTTAGCATGTCTGTTTCCAAGTCATGTGACATTTTCCTTGAGTACTTTTTATACAAGGGACTTGCAACTTTCTTCTTTTGTAACCTCACTTCAGATGGATGGAAAATAAATGAGAGGAATCTTTGCCTTAAAAAGATATTGGATTTCAAAGAACAAAACCATAACTTTTTTGCTTAGCAAATAGGAATGAAAAATTGAAATTTCAGTTTATATCCCTAAACCACAGTAGAACTGATGTGGCATTGAATATCACTTTCTGAGAAACTTGGACAATGGGGTAATGAGCAACTCCCTTGTTGCTCTGCTGTTACTGACCACACTTTTGCTTTATAACCAATTCCAAACAACTAGGGGAAGATATCACATATAAAGAGAATGACTAACTCAATGGTAAGGTAAGGAAGGACTAAATACTCTATCACATATACTTATTGTGTAGATTCAGCACTTATAGTTTTGAGTTACAAAACTCCAGCAGTGTCCATCTCACAGCTTTCTTGCCTTTGCACAGCTGTATTATTGTCTGGTTGTCAACATTCCTCCCTTATTTACTTAAAATGTTAAAAGCCAGTAAATAAGGAACTAATATCAAGAATTTAAGGGGGGGTATTATTTTAAAGTGTCATATTTTTAAAACTATTCTTTATAAAATAAGTGAGCAAATTCAGAAACAGGGTTAAATGGATCTCAATCAAAGAGCAAACTGCTGTGGAAAGAAGCCTTTACTTTTTTGAACTTCTTTCTTGAGCTGGATCAGATGTCTATATTAGCCATGCTGAATTTCTCAGCAGTCAGGACTATGAATTACTATTGGTTGCTTGAGTGATTAACTATGGTGTTGGTATGTCTGAGACCTTCCAAACACAGCAGGGTTATTGCAGCAGTAGACAATGCTATAATATGGCAGTATTACAGTATTTCTATCCCTTCTCTCAGCTCGTGTAATGGGTTTATGAGACTTCTTGGAAACTTTCACCTGGAAGCACAGGATGGAGTAGCACGAGCTTTGCAGCTATACAGCCTGAAGAGTATAGACATACTATTTCAAGAAATGCCAAGAAGATAAAAATTCTTTGAGGTGATCTTCTCCATCAGGGCCCTGCTTACTGAAGAAATCACACAGAGTCTCTATGCAGGCAATCCAGGGCCATGCAGTGATGCCTGAACTAACTCAGGAATCAAGAGATGCCTCCTCATATCTATACATTCTGCTTTGAATTTCCTCTTTGATGGCCATGTTTTTGGTGCTATCATTACTTGAAGAATCCTCAGGGCACTTTCAACTGTAACAAGCTGTTGTTTGACTAAAAATAAACAGCCTAGCATCATACAGGACAGAAGAAAAGTTCCATGCATACAGCATGCTTGCTCTAGTTAGTGCTAGCGTCCCTACTTATTTCATTATGACCTTGCAAGAGCAATATATATTTCGGAGACTATAAGGTTTAATTATTTTAATTCCGTGGTCCAGGAGTTTTCAGCAGGGTTTCTCTCCTGCTTGCAGCTTTTGCATACTGTAGTGGCATATCTGATCATTGGTTTAAGTAGCTGTGATCACCTTACCTGCACCCTTCTCAGTGGCTGCCCGTATAGCGGCACATTGACTTTTAGCTCACTCTGTTGGTCTTTTTAGTGCTCCTAATAATAAAACGCCTGAGCAAATAGAAAACCTGCTGATCGGTATTTTACACAGATATCCTTTTTAAGGAACTAACCCATAATAATCTACTGTAACTTGGCAGTCAATTGTGTGTTTGGTGTGGGGTGTGTTAGGCAAGAAGTAGTAACATCCCTCCGCTACAGCTGCTAGCCAGCAGCAGTACAGATGGCAAACAGGACAAAGACTGCACCTTGCACAGACACAGAGCACCTCCTGGCCTCATCGACTGCAGAGTTCAGCAGGTGTTGAGTGATCCTGCCTGAAAGAGAGCCCTACCAAAAAGTGATGCACAGCACCCTGTCTCTTCAGGAGCAGCACCTCCTGACTTCTGCCGAGACTCTCCTGAAGCTTTTAAACTTGAGCCCCAGGAAGAAAAATACAGATGAGCATCAACTTCAAACACTCTCAGCCCCAGCCTCAGGGTGAGGGCTCATTCCAGCTTGACATCTGTTCCAGCTCTGCTTGCTCTGTCTATAAAATGACTCAGTCAAACTAATTCAGTGTCTTGAAATACAACATTTTAAGAGACCTTTGCTCATTTGGCTCCATCTAACAATAGCAAGTATCTGCAATGGCAAGCTTTGCTCTTCACATCATTCAGAAAACAGCACTCAGAGCAGAGGAAAAAGGTTGGCGCACAACCAGGTCCCACTCCTGTACAGAATTAAGTCACACTAAAGTGTCTCTAATTTGAAAAATTAAAGGCAGCACTTCCAGGACCACAAACATTTTCTTTCTATTTTCTAATGCCTACCTGAAATATTGCAATTTTGGAAGCTAGACATTTCAGGCTATAGGTGTTTAGACAAAATGAAGACCAGCTCAAGAGCAAATGTGGAGAACACTGATCCCCATCTTAGGCTATTGCCACCTCCATGGCCTTCCAGAGGAGTAGCTGCCATCAGGGGAACCCTGAATCATAAACTGGCCATCAACCAGAAGCATTTTTCACCTGGAAACTAGGCCAATAGAGACACTTTCCTCTAACAAGCAGAGAGGGAAAAGCAGTACTAAATAGTGATGTCTCAAACCAGACACTCCTAAAAGCTCTCCAGTGATAGCACAGTGGAAGCAGGACTCCAATTGCAAATCCTTCTCCAGCAGTTACAAGGCTAATGCTTCTGCCTTACCACGTATGTCTATAGCCAGCCATGCACAATTTGGCTCCAAGCTCTACTGCTTTGAATTTATCCTTTAAAAAAAGAATCTGAGATAAATAGCACAAATACAATTACTCTGAACAAGCAGTGAACAATTACAATGGAATAAAAATCAACTATGAAGAAATATTTCTAATGGAGAGATTAGCTTTCTGTAACAAACTCTGCCTTATAACCTTCGTAACTTCAACAAAGTAAAACCCAGTCACATGAAATTTTAGAGACATGGTCTTATGCCAAGAAAAGCTCCTCTGGAAAGTTTGAAGTAGATCGGCCAAGGCATCTTGGAGATATGAGAGTTCCTGAAAAGTGAGGTGTTCTCCATTTCTTGGACTGTTCCCTAATTTTTTTTGGCTCACCATAACTTAAAAATGGTTGGCTTAGACATTCCAAATTTGCTTGGCTACTACTGGTGCCTCTGACTAGTTGCAGGCTATTTTATTACTAAATGTGGGTTTGTGAAAATTCTGAGCACTGCAGTTGTTAACACCACATGTTGGCTTGTGCATACCCTAGGTAAGCCAGCCTGGCCCACTGCAGGCTCCTCAACACCTCATCAGCTGTACTCAGGAGGCAGCACCGAAACCCAGGACCCTTCCCTCAGGTCCGACGGGGTCTAAGAACTTGGCTGGACTTTACAGACTCCATGGAGAGACATTTTGTCAGGCTGAAGAGTAATGGCCCTGGGGTGCTTCCGAGCCTTGCCAATACCAAAGTGTCTCTCTTGGAAAGCTAAGCACACATCAGGCACAGAACATTTCCTCCTTGACTTACTGCTGTCCTCCTTCTTCTCCTTCAACACATACTTAGCCCTGCTCTCTGATGTACCCAAAAAATTTTCCCAGTGAATATCCATATAACTCCCAAGCACCCTCTCCTCCATGGGTTACTGATCTAATCTATTTTCCATTTACACAGTGATTGCAAAATTCCCACTAGGGTCTGGGTGCTTCTACTGCAGCTGATTCCCCCTCTCTGCTCCACTCTCTCCAAGGCCCTCTTCTAGACAGGAGCCTTGTACACATAGACATAACATAGGGCATTAGACCCAGGGGGAAGATTTCAGCCCTCAAGAAGCAAATTTCCCTTGAGCAAACTTTTAGTTTGTTTGATGAACCATGGAAAGACTGTAGGTGAGGAATACACTCCTGATGGGGACTGCTCTGTTCACAATCTTGGTTTTGATAACAGGTACTATGGCAACCTCATGTATCACTTGACACAGCCTTCAGCATGGTCAACTACTTTAAACAATTCTCCTTAATCTTCAATATTTCCTTTTCCAATGACTATCACCTGCCAAGTTGCCAAGAAACAAGTAGTGCACAGCTGACCAGGGTGAAAAACATTAGGACATTAAAACACTTCATGTAAAGTTCCTCAGTTACAAAGAAGCCTATTCTTTTTGAGATGCACACATGCGTGACTCCCATTCACAGGAGCTACGCGAATGAATCCAAAGTAAAATAGGCTTGAAAGCGTCTGCATTTACTAAACACTGATCCCACACAGAAAGTGCCTTTTAAGAATGACATATCCTTTGACCTATTGCATCTTACTTTTGCTCTTCAGAAAGAGAAGACATTGCAACGATCATGTCGCCTCCATTAAAAATCAAAACTGGTGCGATAAGAACTCAAAAATTCCATAAAATAGAAATTATATACCTAGCAGACAGTAAAAAAAGAAGTTTTTTTTCCACATTTCTTACCCAGTTGGAGATGTCAGAGCTTTTTTATTTGTACTGAGTTCAAATGTCTGTTCTGCCACCTTTAAAATGCAGACAATCTACTTAAGAGGTTTGCTGTTCTCATGAAAGACCACACAAAGCTCAGCCAAGTTTTATAAAATACATAGCCCTGTGCTGGGTGGACACAAACCTGAGGAGCACCAAGGAAAAGCTACAGCAGAAGGACTTCTTGAAGATTCCCACAGAGCTCCTGCCTCCATTGACCTTTGGGAAGGGTACTGTCCAGCTCCAGGCCTCCTGTCACCCCATGAGCTAATGAAAAGAGCATGAGGAGGATCTGCAGGCACTTTCCTCCCTCTCTCAAGCCACAGAGGGCAAGTCACAGTCTGACCCTAATGTAACACTCAGGCTGTGAACTTACTTAGCACTTGTAGAAGAATTTACTTTTTTCAAACAAACTGATGGCAGCATGTGGCTCATCGACAGGTTTATTATTATAAGACACATTTTCCACCAGGTTATAGTCTTTTTTATAAACATATGTTTCAGCACATAATAAAACGCCTAAGAACTGTTTCTGAAATGTGCAGGCAAGAAACTACTTTTCAAGACTTGTCAAGACAATGAAAGAAACAATCTTTAAAGGGACTTCCATTTTTCTAAAGGTCTTTTTCTGAATGTCTTTTAAATCTAAGGGTACTGAGAGTTATGCATGTTAAAACAAAGCAGAGAAAAAGACAAGTGAGTTCTCTTTGTAAATGCCTCATTCTTTTCCATTTTGTCAAAGCAATAATTTTTACACTTAGTAAAACTTCTCCTTCCACTGAGTAAAACTTTTAACTACGCTTTAAATCAGAACATGTGGTTTATGGATGAATGATAAGCTTCCGAAAATAAGGTGGCATATTGTAAAGAAAATGTCAATGCCACACTGCTACAGTCACGCGAACTCATCAGCGCAAAGCCAGCCTTGATATTTTGTGCCCTTCAGCTGCACTAATAAAGGGTTAAGTGTGAAGTCAAGGTGATTTGACCACAAACTTCTATCCATCTGCAAGACTGCATTCAAATTATATGTCTAAAAACATGTCAGTGCTTCATTTTCAAACAAGCCACATTTGTGTTGTTAAGAAATAAGGCTTCTTGTCTATGCAGCTATAATGTAATTTCTGTGTTAGCACCACAATTTTTAGGCAAAAAACCCTCACATAGTACATGCTGCTTTATTCAAAAAATTCCTACACTGCTCTTATTCTCAATGCTTTCTCCCTGACATCTCACAATATATTTAGCTCAAGCAGGTTTGGTTTGAAAAGTAGCTTCTTCAACACATCAAAATACGACTCAACGCAGGTACATTTGTTGGAGTCTTGTTTCCTACCACCCAAGTTCACAGTCTCTTGTTGAAAGGCACCTGCAGCTGGAACACAAACTAGGACTCACTAGGGTCTAGACCCTAAGCCCACTTAGAAGGCCACACAAGACATTTCACTGATTTTTATGGGACTAGGTATTAGGCCTGTGGTTCACTGAAGACACTAGAGGCCTTGCAGACTGTATGATACAATATATTAATTACACCTTAACCACTAGAAAAGAATTTTGCAACCACTTTCAATATTTCATTGGTATTTAGGGTAGTTTGGGAGAGAAAAAGCACTTGTTTTTCGTGTGTGTTTGTTCCCCTTCCCCAGTGACACTCCACACAAAACACAGACGTTTTAAGACGCTGGAAAAATAATCATACATCAGCAGATTTGAAGCTTAAAGAAAAAAAAATTCTAGTTTTATCATAAGCGTATTGTTATAATTGGCATGCATAAGCTTGCACTCAAGGAGAACTCATTTGTTAAAATTAATCATTGACTTCTCAGCCAATTAGTCAGTTAACTACTACCACGTCTGGACATGATTAGTTAGCTTCACTGGGAGATACAAGGTGTCCGCTGCAATGCTTCCACAGGATGAAATCGTTAACCTAGTGAAGCCTTTGAACATTTTGCAAGCAACTTACACACATGGAGCCAGGAGTTCATTGATGCTGCAGTAGGCTCTACGTTTTTCTGCTTTTACAGATTAAGCCTTTCTAGAAGAGACAGGCCAATAGCTTCAACAATAAAACGCGCTCTTTCTCCACCAGCAGAAAGAGTACGATTAGCAATCACGGGTCCCTGCGCTGTGTTTGGAAACACTTAACTGACGGGATCGGTTTGAGGCTAAGATAAGGCATGATGTACGAGTCTTCTGACAAGGGGGCTGGCTCCTCTCATCTAATTGCGGTTGCTGCTCCTATGATGTGGAAACCTGTCTATTAGAAACCGCATTTCACAGGTGACTAAACAGCCATCAGTTGGTAACAGCTTTCATTTGTTACTGACCTCCCTTCCCTGCCACAGCGTAAGGGTGAATGGCCTGATATCCGTTGTCAGTCCAGAGCCAAACGCGTCCTGCTTTGCATAATGAATTATAAAATACCCACAACTTTTTTCTGATTGTGTTGAAACAGCACTTTTAACTTGCATTTTCTTATCTAAGCATCAACCTCGTAAATGAATGTCAAATTCTTCGCTACTCAATTATGCAAAGTTTGAGGGCATTTTGGACCGTAATTGTAGAGCACATCACTATATTTTTATAGACAGAAGATTCTACTGAGGTCCCAGTTCTTCAAACAGAACATCATAGGCCAAAGAGACTTGGTATTTCATAGCGACAGGGTCAGAGCCTTTGCTGAGAAACTCATATGACAGTGACTAGACTAAAACTAGTCCTTCCACTGATGGCCTGAAAGGTAACTCCACTACCAAAATCAAATATAGAATTTAGCAGAGCTACTTTAAACTGGGGACCTCATCAGATTTTACACCTTCCAGCCAAAGCCAAAGCCACTGAACTTTGGCTCCACCATTGACATAATGCATTCAGAAAGTAACAGAACAAATCTCCTCATCTCACTAAGCCCTCTCCATCTGGTTGGCCACATATCTTCCAGCCTGACAGATTCGCATCACATGGGAAGAACAAACTATCCTTTCCACATCTAACAGGTTGGTACAAAGACTTTGTGTTCAGTCCTCAGAGTACTCACAGTCATTTCACAACCCTAGCTATAAAAGGCCCTACTCTCAGATGGTATTCATACAATTTAATACAATAAACAGTGGATTGTACAAAACCTGTGGTGAATCCTGCTCAGATGACAACCACAGAGCAATGCAATGAATAACATTTACTTTTCATTTACATTTAGATTTCTTAAGTGCAACCCTCCAGAAAGCACAGCGCAATAACACAGCCACAGCCACATCTCCAATGAAACTTCAGAGCAATCCAGGCCACCACACTCCAGAGCCTGGCTCTCTCCCATTTCCCCAGCTCCACCAAGCCTCTGGTCATCTTCAGCAGCATGGAAGAGCTGGCCTCTCCAAAGTGACTGGTGTTGAAGAGGGCTTGAAAGGTCTGTAGACCAACTAGGTCTGTCAGAGGATCTGTCAGGAGCAAGTTCCCAAGGTCAAGGACCCTCATCAAGAGCATTGGCAAGAGCTCCCTGACATTTAACCCTTAAAGCATCTATCCTGCTGGAAAGGGACAATCTCAGAAAAATGCATCCAGCAAGCAATGATTTTGGCATACTTTGTCCTCAAGGCCAACTACTGAAGCACTGTTTCTAATCTATGTAAAATTGTCAGACCAGATAAAAATAAATCTGAATTTCTTTACAAGACTGCTTTTTTTCAGAAGTGTTACTGATCAAGAAAATCAGTTTTCTACGGTTGCACCTTAGAAAAGACTGGATCTAAAATACAAAATATTTGTAAACTGAATAACAAACACTGAGTGTTTTACATTATTCCCAGGTATAACACAGTAGTTGTAGTCAGCTTTTCACATGATCTTGGACTCTAAATATGTCACCATGAATTCTATTGGAAGAAGATGGCATTTATTATGAAATTAATATATGTGACTAAGCACATGAAGAAGGGTTTGCTGTATCTGAACTCTTCATTATAAATCCTTTGTGGTGCAAATTTCATCCTATGCCACTCCTTTTAATTTCTTAGCATCATTTTCAAAACATACAGTGTCACTGGAAGAAATACTCTTAACTCTGGTAAACATTTAAACACTTTAAAAAAAAAATTAAAACTTTCCTATTTTGTCATGGATTGGTTGGTGCCTAAATATGAAAATGAATTACAGAATTTTAAGAAAGCTTAAAACAAATTGACATAAGAATTGCATGTAGAACAATTGCTCTGAATTACTACAAGAAAAATCAAAACTGCTTTTAGTTATGCAAATTGGAAATGTAGCGGCAGGACTGAAAACGAGATCCTAAGAAGTGCAAAGTTCACGGAAAAGCCATGCATGCAGCTGCTCCAAAAATGACATGGTCAGATAAAAGTCTGAAAGCAATTATTTGGGGTGAATATTGTATACAGGCCAGTGCACTAAGCTTTTATAATTAAACAAGGCAAAAGTTCAGATGGTGCCTAATAAGCCATTTACTACATTAATTATATTCAAGTGTGGCAGTCTAATGCTTGGTAATAACTAACAACAAGGGAAATAATTTAAAGAAAGTATCTGATGTTGTAAATGTCTTTCTTTTTTATCCACCAGTACCAATGTTGCCAGCCAGCCTTTCTAACACACCTCGAACACATGAAAGGGAAACTGTTCACCGTCAGGAAGAGCTATTTAAGGGCTGTAAACCTTTATGCTGAGGAAGCCAACAGTCTTACTCGACAAAAATGATTTCTACACTTCAAAAGTATCAGCAAAGTCAGTTTTTCCATTCCTTGAAGCAAGTCCCAAAGTTCCAATGCCACAGGGGCAACCAAATTCTTTTTGTAGCAACAACAGCATCTCAACAGACCTTCGCAGATCAACAGATTTCCCACTGACCCTATTCCCTGGATTTGCCTTCAAACTGATCACACAGTCTTTGTACACATCTGTGATTTTAATAGTATTTGCAGTAATTTATTAACAAGATAATTAATATTAGAGAGGTATTTAATGCATTTTGGCTTCTTTTAATGCCATTAGTAGCTAAATACATGAAAAATGAGCCTATACCATATGCCCAAGTACTTCTCCGTAGACCACTAGCCAATTCCTTAGCAAATACAGAGGAGTAATCTGAAAATTACTGCAGAGAGATTTGCATACTATTTCTGATGGACCAGTAGCATTCCAACAACTTACATAAAATCCAGCATGCTACAATAATATATGCAGCAACTAGCACACACAGAATCATTTCATAATGCAATTGTTAGGATGCTACCAACAGGATGCTGTTCTACTGCATTTCATTAATTTGCAATAGAAAAAAATCAAATTCTGAAGTATTACAATTATTTTCTACTTTGTTTTCTTAATTTTAAATCAGGAAACAGTCTCTCCACATTTTATTTATGCACAACTCTATGTTTAACCTCAGAGAGCATAAAACAAGTATTTTTCAGATTTCAAAGGACAAGTGAGAAGGTGAATATACAACTTTATCCATTATTTGTTTTCACTGGGACATTTACATATAAAACCCTAAACATTCCTTTAGGCTGCTTTTATAAAGTTTTTGTAACACTTTCCCTATTGTTTGGCCTTTCTTTTCATTTCCTCAGTAGAAAATACATCACAACACATCGATGTAGAGGTCTGTAACCTTGCAACAAACCTCTAACACTTTGTATACATCCTCCAACTCTGAATGTGCACTGTGGACAATGCTGGGAAATCCTGTCCTCTGCCCAGATGAAATGTAGAACAGAAAAGAGTTCCCTGACTACCACACCAGGAGTTGTAGAGGTCCTAAACTACATCACAGAAGACTTCTGCCTGCAAATACTTCAAAGTCTTCACTTATAAGATCCCAAATCCAGCACTTCCACAGCAAATGGCAAGAGTGGTCCTGCCTCCTACAGCAGAGGTGTCTGCAAAGACACCTCTTTGTTGTCAGCTGCAGAAATCAGTGCTGAACGTCCTTGGGTTTGAATACACTGACAGGACCTCACCTCCAGACCCTTTATCACAGTTTCTCATTCAGCATGTACAGCTCATCTTTAACTAATAGAGCAGCATTTGGTCTTAGATACACACAAAACCAGTACATAGATATGTCAGTGTTTCAGGCAGTATTTTGATCTGAAATGCACAAGAAGGAAAAATACCTCAAAACTATACTTTGAATTTATAAAAATAATACCCCCCCACCTTGAGGGAAAAAAAAAAAAACAACCAAACCAAACCAAACAATAAACCACAAAACACTGCAAGAACTTCATCTTTAAATGGAAAAAATTTAGTAATTGTTTCCCCATATCCAACAACCCCACACTACCAAAACCAGATGAATTACTTTCACATGAGTTTTCCAAACAAAAAGAAAAAAAAATGCATACATTCATATATATGTATTAAAATTACCTGGATGCAAACACCACTCCTGGAAAGTTTCATTGCAAAAGGGTTAAAGTTCAGAAAGTTTCCAAGACTGAAAAAGGAAAATCAGATTGAAAAATGGGCGACAACCATAACCTTGAGGTTTGTCGTTGCCTCCCGCCTATCTCTTAACAGTTCCCTCCATGTGATGAGATGACTAAACCTTACTCCAAGAGATCACCTAAATTACTTGAATGAGTAACCCAATCAAATTTTTTCTAGTACCAAAGGAAACACATTGCCATGACAAAATTAACTACAAATGGTAGTTGAGTACTAGAGAACGATAACATTCCCGATGAAATATAGAAAGAGACCACAGAAGTGATCTACATCGCTTATTAGAGGTAAATTCGCCGAGACTTTTTTTTCCCTTTTGAGACCGAATTTTATATGCTAACACAGCTGTTTAACTATTGATAAGCGCAATCTGCAAGAGCAAATATAGAACTAACAGAACAGCCTCGAAAAGCAATCACAGAAAAGGCTCTCATTTAAATTCCTGGAAAGCACAGCTTCTCTAAACGTATCTATTCAAGCCCTCTTGAGCAGGCGAAGCCTCCTAAAACACACCCCGCACACTCCCGGCCTGAAAACTGTAAAGGCAAGAAGCCACTAAGCTATGCCACTGAAAACCCATGTGGCTTCACCGGCAGGATTTTCCTTCCATCAAACGCTGCACAGCAGAAATCCTCCACTTCCCCATCACCAGCACCCCCACCTTCCGAAAAAAAAAAAAAAAAACCACACAAAAAACCCCCCCAAAATAGGCAAAACAAGCAGGCAGTGCCCTCCGCCCTGGGGTGCCCCTACGTACCGCGGGGCGCTCAGGGCTCTGCGGGGGCTCTGCCCCCCGAGGTGCAGCAGCCGGGGCGGTGCGGGCGCTCCGCCTCGCCGCGTCCCACGCGGTGCCGCTCCCCCCGCATGGTGGTGGTGGCCGCCGCACGCACAAAGCGCGGGGCGCGGGCGGGCACACTCCCGGCTCCCGCCGGATCGCAGCGGCACCGGCACCGGCGCCGGGCGGGGACACGGGTGCGGTGCNCAAGGGCAGCGGCGGGCGGGGCGGCCCCGGCGGGAGGGGCGAGCGCTGCGGTGGGAGGGGGTCGCCCCCGCGGCGAGGGTAGCGCCGTATCTTCCTCCGCGCGGGCAGGGGCTTGGAGGCAGCACCGCATCTTACCCCGTGCGGGGAGTGCGAGGGGCCGGCAGCAGCGAGGCATCTTCCCCCGCGCCGGCCGAGGATGGGGGGATGCGCGGGGATGGGGCGCTGGCGCTGCGCCGTCTCTCGCTGTGGTGTGGCGGGGCCGGGGGGGGCGCGCTGC
>VWZG01011734.1:0-155411 GCA_013396735.1 Grallaria varia | reverse complement strand
GCCCGCCTGGTCTCGGTGTCCCCCGCCTGCCGAGCGCGGAGAGCGCGGCGGGGCTCCGGCACCGGGACCCCGGCGGGGCTGGCCCGGGGCGCGGGGCTTCTCTGTGGCCAGTGCGGAAAGTTGAAGGCATGGCCCTTTACTCAGCCCTCCCCCGTGAGCGGGGACGGTGGGACTCCCGCACCCACGCCGTGTGGAAGCTCCGCAGCCGCCTTTGACTCTTTAAGATTGAGCTCCGTTAATTAAAGAAATATTTTAAGCTTAAAGGTCTCCTGAGAAGAAACACATTAACTCGCTCATCAAGCGCATGGAAAAACAACGTGATACAGGGCTGTTGGATCAGCGATCACAAAGGAATGGAGAGATCAGAGAGATGCTCCTGGAGCTGCGGTAAATGGTCCCTCCCGCCGCCGGACCCACACGGCGCTGATCGCTCCGGTGGAGCTTCCAGTGTCTGTCCGGCGGCACAGGCAAAGAGAAGTGTTGGCGGTGCAGTCGTTATCGTTTCTCAACTTGCTGAACGGCTAAAAATACCTTATAGTATATTTTACTCTTTGTTCAAATTTAATAGTAGTTCACTTTGCAAATAGCCTAAGTAAGTGTTTGCTTACCAGTTATTAAGGTAATCACAGATAACCTTTTTTTGTGCTGAATCTATGCTCTAAGATAAGCATCTGTGTAAACGCATCTGAGACTGTAGCGTCTTTGTGCCCATATTTGTAAGGTGTAAGATGATCGGAACGGCGTGCCTGCAAAAGGCACTCCTTCAAAGCTGTGAAACAAGTGTCGAAATAAAAGCCATTAGAGCTAAAGAAAAAAAGGTGCGATTTCCTAAATTAAGAGGTAACATCACAAGGATGTGAAAAACAAAACACAATCAAGAATAGGTTAACAGTTTAAAAACTATGATTGTCGTGATAACACGTCATGCCAAAAGCAAATAATTACTGTAAATCCCAGAGAAGTTCATCCACTTGCCTCCATTTAATTGAGGAGTTTCATGAATTGCAAAGCAATTAATGAATAAAAATAAAGTATTTTCCTCTAAGTCTAGGACATTGTGAAAACAAATTTCAAACCTAGAGCTAATTTCAAGAATAAAGAAATCCTCATTTATGAGTGTGATACGATGTGATGCAAAAGAACAAAAATTTTATTGAGAGGCACTGTGATGTAGATATATCCACAAACTGGTTCTATGGGAACACTGCTGCCTGAGGAACAATCCTGTATAGCATTCATTCAAAAATCTAAATTTATAAATATAATTAGCAATTAAAGGATGGATATTTCCCAGTATCTTTTTTTCCAAGACTTACTGTCTATATAACTATATATTATATTATATTTATTATATTACCTCCTGGCTCATACTATAAACTATAAGCAAGTATTTTAAGAAGCAAAGTAAAAGGTGGTTACATCTAATTCAATTTTAAAAAATATTTAATTTAATTTAGATTAAAAATCTAAATCTGTACAATTCTACAGACATAGCCATCTGTTACTGTTTTAAAATATGCTGTTCTTTAGTAGGCTCATTTTAATACACCAGTGAAATAGAACTCCAATTTGGCATATATTGTAAATGAATAGCATAAATTAAGTGAGTATTACAGGGATGCTGGTAACACTAAGATATTCTGTGTGGGAATCTGAAGTAGTTTAAACACCGTATCAGGACAGCTTGTCACCTGAAGACTTCCCTTTTCTCAGCAAAGCACTTACAGAATGGGCAGTTGGATTGGTGACAAATAACATTGGTTGAGCACAATTTTTATTGACTGCAGTGGGAGTCTCCTCAACACATCTAAATGTAAAAGTTATCTGCAGAAGGCAGGAGGAGTTAGTCTGCAATCCAATAAGGTTTGCTTCAGCCTTTGACATTCTGCTTTTGGCTTAGACTCTGAACTCCAAAATGGAAGAACTCTGCCTCCAGTTTACTTCCAACCACTGGCCTGATTCTGCCTTAAATTCCAGTGAAGTAATAGAGAACAGCTTCTCTGGAAGCCAGAAAGTGAATTGTGATAAGGTCTGCGAGATCAACGTTAGGGCCCCATGATGTGAGAGCAGCCTGGGGAAGGATTTGAGATCAGAGGACAAAGTAATTGCTGGTGACTCCAGAATAGTAAAGAATTTACTTTCACACATTCACAGCTTGAAGAATTTGTCTTCTATATAAATTGATGGCATTAGGGTAAAGTTACACACAGTAGCTGTTGCTTTGTTATTGAGTTTGACGACTGATATAGATGCATCTGTCACTTTTGTTTGTTACCATGTTAGAGCAGTGCATATAAACAAAGGGGATAAATAACCTAATTTACTGAGAGCAAGAGTCACAGTATATTAAAAATGGTGACACAGAGAAAGCTTTTGCCTCTCCTGGAAAAAGTTTTATAACAGATCTTTGTAGTCATCATTTAAACTGGCAGGTACAGTACACAAAGATCCTTAAAGTCCAGGCACAAGCTTATTTAACCTTTTCAAAATATTTTCTTGGATAATATGTCTCCACTGATGGAAAAGGGATTTTTTCCATTGACTTTAGCAAATCTGAGTTTCATCCAAGTAATTGTAATTTTATTTTAGAACTATTTTGGTTTTGAACAAAAGAAGTGCTTTTAAGGTTATGTGAATGAGTAAGCACTGGTTGCCCACAAATTGTGCTTCTCCCACTTTCCTGGGTTCCCTGAGGTATTTTTCTGCTATTACTCCCACGGGGGACATGTTAGTTGGGTTTTCACTGTCTTTCTGCAAACCCTCAAACAGCTTGGGGAAGTGCACTTCCCCTGCTTGGGGCAGGGAAGGAAGAGAATGCTTCAACCTGGTCCCTTCAGCACCTTGTGAGGCAGTGAATCTCCTGGATCTTCAGCAGTGCTGCCTCTGCGTAAGGCAATTCTGGCTGGACATTCCTGCCCTGCTGCATCCAGAGTGTCTTGCAGTTATCACATGCCATGGTTCTTGTTAGTCCTGACCTGCCTTTTTTTTTTTTTGTAGTCATCAAGCAGATTTTACAAGCTGGAGATACTGTTGTTGGCTTCTGTACACACCAGATGCATTTCAGTGTTGCAGTTGTTCAGCTGCTGATGTGGATTTAGGATCAGAGCCTACAGACCTCAATTAACAGCTCTCCCTTAGGAGAAAGAGTGGCCTGGTTTCCTTTTCTCATACCATCTCATGGCAAATGATTAGCAGAATTGCCTCCTCTCCAAAGCAAGCTATTTCTTTTCCCTTCTGAAACACCCCGACAAAGTCCTCCCTGATTCAGTGGTGAGGTGGTTTAGTTTCATATGCCTATGTAGATTTGGCTGGGCTCACAGGGCTTGTTGCATCCTGGCTGACGAGTACTGGTGTGTGTGTGGGTGTGGGTGTGTGGGGGTGTGTGTGTGTGGGGGTGTGTGTGTATAAAGATTTTTCCAAGGACTCTTTTTGCTTGCACAGAACTGACAGGGGGAAAAAAAGAAGAGAAAAATGTTTGCCAGCATGGCATGGATTGTCTCAGGAAGAATTTTTTGTGTATCTTGTTGCATGTGTGTCTGAAGAGCCAGCCCAGTTGCTGGCCAGTGTTTGTTGTGTCATGGCAAGGTGCAGTAGGAAATATAAATCCAGAGTCTGCCACCAAGTGTGAGCTGCACTGTCTTGGAGGGAGCCCTGGGACTCAAAGATATGATGGGCACAATTTCTTTCTAGTTTTCTCTGGTCTTGCAGGAAAATGCTAATTTACTGCTGACCTGACCTGTATTAATAACTGATTCATATCCTTCAGTGCTGTCTTAAATGTGGAAGCTGATAAGCAGAGTCACAGCCTATTCTTTGCTTTCCTCTCCCTAATATTTACCTTAGGAAAGAAGCATGAACTTCCACGTCAATAGCATGAACTTCGAACCACACCCAGGTCACTCCCTTGTCCATGCAAGTCCCTTGTCCATTTACTCCCTTGAACATGCAAGTCGTCTGTTGATCATCATCAAGAATCCAGATTTGTAAGAAACAGTAAAGAGCTGCAAGGAGAAGACAAAAGTATTGGAGCTACTTCAGCTTGGATTTTTCTGCCAGTTGTCACATTACTGCAGAAGTCATCCTCAAGCTGTGAAAAAGGGTCAACTTCAGCTGCATTTGTAAAACAGGTGAGTAACAGGGTCAGGACTTCAACGTGAGCAGGGCTGAGAGCTCCTTTCTGTTCCTTCTGGTGCTCCATCCCGCTGACCTCAGCAGTCATCCTCCAGCCGGTGTTTTCATGGCATTGCACAAGCATTATAGGCAGAGTCACACAGTAAAGTCGCAAACGTCATAAATCTCAGTTCTTCACATTAACAAGATCACAAAGCCTACAACAGCAAAAGACTAGCACCCTAAGGGCATGGGCAGTAAAACATTCCTAAAAGCTGGCTGCTTTGGTGAACTTGAAAAATATTCTCATCCACTTTCCTGCTGATGCACTGGAAGTTTCTGTCTATTTTGCCCTCTGTAATTTATTACTACTAGCATCACTCATTGAGTGTTATGGGTCTTGACTCCTTGTCAACTTCTAACAGAAGCTGAAGATACTAAAGTAATTCACAGCTTTTGGGGAACTTTTATTAAAAACCAGTCAGTGTCAGACTTCACTGGAATTCAAAACCTGAATATTCTGATATGTAAATAAATTTCTAGAGATAGATGAGTTTTGGACCAAATTTTACACACAAAATTACTTTGAATTAATCTCAGCCTGCATTCTGCGTGTTACATGGAGGCATTACTGATGAGCTGCAGTGAGCTGGCTCTTTGGTTGAAAAGGTTAACTGAAATAAACATGGGTTTATGCAGCAGGTTTTTGAAGAAAAAAAAAAGTGCCTCATCTGCTGAATCATGAAGATAGGAGAATGGAGAAAAAATTGGCTTTGGAACGACAGTTTTCTCAGTGTATGGTGGCATACAGCTTTCCAAATTAAAAATACATATTTACCAGGATGGTGTTATCAGCAGGGAGAAAAACACATATTCCCTCCCTGAAATCTTTGCAGACAGAGAGCCTGTTCTGCCCAGCCTGTCCAGGTCAGCACACTGCTGACTCAGGGGCAGCCCAGCCTCTGCAGAGAGCAAGGCCAGGGCAGTGTGCAAGGCCAGGATTAATCTCTTTAGTCCAGGCTGCATGGGGCACCACAGCGAAGGGTGTACCTTCATGGATGAGAAGAGGCAACTCCTCTTTTGCCATCTCTTCCCCTTCTCTGGCCTCTGCTGAGCACTGTGAAGGTCTGCATTAGGACCCCTGTACCTAAAGGGATCTAGAAAATCCTTCCATCTGTCCTGATCACCACAACTGGTCTTCACCTCTCCAGATTAAGGGTTTATAACCAAGAAGTCAAAAAAGAGTGCCCTGATAGCATTTGATTGGAAAACTCTCAAAAATTCATCCTTAGTGCCTTCTCCCAGTGCAAGTGTCCCTCATAGTGTTGTCTGGCCAACATTTGCTGTTTGAGGGCAATATGCAGTGCTCCTGAGAGTGGGATTCGTAGCCTGAGGTGGGATTACAGTTTTGCAGAAGTCACATACACTGATTTCGCCTGGTTAGGAACTGCCGAAGAAAGCTAGTTTTCTGACGGGAATGACTTTATGCTTTGAAAATGGGTAATTTTCTCCTTGATTTAAAATGCAAGGGAGCTTCCCCAGGAGTAACTTGGTTGCTGGGTATTCATTGCTCTGGGGCTGGTTATTTCTAGTATTCTGTTTTGTGTAACTTTGTATCTGGCCTGGGAAATACAGCCTTGCTTTTCACTGCAGGTAGACTGAAAAAACCCCACGGCGCTGTCTCCTCTGCTGGGGCATGCAGGTACCTCTGGGCAGCTAAGCTGCTCTCGTCGTGCCTACTTTCCAAACGCTTCAAAACAAGTAAAGAAGTATGAACAGTCCTGTAGTTTAATGGCAGTTTGCATACAGGCTATGTATCATACTCTAAATATGCAGATTTTTTTTTTTTAAAGACAGTTAAAATTGCAATTAAAGTATAGGGAGGTTTAGCCAATTAGTGTCACAAAGTGAGTCAGCAATTTTTACTTTCCACTGTTAATAGGAAGAGTTGGTAAAACCTGTTCCAGTCTTGCTTTGGTATTTTCAGTTCAGAACTTTACAGTGCAAACATTACCTGGTTTGTTTTAATAACAAAGGCAGCAGTTCTGACATCAATATGGGAAAACAATTCTTCAGCTGGTTGATCTCATGTTCCACATTTTTTGGAGACACCAAAGGTTCCATAGAATTTTATTCTACTTTACAAGACTCTTGAATGTGTTGTAGTTACTTTTGCAAAGATGTTAAATATGCTGCTGAAGTTGGTTAAATAGAAGCTATTTAATTTCAATTTCTCATTGAAAAATGAGAAAATAAATAGAAATATATGAGAAAAACTGTGTTTTGAAATGGTGTCACTTTTCTGCAAGGAATAGGCATTGAGAAGACGACTTTAATTAAACTCTTTATTTTCCAGCACATTTCACTGTTTAAACATAGTAAACAGTAAGCACTGCTTCCCATTTGGTGATAAAATGTACTCTCTCCCTGAAAAAAACCAAACCAAAACAAACAAAAAACCCAAATACATAATTTTGTGAGGGGGCATTCTGCTCCTATATATAGCACCAGGTGTATACAGGAGAAGGATTGTCCTGTTCCCTGGAGGAAGATGGCTTTGGGCACTTGTCACTGCGGCTCTAAGCACATCCCCTTTCCTGATTCTCTTGCTCCAGGTGAAGTTGCCTCTGTTCCTGTATTACCCAGGTCTTTGTGCACAGAAGTGAACTTTACTGTTTCTATTTTCTATGCTCTTGTTGAAGGAAATGGATGCCTTTGTCTCTCTTTCCAACCCCCTTCCCATCTCCAAACTGCCCCTTTTATGTTCCAAAATTTTCTGCAGCTTTCTTGCTGTGCCAGTACCCTTCTCAAATTTGCAGTTTGCTCCGAGACAGAAATATGTCTTTTTGTGGCAAGCAAGAGGCGGGTCAAGTTGTTAAAAGCTTACTGAGAAATTTGGAGGTCAATGTTTGAGAAGCATTGTTTTGTTTTTCCTGTTCTTTGCAAAGAAATGGCCCAGGTGGAGTCACTTTTGGTTCTAGTGTATAGAGCCACTTCCATCTCCCAAATCTTTGTTTTAGACACATAGGAAAGGTAGCAGAGAGTTATGAAAAGAGAATTAATGTTAGATTTGGCTGTAAAATAGAATTTTGGTTTGAAAAGAAGAAAATGAAAGGAAAATGTCAAGACTTTGTTCTTAATTGAAGTGAAAGAGAAGTCTTTCAAATGAGTTCAAGGGAAAACATGCTTCCAGGAGAGCCAGTCATAAGTGTACTTCTCTGGATTGTGGAAGATTTCAGGTGTATGTTCTTACTTTTCCTCACTAGGAGCAGACACTTGAAACCCATATCCAAGTTGGACACCCTGTGACTTCTGGCTTGTCTCTAGTAAATGCTTCTCTTTCCTTCTGGATTTTGGACACTAGTCTTGGACTGCAAATGGAAATTTCATTGAAACTGATGTGTTTCTATATTCATTAACTCATAATTTTTCTGGCAAAAAAATAACAGTTTGAAAAATTGTTGGCAAGATTGACTGAGAGAGCACATATATAGCTCTCAAAACAGAGGGGACACTAAAGACAATTATTTGGATCCAAATTCTGTTCTCAGCTTCAGAGGCAAAATATGGGTGCAGATGAGGGCATGCATCCTTTGATTTGCCAGGGTAGTAAAGCATTTCTCCAAACAAGTGAATTGAATATTGTGTCCCTTTTAGAGCAGGGATGATTACACAACTCTGTTTATTCTCTGGTTTTTTTTCAGCTCATCCATCATTCACAACTCAGATTTCTACAGTGATTTCACTAAGTTGGTTTGTTGTACGATGCAAAATGAAAGTCAAGTTAATTTCGCGCTCTACCCACCTCAGTCTGATTAGCTCAAATTAAATTTTGTGCTAATAAGTCTGAGTGTGCGACCATAATTGGAAAGCCTTGAGTTCCTCTGACTGTAGGGAAAGTGCTGTTTTTCTCTGCATCATGAAAACATTTGAATCATAACATCTGGGAATTTTGCAACAAACAATGGTATCAATCTGGGGCCTCCATATAAATTTTTTTCTGTTTCTCATCAGGGACCATGAATACATATCTATATCACATTGCAGCTCTTGGAACATTTGGCCCATCTGCCCACCAGAGGAAAACTAAAGGAGCAGTGACACACACCTAATATGGGGAAACTGCTGAACATCTGTGTTTCTCCATTACATGGAAATCCTCTTGGACTAATAACCAGCTGCTATTGGTTAAATAACTGGACAATTGCTTAAATCTGTTACCAAAGTCTGAACAGGTGAAGTTAGTAGCAAGTCTAGCTAAGATTACAATCATTCACCAGCCATATGGAGGAAGAGGAAAAAAAAAACAGAAATGAGAGCTGAAAGGCAGGCAGAAAGGGAAGGCAAGGCAAGACAAAGCAAGGCAAGGCTTTGATCTAAAGATAAAGAACACTTCAGTATGGCAAGAAAAGAGTGTGGTGAATGTGAGTTTGACTTTATATTCCTATTCCATTTAAATCTTTATCTTTCTGGTATTTGCTAGTGGAGAATTATGGTTTCCTTTAACTCAAGCAATGACCTCTTGCTTCAACTATCACCTGCTCCCAGAAGAAGGAAATCATAAAACCAAAGTAAAACTACAGCAGGTAGAGTTTAGGAAAAGGTAACTTTATGTTCTGTGAAATCCTGGTATTAGTGAAGGCATGCACCTGTGTAAGACCAAGGTGCATTTGTAAGACCAAGGAAACGTGCCCGAGGACCTGGTGCCAGAGGTGATACAGGAGCATACTGAGATTTCAGTAGTGTAGAAGCACATAAATCCAGTTGGATTACAAACAGAGAAGCCTAGTGAATGTCAAACAGGATGGAAGTAGTTGTAAATATACCTGCATTATAATAGAACATCTACACTTCCTGACGGGAACTCATGGGGTTGTTTGTCATCCATGGGCTATCTCCCCTAGCAGCAGGAACACCATGGTTGCACAGCAAGTTTATTAAGTATGAAACAAGTAAGCAAACCCTTTAAAAAGCAAAGGCTCTTGCAGCATACCATCCTAACGAAGGGTTTGAGAGACAGAAATGTCAGCACTCACCAGAGAGCTGTTCAGCAGATGTTTTGAAGTTAAGCCCTGCTCTCTAACCTTGGGATCAATGGGAATTCACTATTATTTTCTATAGAAGTAGGATCAAATGGAGAGGCATGATGAAACACCTAACTGGAAGGACTCTGGCACCACTTTTGTGTGTCTTTATTAGATCTGAATTCAGTTTTAGCAATACAAAACAGGTTTCTCCTATTTGTCCTCTGTCTCTCTGACAAACAGCCTTATAAACAAAGCATTCACAAAGCAGAAAGAACAGATTGTACATGGCTCTAACAACAACATACTTTTGGTCTGACTGCCCCATAATACAGGAAAATAAGAGTACAAAAGAACTGAAAATAAGACAAGGGTCTGAGCACAAGCTAGCCTACCTGTACATCATTTCTACTACAAAATGAAGCAATGGGATCTGGGCTTGTGTAGCAAATAGCCCTACATTTCTTTCTCCCCTGTTGCTGTGGGAGTTTGATTTAGCCAGGGAGTATTATCTGTATGTGACATCACAACAGCTTTAAAAGTGGAGACAGGTAATATTCCCCATTAATAATATTCCACATCTGTAAAGCATATATCTTGCACTGTGGATAAATAGAATACCTTTGGCAAGGATTTTGCTGAATATCTGTAGCCAGGTTTCTCATTTACAGTTTTCTCATTGTTTTGTACAATGGGAGCAGATAGGTCTCTAGCAGTGGATGGGGAAGGGTAGGATTTTAATGAGGTATGAGTGTGAAACAAATGAAAGGCACTTCATCTCCCAGTACTGTGCACTACCATCACCTTAGTGGAAGTCAGCTGTAAAGCGTGGTGTTTGAACACCTAGGAGATACCCAATATGCCAACACTCATGATGGCATCATTTTTTCCTCTTTTTTTTTACATTAAGTATGGGGAGTATTTTTATTTCTGCAAATAAAACACATAAATTGAGGTCCCAGGGATGGAGTTGCAATATCTGTAGTTGTGGACTGATGTGTATATGGTTGGTTGTGATTTAGTTTAGGTGCCTGCTGAACTCTCACTTAAACATTTATATTTGGCTGCAACAGGACAAAGGCACAGGGAAATATCTTCAAGAGTAAAGACCTCATCTGAACCATGGGAGGCCCTTAAAGCATAGAGACTTTTTTCTGGCACAAGGGATAAAATAGGACCCCAAGCAAGGTGCAATGTTCTCCTATTGGTCTTAGTAGTTGCTGTTGTTAGCAGGCTACTACAACCTGGTGGTGCTGTCTCAGAGCCTGCCAATCTGTGCCAAGTGCATGCTCTCCCCCCCATCCACACTGGCTAGAGAGAGGACTCCAAGTCATGCCACTCTGCTCTTTTCCAAGTGCTCCCACTCTAACTCCTCACAATCTGCATGCTAAAATCAGAGGATGAGGCAACAGTGGATTTCAACCCACTTAAGTCATGATATGCTTTTGAGTGGTTTGTTCAGCCTCAATAAATAAGTCACAGATTTTCTTGTCATTGTGACTGTCTCTTGCTGTATTATCAGCTTGAATGCTGCTGAGAGGTTTTTGAACTGGGGATGTGACTGGCTCTTAACAGCCTATGGCATATAGGAATATGCAGTAAGCCATTGAGAATATTTCATCACAAAGGAGCTTTTGAAAGAACACGTCATATACACCTGCCAAGAAGCACCTAAAATAATTGAGTTGATGATAGTGGAACGAGTGAAATGTTTGTGAGAGAGTGACACCACATCCAGCACACAGAGGACTAGCATTATAATTAATTAATGCTCATAGATATTTCCTTAGAACAGATGCTATGCTTTTCTGTACTTCATCTTTGACAGGGGAATGCAGAAGTGAAAGTGCTCTGTCATTTTTGTCATGTCTTTCCTCTTGTTAATGCCTCACACAATTGATGGTTTCAAGGTCACTTTATTTACTGATGATTGTCTTTCACCAGCAATACCAATTTTGTGTTAAAATAAATCAAAACAGTGATAAAATAACAATAAGATATGTTCAATTATATAAAATAAAAATTTTCTGAGAGTATGTATTTTAGAGCAATGGTGTTTAATGACAAGCCACATTATTCAAATAGGAATGAAAATATTTACAGGTTGTGTTTTTCTGATGATTTTGCAATTGACCCAGCGTGGGTGACGTATGATGAGATTTCACAATCACTTTTCTCCCACACACGTATGTATGGAAACCCTGAGTCGAACACAATTGCATATGTCTCTTTTTTCAATCTGTGTGTACTTTATTACTGTAGAGGTGGAAGACCTGCACGCATAATCCTCACTGTCCTACCTGCAGTAACAGAGCCACAAGTCATCGCTTGGATGCATCCATCTGAATTTCTATTATTTACATCATTTGATGAAGGTGGATTCCTGCCAGCATCCTATTGGAATGCAATCATCAACATATCTGAATATTATCAAGAGTTCTGAAAAGTAAGGAAAAACTTTGCAAGATAATTTGCAATCTCTAATATGTTTTTCAATTGAACAGTAGCACATCTTTTTTAAAGATACCAATTTTTTAAGTTTACCTGAAATTGAAAGAACAGGATGAAAACATTTTACTCTGATGATGCATTTGTTCCTTTCTTAGGTGTCTGGAGCATGATGCAGATTTGTGTCATGTTGTATCTTGACATCCTGAAATTCTCAGGAATTAATACAGGAATGGCAGTTTTACATAGTTTGAATATTGGGTCCATATGTGCTTGTGCATAAATGTGCTTATGAACCACTTAACCTGATGATTAGCAGTTCTGTCCTTTAAAAAAAAAAATCTCTGGTTGACAAGCGTGCAAGGTTTGAAAGCTGTGATTGCTTATGGACTTTTGGAAGCATTATTTTGACTGTTCACTGGAATTCTGCTTGGGCTTTGCAGTGCCGGTTCATCCTAGGAACCATCTCTACTAGTGACACCTGATTTCTTACTGGCAAGGTGACATTGGCTCTGATGTGGTCTTTACTTTCCTTGACTTTCTTATTCACTCAGGCAGCATCTATGGTTTCTTTACTGCCTATGCATTCTTTTGCATTGGTCTCATTTTGAAGAGTGATTTTTCTTTTACTCTGATGACATAATTTCTTGTGACAGCCACACCCTGGATGTGTGGATTCTCATTCATTTGCCATGGAATTTCCCTTCATTTACAGGTGTGTAACCTCCACATTAGATGAGAACACTGCCAACTATATTTTAATTGGAAATGGATTTTATCAGCCCTTGCCTCCTCCTGATAGTTTTAGCAGTACTTTTTCCTTCATTTCAGTCATTCTGAATTAATTCTTATTGAATTTTTCTCAAATATTGCATAGTTTTGGATTAATTTCATCCCTGTAAATAAACACAGGATCCTTCATTAACAAACCTGTCATAAACCATTCTGTGGGTTCACTTTGGATCTTGTACCAAATCATTAAATTCATGGCTTGCCAATACTGGATTAGTTTTTTGGAGAGAACAGCTAAGATATTCAGCTGACATCTAGCCAAGCACTATCCACATTCCTTCCTCTTTTTCCTACTAAGGTTAACAAAAATTTTTGCAGTTCCTTCTTTATTGTGATCTCCAGTGAAGTGCAAGACAAGCTTCATCTGCTGCTTGAAGTCCTATTGCTTGTTGGAAGAGCTTCCTTTCTGTCCTTTACCTGCAGCAGGCATGGACTCCAGAGTACTCAGTCCTCTCAAGTAGCATCTTGTCCTTTGGCTCTTGTTAAGTCTTATCATATGTTGCCCTAGATTGAGATTTGGAAATTATGACTCTGTAAAATAGGGATTATGGTAATGCAAAGATCTCTAAAATGTATTGTTGGAAAGTGCATATACAAGACCGATGTTAGAACTATTTTTCTATTTCCTTAATTATATGTAGGTAAAGAAGGGCAGTGAGGTCAAAACAGAGCAGTAGCAATTACAGCTTAACAGGAGAATATACTATAAATTTCTTTACCAATTGTACAGCACATTCTTGTGACAAAGTACTGTCTCAGCATCATTAATGAATTTTGCTTCTGGGGATACCCTGTAGGCAGCAGCTGTGCCTATAAAACAAAGATCCAGTGAGAAGAACTGCACCATTTTCCTGCTGGTCTCCTTAGCTTCCAAGTATAACAAGTGAAAATAAGCATATTAGAATGAACTGAGCAGACCTCATGAAATTATTTACAATAGTGTCACAGGGTGACTCCTAATAATGTCACAAATTGAGCATATGGTCATTGTTCAATTGTTCACATCTTACTGTAAGATTTCAGATGTAAACTAGAGAAGAAACAAACAAACAAAAGCACAATATTGTTCTGGCCAATAATTATTAGTTCAGCAGCATATTAGAACATTAACATATTAATTACATGGTAATCAGTGTAACAACCATTAATTACTAACTTTGGGTAACATTTTAATAGGGACCTTCATGCTTTAGGAACCAAAGCCAAGACAATGCGGGCACCTACAGCTCACTGAAAGTTACATAAGAAAATTTGAGAATGCTGTTTCACACTTCCCTTACCTTAAAACCACTCTTGATCCTGATGTAATCTTTGTACTTATTATTACTAGTGCTGTAGTTATAAACGACCTTATTTGTTGGTTTCTCATGAGCTTTTGAATGTGCCTGGTAGTCTATTGCAGACTGTAAAGCCTTACAGAAGTTCGCAGGAGCCGCACTGTCCTGTGTCATGGACCATCCATCTCGGTACCTCCTGGGAGGCTCAGGTTGATGCTTCATGTCTAAGCCATTTGGTATAGTTTCACCACTAGATGGGAGCAACGATTGTTTAGCCTTTACTTTGAAGTGGTGCTCTTCCAGCCTTGGAAAATCATACTCCCTCTTGGCTCTTTTTTCAAACTTGCGGGAGGCTTGAACCTCCTCCCACCACTATGCAGCACATTCCAGAAAGACTGGCTAACACTGATTCCCGGAGGACATCCCTCTTGGCTGATGCCCTGCATGACCAGCATTCAAAGTGGTCCCTACTGTTTAGTATGGAAGCACTCAGTTACTCCCCAAGTCTTCAGGGACATGCTGGGAATTGCAAGAATGTTCCAGTAAGCTTGTTTTATGGCTTATTGTTTCATTGGGAAATGGAGCATCTGTAGTTTGCTGATTGTCCTAAAATCACTCGGATCACCAGAGAAAAGTGAAAGTAAAAGGGAAGACAGACTTGACTTTCTGGTTCAAAAACCAATGTTGGAGTTGCTGCATTTCCAGACAGATGTACAGAAAGAAAAGGAAACTTTATAGGCTAACCCAGCTCCAGGACATCCACTCCAAACCCTGCAGTGCTGGGGCGCTTCCACAACTCCTTCAGATGAGATCCAATGTTTAAACAAGGCCATCGTCCAGTGCGTGTCCCTAACCAAAAGTATCTCCATCTGGGGCATGTCACTCCTCCTGTGCCTCTGGTTCTTAGGGGATCTGTTAAGTTAAAATATCCTCTTCCTCCCCCAAATAATGTTTGAAAACCTTGAATTTGATAAAGACACTCTATAACTCCTTTCCCATGCAACCATTGCCTGCTCTTGCCTTGCTGCTCCTTGAATAGGAAGACGGCAGACAGTAAACCAAGGTAAGGGTTGTCCCTGGTCTCAGTTTAATTATGAACAAGCTGCTCATCCCTTATGAGGGAAATGCTTCCTACAGAAGTCGGATGGAGTACAGACCTCAATAGACAACCTCTTTTTTTGACTTGAGAACTGCAATGTCTGCACATGTGCATAACTGACAGTCACATTTCACAGAAACAACTAAGAGAAATAATGCATGTGGACCATTGCTAACTCAGAACTGAGACTTGGCCTGAGTGCAGCCAAAGAGCTGCTGGGTGGTAAAGGATTCATTGTGTGCCTCCCTGCTCTGGGCTGTGAGGGTTATGAGAAACAGGATCTGCAGCAGCCAATCCATCAGCTCTCTCCCAAGTAGCTATTCTTCTTTGAGAAGAAAATCTGGGAAAGAACATGTGGCCAAGATCTTTCTTGGAAGACAATCTTAGCCTCTGAAACTAGGAAGAACCGCTTGAAAGGAAGGCTGAGTTGCCTTCAAGACCCTGAAAACAGAAGGCAAATGGAAAAGACAAAACTTGGCGGGAAATGTACTTTTAAAATAGTCATGATTTTCTATAGGCATGACATTTTGGATGGTGGATGAGGGGCTGGATATGAGCTGGCAATGTGCACTTGCATCCCTGGAAGCCAGTCATATCCTGAACTGCATCAAAAGCAGGATGGCCAGCAGGTTGAGGGAGGTGATTCTCCGCCTCTACTTCACTCTGGTGAGACCCCACTTGGAGTGTTGCTTCCAGCTCTGGGATCCCTAGCACAGGAAGGACATCACCTGTTGGAGCAAGTCCAGAGGAGGACCATGAAGATTATTAGAGGGATGAAACACCTCTCCTATGAGGGAAGGCTAAGAAATTTGGGTTTGTTCCGTCTGGAAAAGAGAGGGCTTTAAGATGACCTAATCGCAGCCTTGCAGTACCTGAAGAGATTCTATGAGAAAGATGGAGAGAGATTATATACAAGGGCATGTAGTGATAGGACAAGAGGGAATGATTTTAAATCAAAAGAGGGTAGATTTAGATTAGGTATTAGGGAAAAATTCTTGGCTGTGAGGCTGGTGAGGCACTGTATTACGTTGCCCAGAGAACCTGTGGTTGCCCCATCCCTAGAAGTGTTCAAGTCCAGGTTGGATGGGGCCCTGAGTAAGCTTGTCTAGTGCAAGATGTCCCTTGTCCATGGCAGGGGGATTGGAACTATATGATCTTTAAGCCTCTTCCAACCAAAGCCAAGAATTCTATGATTTTTTTCACATCGAACGTTGACATAACCACAGGTACATTTCTATTGGGCTGCACCAGAGGTTCAAGCTGGACGTATCTCATTGTCTTCGACTGTAATGATTGGAGTCTCCTAGCTGTGTCCTGACAGTCAGTTTTTCTGAGACATGACACAGAACCATGTTCCTCACCATCAGCCAGCAGCAGACATGAAGACACACTGAAGTCTGGGATGTGTGAGGAATTGTATTTCCTCCTCATTAGCACTCGTGGAGGTTCATCGTGCCTCCCAGGTCATGACGTACACAGCGCAGGCTTGCTAGTCCTGCAAGAGCCCATTGCACTCTTTGGGAACACAGGAGTGCACGCTACACAAACAGTAAAATGGCATCACTGTTTCTTGCTGGATGGAGCCTACCTGATTAAAGTGTGACGAACTGTTGAGCCTAAAAGCACATAGATTTAATGTGACACACAGATACTATGTTGAAACCAACTGGTTTTTCAAAGAATCATTCAATTTGTCTGCAGCCTCAAAGGAGATTGCAGTTTATTGACCAAGTGAGTAGCAAAGTGGCTGAGTATCACATTCCATCAGATTTATGTAGGTTCAGCTAGGAGTAAAATCTGTCTTCAGGTTAGTTTCTACAGAAGACCATGATATGACTAACACTGAGGTCAGATTTCACTGGCAAATTAAGAAGGAAGCAAAGTGAGGTGCAGAGAGCTCATTTTAAATCACAGCTGAAATAACACCAACATGCAAGTGAAAAAATTACCTACAAAGTTAATTGCTTTTCTTCAATATTAAAATAGTTTCAAGTTTGTTCCAGTGTGAAAGTCACTTACAAATACTCTAGGGCATTAAAATTAAGCTTTCTTCTTTTGATTTAGTCCAGGAATTAGCTGCATGAGAAACTCGGGCAGAGGCACCAGCAAGAAGAAAACCAGAACAGTCAAAGATATGGGATCTGGCATATTAAACAACTGAGTTTCTCATTAATCTCCTTGATGCATGTGGAAAAGCCAACAGAAATTATATTTAATTCTTTTTCTTTTTTTTTTTTTTAATTAGTAGCTTATTTCTCCAGATCTTCATTAGATCTCCTCTGTTTTCCTCTGCTCTGGTCTCCTCTCCTCTCCCCTCTTTTCCTTTCCAACAATTAATCTGCTTTGTTTGCATACAGTTTTTCTCTGAGATGAGCAGCAGCTTAGGTAGCTATATTTAGGACTCTGAAAATGTTTGGGAATGCACAATTTAGGACTGTAAATCTTTTGTACCAGCATTTGCTTTTAGCATCTGGATTGACCTTTATGAATATCAGAACTAAACTACAAGTTTTTATAACACATAGACCAAATTTCACCTTATTAATAAATATGAAAGGCCACTTAATAAGGTTTAATAGTTAATATAGCTACTTCTTTATAAGTAAGGGCCTAGTCTGGATCCTGTTAATTCAAGAACTCACTAAAACTCTTTAAAGCATTCAAATCTCTAATGGCTTAAAATACAGCTCATGGGATTGATAAATATGCTTGGCTCAGGAGGAAAAATACCACTTTTACAAAGATGCGTATCAGCATTAAGTACAGAATTTAAAAGCTCATAGAAATGTTGGCTTGACAGAGGAAGATGGAGCATCCACTCTCTTCCTCCGAGGCTGGGTAACTTCATTAGCATTCAGTTTAAAGTGTGTAGATTGCCTCTTTCACCACTCACACTTTCCTTCTTTCAAAGGGCACAGCCTTCCATTATAAGCAGAGGCTCAAATGTGGGATGCAGTACTCCTGGCCAGCAAGGGCTCCACAGGAGCATTTAAAGAAACAACTGTTGTATCTTGCCAATGTATACTGAACTTCTGCTGATTACTCTGCTCAGTATCCATAGTTCAGTGGCTTGTAAACATTCAGAAAAAGCATCTTGGCCCAACACTGAAAAATAATATTGTCTCATGCCTGAAAAGTTCATAGGAGAGAGTCAGCTTTGCCAGTTCTCCTGATTTGCAGTGAAGTAGCTGAAATCACCTATAGAAATTTGTTGTTTCAAGATATAGTTTTCCTTTCCTCTGAAGAAAGGTGAAGACATGCATGAAAAAATGTAATAAAGGCAAGATGCCAAAGTCAAAGCTGAAACCAAACATTACAATTAACATTACAATAGCTGAAAGCTTTTGGATTATTTGCTTGGGCTATTGTTTCAAAAAAAATGGTTGAAGTAACATTTTTTATAACCTGATTTGGGATAGAAAAGTTCTCTTTATATTAAAACCTCTTTTAGGTTGAAGTGCATAGTTGTGTCTCCATCCCACAACAAATAAACTGGCCACAGTGAACTCAAAGGAATGTGTCCGGACCTCATTCTGAAAACCTGTTATTTTTAATCTTAGAAAACAAAATTCACCTGTCCTTTGAAAAGGAAAAAATGAACAAAGGTCTTTGCTCAGGTAACCTTAAAAAGAAAGATAATTAAGGAAACTGTATAGAAAGAAATGTAGGGATATGCTTGTCTTTTGCAATGGAAGTGAGTAAGAATCATCTGTGTATGGGAGAAGTCATCTGTTTGTCGTATAACTCAAAGTGAGCTTGTCAAGTCTCATCTAGAAGGGACCTCTGGTCTGGCCTTGCGCTGAAAGCAGGGCCTCTGCTTATTAGGTTACCCAGGGCCATGTCTTGGTTCCAATGAGGGAAATCCTACCACTTCCCTGAACAGCCTCCTCCAGTGTTTTAATTGTTTCATGGTGAAACACTTTTTTCTCATGTCCAGGCAGAATTTCTCCTGAAGAAACTCTGTGTATTACTGTAAGGACATATCTCTACCTACTCTGCAACTGCATTTCAGGTATTGTAAGACTGTAACTACATCCCCTGGATCCTCTGCTTCTCTAGGACAAGAAAACCCAATTTCTTGGGCATTTCTTCATGTCATATTCTGCAATCTTCTCATCATCTTCATGACCCCTCTTTGGGTTCTCTCCAGTTTTTCAAAGTTTCTCTCAAACTGGGGCACAGTGTGCTAGCTGTGGCCTAACAAGTCCCAAGTACTATGAGATAATCCCTTCCCTTGATCTGCTGGCTATACTCTTGCTGATACAGGCTCGGATATGGTTTGTTAAAGGACAGAGTCCTGGCTTGTGTTTGGTCTGCTGCTCATTAGGACCCCCAGCTCCTTTTCAGAAGAGCTGAACCTCCCCAGTGTGTATCCTCAAAGCTCCTCAAAAACTCAAGCTCTGTTCAGTGCATCTTGGACTCCTTCACCACAACAAAGGGCACTTTCATTTTTTGCATCTTTCTGCACCAGCTCTGTTTAGTATAGTCCATCTGTTTATCAAAGTTACTTCAGCACCAGATGAGGCCAGAAAAGAAAGGATCCAAGTGGTTACTGGGCAGGATAGGATTCATCCTCCTGTGTAGTTCTTGTCTGAAATGTGAACTGCTGGGACTGGCATTAAGTCCAGCAGCAGAAATCTGCTTTGGTAAAGGAGCTTGTTGGTATATGACCAACAAGTCTGAAAGCTGTTATTTCATGGCCACTCACATGTGGAACAACCAGAGGGTAGTGATCTCCTGCTACTCTGAAGATGTGCCAAAGGGACTTCTCTTGGGCAGCAAAAGGAGGAAATATGACACATCGAGGTAGATGCTGATGCCTCAGGAAGAGAAGTGTAAAGGAAGGAAGCACATTGCCTGAGTCAAACTGCTCAGCTCCTGGTGCAGTACACCAAGAGCCCTAGCAGTGTCCTTTGCACCTCTGTTACACAGAAGCACCTTTTTCTTAGTGGTATGTTCCTACCTCTTAAAAAACAAAACAAAACAAAACCAAAAACAACCCCAAAAAAATGGTGGGTTGTTTTTTTCATCTTGTCAATTCCCAGTTAGTATTGGAGACTTTGTCCATTTTGTTTTTCAGATGGTCAAAGCAAGGGTACTTTTGTCAGTTCCTAAATTCAGTGACCCAGCTCTTGGTTACAGCAACACTACAAAAAGCTTCCAAGAGTTTTGTCTACATTTCCTTTGATCAATGCCATTCTTTTTTTTCTAGCTCTTCCTTAAATCATTTTAAACAAGGTTTCTCAGTTTCTTTGCACCTGCAGATGCTTTTATGGAGTTATCCTGTTCCCCATTAGTCAGTTAGTGATACTAAACTTAACTTTTATTTCTTTAATCTTCTCTAGAAATGAATCCCTCAAGTCCTTTAAACATTTTTGTTGCCCTTTCCTGAATTTCCTGCAGTTTGTTGGAGCCTTTCTGGCAGAGATATGCTTAGACTGGGGAGCAGTATTCTACCTACAGCTTCCTTGTTTGCTTCTCTTTGCACCTTGTCTCTGTGTTCTCAACTCTCCAGCTGGGGAATCAGTGGTGTGGCCCTCGGCAGCCTTTGAAAAATGTAGCAGTAGACTGAAATCAGCTCCATCAGCTCTAATAGTGTTGGAGCTGAGCCCTCTGTATGGTGTTGGCTCAGGTAGAGGAATGTAGATGCTGCCAGTCCTGAGAAAGCTGCAGCCCTCCCGAGATGTGTTCCCGAGACTTTGCATCTTTACATAAGATATAAATCAGAGTGCTTTGTAACTGGAAGCATATGCATGTGCAGTAGGCAGATGGAGGTAGTGATTGCATGCCAAAATGTAGTTTTGTGCAAAAAAAGAATTAAAGAAAATGGTACAGCACAGTGCATGTTCCTAGCCAAAGTGGAATTCCTCTTAATGTAGGAGCACAGGCTGGGAGCTAGGGGACATAAAGACTGCCTTGCAGTTTTCGCTTTCTGAATAAGATAATATGGAAATTCAAATCCCAGCATGAGTTTTAACACACACCTTCCAACTGCTGTTGAGTATAACATAAGGAATTGGCAAGTCTGTGGCAGCAGCTGTGACTTGCCACATCCCTGGCAGTACCACAGAGCTGTAAGAGATGGAGGTGATGGAGGTACTTTTGCAAGGCATTGTCCATTTGGGTTGTATTGAAACAGAGCAGCTGTGGTGACAGGAAACATTCAAGACCCCCTGTGTTACTTTCTCTAATAGAGTTAAAAGATCTTTTTTTTTTTTCCCCAGTCTATAAAACATAGTTACTGATCTATAGTACAATAGACATTAAATTAAAAAGAAGGGTTTGATTTTCAGAAGAAAAAAAATGTTTTGAAGTCAGAGACATCCTATTTTGTGCATGGTCACATAATTTTAGAGGCAGAGCTATGAATTACAGTGTAATCATTTCAGGTGCTTAATTTGTATTTTTCCTGAAACAAGATGAACAACTTAATCTGAAGAAATACGTGCCCATTTTGACACCTCTGAAAAACTCACATGTTATTTCCATCCCTGTTGATGGGGAAAGGATGCAGCAACAATGCAGCAGTCCTCTAGGTGGGCCTTTATTCAAAGTTGGATCAAAGAATAGCAGTTAATTGCAGCTGTTCCATGACATCAATTTCTGTCATACTGTAGGGCATTTGAGTAATACTATTCCTTTGTAATAGACAAGAAGCACACAGTAGATAACCTTGAGATGAGGGAAGTAACATCTAGCTAGGAAATCAGTGGTGTGGTAATACAAGAGATTTTAAACCCTTGTAAACATCTTACCCTTAGAACAGCTGTTGGGCTTTTTTTCTTTTCTATCCCTGCTTATTACTGGAGGATTGGACTAGATGAGCTTTAAAGGTCTCTTCCAACCCAAATTCTTCTGTGATACTATGATTCTATTATTCTATTGCTAGAAACAGGTATCTGACACTTTTGGGGGAAAAAACGTTTAAGTATATGCTTGAAAACCTTTAGCAACAAACAATGTTCATGTCTGTATAACTGAACTTCTTGGTCCTGGACCTTGCTTTCTTTTCTCTGATTTCTTAAATCTGTGCCCACACCAAATGTTGGTTTCTTAACTCTTGCAGTAATTTTGAACCTCTCTGGCA
Source organism: Grallaria varia (assembly GCA_013396735.1). NCBI lineage: Eukaryota > Metazoa > Chordata > Aves > Passeriformes > Formicariidae > Grallaria > Grallaria varia. The sequence continues at coordinate 133,574 of VWZG01011734.1, read as the reverse complement.
TCCACAAAACTACGGTAAATTTAGCAAAATAACACTGTCTCTGATGAGAGTCAAAAAATGTCTATAGCTGTGGTATGTATTTTGATTTGTCCATGTACTTATCTCCTCTACCTCTGTGTATTCAATAGAGTGAGGAAAGAGATTCAGCTGACCAGCTAATAGGCATTTATTTCAGGATGAGATAAACCTCTCCCCATGTAATACCACTATATTTCCTAGATTGACTAGCTTCAGGTTGAGTAGGGAGGCTCCCAGAACCCAAACTCTCAAAATCAAGCTCTGAGAAAAAGGAGGTGTCAGAGCATGGCTTAGACTGGCTCAGTACATGTAGCACTGACCTGTTCCTACCCAAATTCTCAGGTACACATATTTAAAAATAATTTGAGCAAAAAGAAACCTGAAAGCAGAAAAGGCCATAAAAAAGGTATCATTCTACTCAAGACAAGTTCTCCTCATGTAATTAAGTTTGCTCCTGTGGGGAAAAGTTTGCTCCCTTAAAAGTAAATCCTCTCCTCTCTGGTCTCTTCATGTTGAGGTGATGTGCACTTGGCAAGGCTCTAGCTGAAACAGTGTCCTTCACAATGCGGGGAGACAATTTTCCAGTGGTTATAAGGCAGCAGAAGAGTGTGTTCAGTAGTCTGGGGGAGTCTGGAGGGAGCTTTACCCTCGTATAGGGCTTGTAAGCTCATGCTATGCTTGCAGAACAAGCTTATTTCCAGGCCGAACCCAATGGCCTTATTCACAGGTGTTCATCACTGTAATCAAGCTGATTAAAAATAAACCAGTGTTATATACCCTGACTACTCCATTAGTTTGCTACTCACAAAGAAAGTGGATGCATTTCTGATGTTTGGTTCCAATTAAATCCTTGCACATGGATATGCAGTTCATGACCCCCTTGATTTTCAGGACTGTCTCCCTCACTGCACTCCATGATTCAGTGAAGGACCGGGGAAACTGGTATTGTTTTGGATGGAAACAGCTAGAGTGGGAAAAATGCATCTAAAGGCTTGTTTACACTAGTAAGCCTTGCAGCTGTAACTGCACCAGTAAAGAAGCCATTCTTACTTCCCTGAGTCCCAATGCAATCATACCAGTTAAATGTGCTTCTAGTAGTAGAGCTTATTCTGCTTCCGGCTGCAAAACGAGTTCCTCTAGTACAAATGATACTTTCAAACCAATATAACTACACATAAACTGCAGCTTCCAGAAATAGATGTAAAACAATGATTCATACACACACAAAAAAGTGCCTGTAACATTGTGTGTTAGTGAAAATAACTATAGCAGCATAAAGCCTCTCTAACATGGGCCATGCCTAAATGGCAGGTAAAACCATGGTATTCTGAATGGAAATGACAGAGAGAGACTTTTGTAAACTGAAAACTCTAGTTCAAGGTCTACAAAATATCTCTGCCCCACATTCCTTCTATATTTAGCCATGTAAAATCTCTATCCCTATCATGTGTATCAGCAGGAGAGCAGGAGAATGATTTGACTGAGTAATTTATGCTGAAACTCATTCACCACATTCATTTAGATCGCCGTGTTAAACCTTTCTGTAGATTTTTCATAACACATAATGCAGTATGATTGATTTATTCCCTCTGGATTTTTCTTTCTGCATACATCAGTACTACTTCACACATCCAAGCCTTTGAGTCCTGTGCAGAACAAGCTAGGCACTTCCAACCTCTATCCCACATAAGTAAAAAATGCCCTGCAGTGGTACTCAAAGGTTTTTTGGTGTTCTTTTGGGTTCAAGTGTTCCCTTGCATGGGGCTTCCCCAGCCTTTTCAGAGCCCACTGCTCACTTAGCCCATTCACGAGGGCAGAATTGACACTATGAATCATATTTTGGAGATGGCAGAGCTGCCCCTGTGCAGGACGATCTTCTGGCTGCCTTCCTCTTCCCTAAGCTGCAGCAAAAATGAGCCAGTAGTAACATGACACCCCAGTGTGCCAGATAAAGAAAAATGATAGATAAAGATAAATGCAGATAATTTCCCTGCTTCTGCTATGGACAGTATAGATTGTTTTAGCATAGGACTCCACAGACCCAGCCTTGGGGAGTGTGGCCTGCCTTGTCTGCATGCTGCAGGTGACTCTTCACTATTTAGTGTTTGTCTCACTCTAAGCCTTAAACCACTCTAGCCCCCAAAGTGGTGGGGATTGAGCATGCATACAACAGTGGCAGGCTGGGGGTTCACCTGATGCAAGACAAGATGCTAACACTGTCACCTCTGAGTATGACCAGGTCTTACATGCACCAGACAAGCAAGTTTGCCTAACTTTTAATATATTATTGAGCTATTTGTACTAAAGACTCCTTTTACTCCACTTCTCAAAACAGGGTTGGAAAATACATACCAGGTGTGGTACCCTGATAACAGGGTAGAATATTAGGAGGAAAGAGAAAAACAAGTGAATAGCACCACAAACCCTGGGGCAGAGCTGTCTGGGGGTACGACAACTGCAGTACACAAATCTCTTCAACACAGTAGGTCAAAGTGAACAAGCATAAGATGTACATTGATTTGCATGCGGAGCCTGTGCAGTCACAGAAGTTGTATCTACTCTTTCTCAAAAGCCTTGGTCCTGGCCTCCCAGGAGAAGTCAGCCTGTGGAGATGTTTCGTGCCAACCAGGAATGTCCTTCTAATTCTAAATATAGAAAGTCCTTCAACAGCTCTATAGCTGAAGCCTACATTTAAGGCAGATTGAAGTTCCACCATGTGGCATAATAGCAGGCATCTGATTTTAAAAGCACAAATATACTCTTTAAAAAAGCAAACAAGGGAAACCAACTGACACTGTAATTTAAATAGAAATGGTGTTTTAGTTGCCTTTTCCTGTATCACTTCTAAAAATAGATGCTGCGTACACTCTCTGTATTTACATATAGTGGCTGCCAATCATTTTGTAAGTGTACAGGTTGAAATGGAAGTGTTTGCAACTTAGGAAATGGGAGAAATAATATTATCCAAGCAATTTGAAGATGAGTCTATCTGAATGATCATATGGTCCTTAACTTTATGAGCAGACATTTCTTTTCCCTCACAGAATATCTGCCTCTTTCAGGGCACTGAGCAGCCCTGAGTAGTGAAGACCAGGTCTGTGCAGTGGGGGATTCAGTTAGCTGCATGACACCTGCCTCATGCACCAAACTTCAACCCCTGCATGAAAAATTTTAGCTCACATGGTTGTGATTTCTGCTGCCTAATGACCAGATAGTTCTAAGTCTCACAATGGAGAGTATTAAGAATTCTTTTTGTAAGCCATGAAGCTGCTGGTCTGTGTGATGAAAAAAGAAAGCCTATTCTTTCAGGATTTGTGATTGTTACACTTTTTTTCTGCTATTGAGCAGAGCTGAATGGAGACTAACTTCATTGGTTAGCATTTCTTCCTGTTCTGCCAGAGGTCTCATTTCAGACTTTTCAAAGTTTTTTGCACATCCACCTTACAACCAGAAAAAATGCTCACAGACACAAGCCACGACAAAGAGCAGTTAAGGATTCCAACATTTATTAACAAAAAGCGGAGAAGAAAATACTTTTGAGAACCATCCAAGACGCTTTACCATTCTTCCTTAGAGCTCCTGTCCTGTCACACCTGTTTCTTAATTTTTCCCACAAGAAATAAACTGGAGTATAACCAGTAAATTTTAAAGGAAGACATTTATAGCTCTGTCATATCTCCACTAGTCATTTTGAAGTCTGACAAAAGAAGACCAGCTTCAATTGAAATGTTTACAAACATGAATTTTTTGAAGGATTGATGACTACATGCCAAACTATAAATGTTGAGTAATTAATTATCTAGAGTGCCTTGTGAATCATAAAGGCAATTCATCTTTATGTTTAGGCGAGTCCTATTGCAGGACATTATCAAAGCTTTATAAGCCAAGTAAGCAAGAAGGAAAATGTATTCACAAGCAATCTTAAGTGATAAGACAACTGAAAAAAATAATCCACCAAAAACCGCCCAAACCCAAGGCAAATGCATATAATTCTATTTAATTGAACTCTAAGTTATTCTTTCACATATTAATTCCTAAATTATGTATCTGTTATCATATCTAGGCAAGCATGTGATTTACTGCTTCTAACACCCTTCTGCACATGTGATTCCTCTTACAATCAGTGAGATTTTAACAAACAAATGTAGGGAAGTTTTTCTCTTTATTACCTGAATGTATTTGATAGCAGAAGAACTGTCTGCATAAGATCTAAGCCCTGAAATGACGAAAATGTGGCTTCCAGCTCAAGATTTCTCATTTAACATTTGTGCAAAGGTCTCCAAGTTACATCAAAGCTGCCATTAAAACTTTCCTACGTCCCACATCTCTTGTGAAGGTAAAGCCACTAGTAATAACTAGGTTGCAGACCTAAGGGTGGTGAGGGTAATCTAAGTACAGACTACATTTCATACACATAAACGGGTTAAAACCTCTGTCTTGGGTTTACAGATACATTTCAATGGGAATGAAATTGCCTTTACAGAAATCAGGCTAAGTTCACTGGAAGATTTCACCAATATAATTGGCAGAAGCTTCCTAGGGAGAGGAACTGCTGGAGGGATTGACTATGGGGGCAAAGGGACATTAAACACACTCTGTCAGCTGCAGACTGCAGTTGGTGCAGTAGCATTCCCACTGAGAGGTAATGAATGATGAAGAGACACAGCCAAAATGTCTCTGCAATGCTCACAAGCCCCAGCTGTGCTCAGTGAGAGATTTCTTACTGGAAATCCAAAATCTTGAACCCTCCTCTCCTGGAGCAGAGCAAGAAAGAAAAGCAGAGGAGAAAACTGGTTTGAATGAAAACCACATGCACAATGTGTGCCAGGGGACATGGTCAAGGGAGGTATGTTTTATACTATATGGAAGTGGCCCCTGGGAAACTTCTTTTTGGATGGTTTATGAATGTAAAATTTGTTCCACGGTGTGCTCAGCCGCTTGATCTCTAAGGCTACAGTGCTGCAAAATATAGCCATGAACATAGTGGTGTGCTCTTGCAAAGCTTCAATGACTCAGTGGGATTCTCACCAGGGCACAGGCTGCATGTGGCCTAAAATAAAAATCCAAAGGAGTTAACATCTTGTGCACACAAGACTTCGCATACTGCCATACTGAATCTGTCCGTAGGTGGTGTTAAACTTAAGAGTGTGGTCTGTCATTTGGAACGCCAGTGCCCTAAAAAGACATTGGCACGAAGATATTGTCTAGGAATATAAATGTCATGTGTTAAGTGCAATTTTTATTTGAAAGCTTGGGGGAAAAAAAAGTTATTTGATTATTGTGGTGGTTTTTGTTTGCCTGTGTTATTTCAAAGATGTGGCATTTGGTGTATTGCACTCCAGCAAGTTTGGAGCAATTTGGTAGGAATCCTGGAAGCTCTCTTATCACAGTAGACCACTGCACATTCAGAAAATCTGTCTATCATTTGAGTGTTACTATAGCAACAACCTAGTTCCAGCTGGAAAATATTGGTCCACTTCTGCCTGCATACTCAGCTCTACAGGCTTGCTCTCTCCCATGGAGCAGCAGCAATATTTTTAGCATTAGAGGCATAAAATAACACTTGGGAAAGGGAACTCCATGGAAAGGACACCGCCCTACCCTACTGGCATGCATTAATAAGCAACTTATTTACTTCCAGATGAATAAAATATTGCATCTCTGAAACAGATTCCTAATAATTATTTCTAATTTTGTTGCTGAACTCGTCATTATTAAGAAAAGCAATTTTGTGGCTTTTTAACCAATTAAGTACTATCTTAGTATTGCTATAAATCAGAAACTGTTTTCATAGTAGTTATCATCAGTTCTCCTCCAATTATTGGAAAGGATGTATGCTAACCCATGAGCTATGGTGATTACAAAAGATCTCCAGATGGTACCATGGCAGGCCAGACCAAAGGCTTATTTAGGTCCAAATGTTTATCTTCCCAATTGCAAGCAAGGAATTATTTCAAAATGTGCCTGAGGTTTCCCAGAAGGGAAGAGGGGGTGTCCCTTGTGTCCTGGTTGGACTCAGGAAGGACATCTCTTGTGCTGGTCTCAAAGTCAGGTCTCTAGTGGTCTTGGTGAGCATTGCATCAACATGGGATGTTTCTTTAAGACAATCTGCCCCAACTGTCTCAACTGTCCCGGCATGAAGACGGTGTGCTGGTAATACGCCAGCTTTCCACTGCAAAGTGAAAGAGTGGGGATTAACTTGGTCCATCATTTTTTTCAAGCAGCAGAATTTCTGCAGGGCAAATGGTGCCCTGATGGACACTCCCACAGCTTGTAGGTGCTGCCACTACTGGCCACAGGGCAGCCTAGTGTGCCCTTAGTGCAGTTGTTGAGGTGTAAAAGGATAATCGTGAGACTTTTATCCACATTTTTCTTTCCTTGCTTTCTGATAAAGTAGTTGCTAGTTCCTTTCCTGCAGAAAACAGCTTTGCTGAGGAGAAGATAAAAAGGAAGTACTGTAAGGGCCACAGGTTGCTGTGAACACAGATGATCATTCTGCTAGCACATGATCTGGACTTTAATATACAACTATATCTGTGCAAAAAGCCTTCTGGAGGAAGAGAGAAACTCTCACTAGCTGTTCAAGTTAGATGCTGAGCTGTTTGCAGGGCTTGGAATTTCTTTGCCTGTCTAGATCTGACATCCTCAAAGGATGGTCATGGACTAGGCCATGCAACTCTGTTCATTTACAGGCTCATTTCAATAGGATTTGCTCTGAGTGTTCTTTCATTACCTCTGACTTCTTTCCCCAGATTCTCTGGCATATTGTATGAGGGGGAACAATTTAGGGTAATTTCTTTAATTTTGAAAATTAGGTAGATAGAATCTTTCCGATGATCATCTCTGAATGTCTGATAGATCATTGGTATTATGCACACCAAGAGAGAGAAATGATTCTCAACTCTCCTTCTGTCACATATATTTTTTTAATCTTACACCCTGAACCCAACAGAGACACGTCTTTTCTGCAATGTCTGTGACTCTGCCAGCTTCTTTTAAGCTTTGCACTTTTTTTTCCCAACAGTGAATAACACAATAGCAATTTTTACAGTTAAGTTTGTCATCTGCCTCCTTCAGCTCAGACTGGCAGTGTGGAGCCTCAAACTATTGAACTACCTCATCATTAACATCATGCAGAGATAGCTGCCTAACAAATTTCATCGTCAAATGATGCTCCAAGGAATAGAGGGAGTATTAATGCAATTGGTTTTGCAGCCTGCTCTGGAATGGAGCAAGCTTCACTACTCCCTCCTTTGTGCATTGATTCCCTCTTGAGTTCTCTCTCCTGCAAACAGCCCAGTGCAACTTGATTGGAGCTAGGGCATTGTGGGGGCAGTCAGGTCAAGAGACTGCAACAGGAAGATCTTTCGTGGAAGAGTTTGCCCAGAGAAGCTGAAGCTGGGCAAAATGTCTGGAGCAGCAACTGTGTGTGGAATCCTTTTCATTTAAGGTTCCTAATATTTAGGATGGGAAAAAACTGAAGTCTCAATGCTTTACTCAGATCATCATTCTGCTTTCAGCTTATGTAGTGCATCTATTTTATGCTTGGAATCCTTGAATTTTTATACACTACAACATCTTTTATCTTTCCTAGTTTCCTCATGCATTTCACCCATAGCAAAATCATTAGGGTCATTTATGAAGTTAATACAATGCACAGTAGGCTTAACTTCTTAATAGTTTTTCCCTTTCTTTTGTCATTTGTGTACCTATGCATGTGGTCTTTAGAGATGGGTAGGCTTCCTTTATAGGGAATGGCAGGAGATGCACCTTCTATTAATGGTCCAAGGTGTTATTTAATTTGGTTTTTAATGTGATTTGTGAGGCAGCCTGGACAAGAATTTATCTTTCTTGTTGAAAGAAACAGTCATTCTTTCACACCTGTTAGGATCCTTTGTAAATTAATTGAAGTAATCACGTTGTTAAAAGCATCTCCTGTTGAAGACTGCCTTGTTGTCCCACAGTCGGTATGGGCTTTATTTTTTCAACATGCTGTTTTGCCATCCACTCATCCCTTTCTGAGCCTGGTTGGCCTGAGAATCCAACCTGTCTCTTGCATGTTAAATTGCAAAGCTCTAACTGTAGCCCAAGGGAACAGTGTTGAACAACATGATTTTTTAATGAGCACGCTCAGTGTGGGTTGCTCTTGTTTAACATAAAAGAAAAACATAATCCCTGCTCCAAGCCATTTGCAGTCTAAGGGCTGGATTGTGGCCCTAAGCCACATCCAGCAGTGGGGGGAAGGTACTGAGGGAGTGACTCCTGAAGGCATTTTTTACCAAGTCTGTGGGAGCTCAAAGAGTAGCAACTGCTGCAACTCTCGCGTATAAACATGGGGAACTTGACTGACACAAACTGGTAGCTCAGCTCTGACCTGAGGGGAGTCATGAAGCTTTCCTTTATGTCTGAATGCCAGCAATGAGGCAGAGAGGAGAAGAGTCCTCGTCCCCACCCTTAGTTTTTCACTTGTGCAGGATTACAGCAGAAGGATGTACAAGTTTATTATAGGAGCTTGCAGCAGAGCAGACACATCTTTCTCCATAGCTTTTTGCCACAAGCATGAGGAAGACAAACTAAGCAAGTGCCTTTCAGGGCAAACAGGTTGTAGTTGTGTAAACGGGGAAGAAAATTAGACTTCTGTGTTCAACCAAAGAACTGAAGGTAGGCCAAGAACAGCTGGGGCCAAGAAGGGTTCTTTCCAGCCATGGCTGCTTACACAAATTGATCAGAAATGGCATCATGAATGATGCCACCTGTTTGCCTAGCACATGAGTCAGTGATCACTTCCTCTTCATCACCTGCTTTTGGAGCTAGTCAATCACAAAACACCTTGATCTGAGACTTTTACGGAATTTGACTTCTTGAGTCAGAACTGTTTCAGTCCTTCAGAAGAAAAAGAACTTGCCCAGCCAAGGAAGGAAACTTATTGCTACACACAAAGAGCATCTGTCCCTAAAAACTAGCTTTCTCTTAACAACTCTTTTCTGTAGGATATAAAACCAGGAAAAAAATATTCAAGACCTCAGACTGGGAGACAAAACTTTCCAGGTAAGAATTGATACTATAGATTGAGAGATTTTATTTTCTTCTTGACATCAGAGGTATTTTACCAAGAAAGAGGCAATCAGAAGTAGGGTGTTGAGGAAGTAGGTGGTGAAGATACTGCAAGACATGGAAATTTGCCAGGTGTTGAAGCATTAGCTGTCTAGGAAATGAAAACAGGAAGAAAGAAATAGAGAATGGGAAGAAGAGAAGTCAGGAGGATTCAGGGCACTCCCTGGACTTCCACAAAAAAGATAAAATGGTGGAAAGAGGATTCATGGAGACCACGGCATATGAAATTAAGCTGACTGAAAACGGAACATTTTTATATTGAAGGAAGAAACCAGTGGAAAACCGATGTCAGCTAACATCAGTTTAGGAAACTTGACCTTTCACAAGCATGTATGACTTCAGAGTCCTATTCTAGGAACATAAATGTGCATTTTTCCTTTAAAAATCCAACATGCTGTCCATCGGAGGGCCAGAAAACTGAACCATTGCAACTCGGAAGTCTATAAAAGTTGTTGGTAATGCATCATTTTGATAAGCCTCATGTAGTCAAAGAAGTACAGTATCTCAGGATGAACAAAAAATTACCAGTATAATTTCCTTTGTACGTGGACTTTATACAACTATTAAGAGCTCTTTAGACTAACATAGTTGTGCATACTGTAAGAATTATACCAGTATTACTATCTAAAAAAAGAAAATAAATAATTTAATTAATTTAAGCCAATGTAAAACCTGTGTTCAGTTTAGTTTAAATCAGGACTTACAGACAACTAAATCAACCCTAATTTTTCAACGTATCCCTACTTTGAGAGGAGAACCAGAGAACCTGCAATGGCACCTAATTTAAGACCACAAATGGTAGCACTGAAAACCCTCCCCAGTGCAGAAGTCCCCAGCCTGGGATCTGCTTGCAAAAAGGCAGCAAAAACTAGCAGATGCCAAATATGAAAGTCAGTGTATGCATGGACAAAAGACTGGTGAGCTGGATATCTTGTCCCTACTCAAAAGCAGAGCCTTCTCCTTAGGACCTCTGGTCAAACACGTCCAGCAGGCATATCATAGAATCATAGAATAGTTTGAGTTGGAAGGGGCCTTATAGATCACTTAATTCCAACACCCCCGCCATGAGCAGGGACATCTTCCACTAGACCAGGCTGCTCAAAGCACCATCCAACTTGGCCCTGAACACTTCCAGGTAGGGAGCATTTTCAGCACGTACCTAGTGTGCAGTGGGTCTGGGCTCATTTCAAAAGACATTTGAGAAAGACGAGGCCCTCTTTTCTGTTGCAGTGGTCAAAGCTTAAATACTAGATAAGAGGGAGTCATTTCTTTAACCTCATCAAGCCCAAAAATATGCAGACCCATCTGTCTGTCTCTGTAAGTGCCACACAAAAGAGATTGAAGCTGAGGATGATAGGGTCACTGTCCCACCCTCCTGCTGAACTGGAGGGATGGTGCATCCAGGGTAATATAAGTCACAGACACAGAAGCAGAATAGGGCAAGGGGTACCTGGTCTAGTCTTGGGCCTTTTCGGATGGATTTTTTTAGCATCAAATGCAACATCCTTGAAGCCTGTATGGACAGTACAAGAATGTAACCTTTTGATGAGAGGCATATGCACCATGAATAAACTTATCAGACCTGCACACAAGCACACACAGGTTGAAAAAACGTTTGGCACAACAACACAGATTTTTCTTGTTGCCTTGCCAAGTATATCCGAGCCAATTCAATCAAACACAACAATATATTGTTAAGTAATGAGTTTCCTGAAAAGGGCCAAACTGTGTTATGTCTTATAGGAACAACTGTGTGAGTGGGCCTTTTGTGCATGGGACTCTACAAGTTAATTCAATTTGAAACAAACATCACTTTCATTTGGCTGTAGTTTCTTTCCAAGAGAAAGCTGGTTATGATTTTGCAAGAATAAATGGGGAACTGTGCAGGCTTTTAAGCTTGGTTATTTTTAATTACTGGGTGCAGACATACAGGCACATGAAATATCTGATGAGAGATGGAAGCTACACTTCCAAAAAACTGGTTCCAGCTCCCTGTTCTCATAGGCAGTCACATCTCACACAATTATTAAAGTATTTTTGTCTAAACACAATCATGCTTATGTTAAGAATTATGATGGAATTACTTTGTATTAAAAAAAAAAAATCTGAAATAAAAGAAATTAAATCTTTGACTTACTTAAATAAATGAAGCTCAGCCTAACCTTCTCCCTGCTGCAAGTTTCCCCTTGCAATTCTGGCAAGAGGGTTCTGGTGACTCTGCACAGTGGGCCATATACAGATGGTGTGTAGGGAACATTCTGCTGTTGGCTTTCATGTGATGTCTTGCCAATACAGTGACATGTTGTCAACACTTCATAACTGTCACTGGACCCTTTCACAAGAAATGGTGTAAGAGTTGTTTGTTCATACTATCCCACCTATAATTCTGCTATGGGACTTTGCTGTTATTAAAAGCATGGCTGGAAGTTTTGTTCTTGTTTCTGGCCTGCCTTTGACCACCATGGAATGGACCTCAGAGTAGTCTCCTGCTACCTGCCTTCCTGCAATTCTCAGCACTACTCTGCCTCAAGGACAAGAGCAGCTTCCCTGATTGTTCTGTTGCAGTGAGCTCAGGGCACAGTCACCATGTAAATAAATTAGTAGTTTCAAAATTCAAACATACAATGGGAGTCATTATGTGAGATTTAAATACAAACCATAGGCCAGATGAAGTCTTTACATTTTAGACTGTCAGGAAAACTGGTCCCATAATTTGTTACTCTATGAGGCTGTGAATGCTTGCCATACTATCTTTCGTCTTCCTATCTAACCATTTTGTTCCTTGAGGGAATGAGGTCATATGAAAACAAAGATTGTAGGAGAATGGGTAGAAGTGACACATGGAAACACTTCATAAAGCTTGTCTGTATAGCAGTTGCAACCAGTGTCCTGATGCACACACAGGTCAGGGGTGTGCAAGAAAGTAGAGCCTGCTAATGCTGATGACTAATCAAGCCCTCAGGTCAAGTAGGCAGTTCACAGAATCACAGAATGGGTAAAGTTGGAAGGGACTACAGTGAATCATTTGGTCCAACCTTCTCTGCTCAAGCAGGGTCATCCCAGAGCACATTTCACAGGATTGCATCCAGATGGTTCTTGAACATCTCCACTGAGGGAGACTCCACAACCTCTCTGGAGTCGGTCACCTGCACTGTAAAGAAGTTCTTCATGTTCAGGCAGAACTTCCTGTGCATCAGTTTCTGCCTATTGCTTCTTGTCCTATTGTTTGGCACCACTAAGAAGAGCCTGGAACCATCCTCTTGACACTCTCCCTTCAGATACTTATAGACATTGATTAGGTCCCCTCTCAGTCTTCTCTTCTCAAGGCTGAACAGTCCCAATTCCCGCAGTATTTCCTTGTAAGAGAGATGTTCCTGTCCCCTAATCATCCTTGTTGCCCTCTGCTGGACCTGCTCCAGGATCTCCATGTATCTCTTGCAATGAGGAGACCAGAACCAGACCCAGCACTCCAGATGTGGCCTCACAAGGGCTGAGTAGAGGGGCAGGATCACCTCCTTCAATCTGCTGGCAATCTTCTTCACCCAAGTAGTTGCTTCATTGTAGAAGGCCATCAACTTGGCCAAGCACTATTTACCTTTAGTGAATCCATGCTGACTACTCCTGGTCACCTTCCTGTCATGCATGTGGACAGAAATGGCCTCCAGAATGGCTCCATCGCCTTTACAGGGACTGAGGTGAAGCTGACTGGCCAGTAGTTCCCTGGGTCCTCCATCTTTCCCCTTTGGAAGACTGGGCTGACATTTGATTTCTTCCAGTCCTCGGGCACCTCTCTGGATCACCATGACCTTTCAAAGATGACTGTGAGCAGCCTTGCTGTGGTCTCCTCCAGGTCTCTCAGCAGTTGAGAATGCATCCTATCAGGGTCCATTGACTTGTGGATATCAAGTTTTCCTAGGTGTTCTCTAAGGGAAAGTCTTCTTTTCAGTTGCCCTATACTGTCTCTGGACTCTTTTCCATGAGAAAATAGAGCCTCAGAAATTGTTTTGTCCACCCTTGTTGAGGTTTCCAGACGTGTCAGCAATACTTCAGAGTCAATGGTATCCGTCAGCAGCTATGAAGAATCAGTGAAGACTCTTGATAGCCATCTGAAGAGAAGGAAGCTAGAGACAGTTCCTACTTTTTCGGTGTCTGAAAATTACTCAGGTATGGCCTACAGAGCTGCAGGTCAGGACATTGTCATCTATGACATTACACCTAATCTCACACGGTGGTGAAATTGCCTGAGTAACATTATTATTATCATCATCACTAGTAGTAGTAGTAGTAGTATTGGTATGATTATCATCACCTGCTCATTGCATGATAAAACATGCAAACAAAAGAAAAGAAAAAGTGAACAGAATACATACAAGGGTAAATTCACAGTTAATGGAAACCTTCACCTTTATCCTAGGTATGACAGTTCAGTGTAGAATCTGGTTCATAGCACTTTAGGATTCTGACACACACTTAACAGCCAAAGTCCTAATTTCTTCCCCCACTAACACTGCCCCAAAACATTTAATTTCTAGTTCATCAATACAGAAGCTGTTTTATGTGCAAATAAAGGTTAAAAAAAGCAGTATTTTCAACCATGGATAAATTCCCTAAACTAGAAGATTACACTTGGTAAACATATAATTGCCAGACACATGGACGTTAGGACTCTAAGACACTTAATTTTTCATACCAGATCATATACACAGGAAATGTTGTGACCCAGTTTCCTAGTGCTACCAGTTTTCTTTCATGTAGGAACACTGAGAATTCCGTTTCATGCTTTCGGGCACTAAGTAAGTGAGAGTCTGGAAGCCATAGGAGATGTGACTGAGCTAAAGCCCCTAAATGTATGAGCTGGGTACTCTTTTTGTTTAAAAAAATCCTAAACCAAACCTAGTTTGATTCAACTATAATCCAGGGCTACCACATCCTGGCTATCTAGTCTATCTATACACATAAGTATTTATGGCTTGTCCAGGGGGTATGTCCCAGTTACTTCTTTAAAGATTTGCTGTGTGGTAACCCTGGACAGTATGACATAGGAATCACTCCCTTTTTCCCCTTGATCTTATGCAGTATTGCGTTCCCAATTTTAATGGCAAAATTAGAAATTATTTTTATTCAAATAATATGCTTTTTCAACAGCAAGAAAATCATTTCATGAGTGCTACTGTTTTTGTTATAGGCATGCAGCAACTGCCTTTCACATAAAATAATTCTCAGACATTTACATTTGAAAAATAGTACTGTAAATAATAAGCTCAAGTACCTCAGGGAGTGAGGATGTAAAAGCATAGCTTTCAAAATCAAGTAATTTTTAAAGCTAAGCATGATCACAGCCTCTTTCAATAGGTATGAGGGTTTCCTTAAAAAAAAAACCAAAAAAACCAAAGGCCCAAAAACATTTTATCACCTCTCCAGTTTTAAAGTGTGACTGATGGTATTTAAAACAAAAATTCAAAGAAATTTCTTTCTGTGCTGTGGTTATGAATGGCAAGTTTCATGCCTGAAAGTTGTAAAATGGCAAAGACATAAATCTTGCAAAAGCTGTGTTTAGAATAAGCACAATAATTCAGACCTAACTGCACGGTCATAAATAGGATTCTTTATTATACAAAAGAGTTCAAAGTTTCATAACTCTCATAGTAAATCTTGTTTTGGTCTGGAGAAAATGGCAGGGTCATGCTCAGATGTGCTCATTTAGATTTATAATTTCTTTTAACCTGGTTCATAAGACCCTAGCCCCAATATCATTAGTGAGTTTTGTAGGCAATATAAATCTTGGTCAGAATTTTTGCAGAAGGCTTATAATTTGTCCTAAAAACTCATAGTTATATTGAATCATTTTCTCACATCATTAAATTATTTTTTTTTTCTCTCCAAGTCTATAAAATCCTTTCTCACAACATTCTAGGCATTTCAACCCTGCATGGATAATAGAGGAATTTCATAATAAGTGACGGTAGCATTAATACCAAAACAGGAAAAACAAAGCAAAACAAATCCCAGGCTCCAGTCCCATATGCAGTATGTATCATCAGTAAAAATCAGATGTACTGATCAGTGAAGCAGTTTGGAGGCAGAACTTAGGGAGTGAGAAAGCCTGGGATTTCCTGCCAGCTGCATCACAGAGTTCCTGTGAGATGCTGGGCTCATCATTCTGCTATGGCAATGCTGCCAAGCCTCAGTATGCAAATTAATTAACCAACTCTTCCCTTCACCAGCCTTTGAGATTAAAAAAAATTACTGCAGGTATCTCTTGTTTCTTCGCTTTCTAGGCTAGTGGGAGTTCCACTTTTCAGGTTCTCACCACTGCGTTCCAGAACTGCACACATACTCCATTTTATTCCTGAATAGAATTTGTATTTTCACACAATCTCTTGGCTTCAGAAGCTGGAGTGTTCACAAGAAATATATCATGAGGTCTGCAGTGGAATGAAGAATTGCTTACTACTGTCCTTGGTGGGGCCTGCATGCTATGACAACTCTCTTCCTCTAATTCTATCTGCTGCATATGGATTTCCAGAGACTTTATTCATGTTTGGATATCTCTGAACTGATTACAAGAAAGGTGCAATATCCATGCTCTGTACAGAATGAGGTAACATCCAGCTTTGAAGTCTGTTCAACTGTTGGCCAGACAGCTGATGAGACTTATCCAATTTTGAGAGCCCTTCATCTGCTCTACGAAATGAAAAATAGCTGTATTTATGTAAAGAGTAGATGAAATGCCAGGAGGTGGCACTTGAAAATATTTACTATTTCCTGTGCTTTGTTTGGGCCAATAAAAAACCCATGTTACTATGTACTGCAAACTGGTTTCTCTATGCAGCGTTTCACATCAGCTTGTGACAAGATGGGGTTCAGTTCCTGTGCTCAGTTTTATTATTGACTGTCAGTGTAACCCCACATCACTTGCTGGAGTGCTGGTAGTGCCAAGGAAGAGTCACGTTCAGCCCTCGTGTCTGTCTTCTGCATGTGACTCCCCCTGGGTTCCAATTATGTTTCCCTTAACCTTCGCACAGACCAAGCGCCCAGCTTTGTGTGGAGTGGCTTGCAGTGGAGATACATTTTTTATAACATTGACTTTCTGGAATTGTATTCTTGCAAGATTTAACTGCACACAAAACAACTGTTAATAAGGTCTTCTTTGATCTTTGCACAGACTTCCATGCTTATTTTATTTTACTACACTTTGAAGTAATTGTAAACTATGATATGGAAATATAGAAAGAAGTCTCTATAGAGAAGCACGGGGAAATTACTGCAGTTGGAGAATCATAGAAAACAGAGCTACAAGGGATCGTGAGAGGTTGTACTCTGAAAGCATTTGATTTAGCATGGATTTTGGAAGATTACTACACTATAACAATGTCAAATCAATTTAAAATCATTCTTTGCAGCAGTATTATAATAAAAAGGAAGGATACTTGTTTCTGAATGCCTGGTGAAATAAAGTAAGTTGAACATTTCCTATTCCAAACTAGTTTTCAACACATTGACTCTGCCTTTCGTCCCATTTGTTGCATTTCATGGCAGTGCAGCTTCGAAGAGGTATTGCACTTGTAGTTAGTGACCTCTTCTCAGAAATGCCAGAGAGATTAGAATCAGATATGGCATACCACAAAGTTTTATGTGCTGGTGTTGTAATGAGAGAAACAATACTTCTTGGAGTAGAAGGAGAAAATGGTCCTCTGGTGTGCTTTTCAACAGCAGATAGGAAAAACTAGCAATATGGCAAAAAGTAATTTTACATTTTGACCTCTCCAACTCCTTCCAAAATGCTTTCATGTGCTATGAAAACTTAGCTGCCATCCCTGTACCAATTATTTGAGTACTCTAATCTCTTTCCATTACTCTGCCAAATCTGAGTTTCTTAATCCCTTCCCATATTGGAGGAGAAAATCTCTCCTGCACCCATAGAGATTCAAGTGATATTAAAAGGCTGAGAAGATAAACCATGCAGTTGTTTGCCTTTCAGCAAGGAATAAATCGTAAAAGCAGGAAACTGCCTCTGACTGTTAAGGAAGAGAAAGAAGATGTGACACGGGGAGCAAGCCTGATTTTGTGCTCCCTGTTGTAGTCCATAACTAATTCTGCTGAAGTGGCAGTCATACAGGGGTCAGTGCCACCGAGCACAGAGCCAGGGCACTTCAGCATGCCTTGTCTCTATCACAACAGACACACAAGGGGGCAATTTACATTTTATTGCCATTGCAGATGTGCTACTCTACCCACGCTACTCACAGTCAGCCAGTAAAGATCTTACGGGGCGTAGAAAAACAAGAGAAGCAAGAAGTAACTTAGCCACTAAAGCATATATCCCATTTGTAATAGGATGCAGAGGTTTTAACCCTTTTCATACTCTTCTGAAATGTCCTTTGAGTACTCAGGAACTGCCATGAAAAGCTGAAACACTCAGAACCTCTCATACCTCTGGGAGCCCAGCAAAGCAAAGCTTTCTGTCTTGGCAAACAAATGAACAAAAAACCTGTCCTTTCATATGGAGGAAAAGATCACTGGAAACCAACTCCCGTAGCCAGGAGGGGTCTCACTGTGGTCATCAGGCCTTCTGATTCACTGTCAGGGTTAGGAGGGACCCCACTGCCCCTTTTTTAGGAAAAGACACAGGTAAGCATGAAGTAACCTCTGTGGACCAGTAGAGGCAATCAAGCCCTGAAAATAGGAAAACTAATCATAACAGACATAGCTGCATTGGAAACTGTGTGAGAGTCTCAGAGCATAGCTGCCTCCCATCCCTCCCTTCCTGTGGGTATTGGCCTAAATGAGGCACATTGCCTCTGGTTTGTAGAAAACAAGAACAAGATGCTTGTTTTAATAACAACAGGCAAGTTAAAAGATATTATGCCTGGATTCTCATAGTGGACAAAACCCCTCAGAGACAAAAAATGGGCTATTTCCTCTAGCAAGGGCTTCCAAATCACAGTACATCAGCCACTTCAAACAGGCCCATGCCAAGAGAGGACACATCTCTGTTAACAATGGTTTGGTTGTCAGACTTGCTCTCTATCACTGCCAATGGCTCCTGACCAAGGCAAAGTTGACTCTGAGCTCCATGTCCACCCAGGGACAGGCTCTGCCAGGATGGCTTTCACTCTAAAGTTGCAAATGCAGATGCTAGCTCCTCAGCTGAAAAATACAGATGCTAGCCCTCTTCCTTTCCTTCCTTCATTTCCATTGTATTTCCCTGCTTTCTGATACTGTAATCGCAGAGAGCCTGCAGCAGGACTGGAGATCTGGGCTAAGATCCGCACACTGGTCTGAGCAAGACACAGGGTACATGGTGAGGCTGTGAAGCACTCTGGAGTTTTTTTGGAAACTGAATTGGATGCTTTAATATGGACAATAAAAAAACCAGACTTGCACTGGGGCTTGCATTACAGTCCCACATTAGGTAATTCCTAACTTTTATAATATTAAATTTGTAATTGCAGTGCCACAGTCATTTTATTTCGCTGCAGACAGACCCATTCCAATTGTAAAAAAAGGAAGCATTTTGCCTCATTTTTCAGCACAGGGAACAGATAACCCAATACCACAGCTTTCTCTGACTGACATGCCAAATCCTCATTCATACAAGCAAATTACCTTTAAAGATTACTCATAGGTGCATGGTCGTAGGATCAGGCCCACAGAAGACACTTGTTGAATTAACATGCTTTTGCACTGTCTTTAGTCTGCCCTGCTGTCACTACTGAAACTGCATCGAGGCATCATGTTTGACTGAAGTCCATGTATTTTTCTCTCCACAGCTGTGAAAGGATAAGTCATGATCATTTTGCTGTCAATAAAGCAGAATCTTCTCTGTGAGTAATGTGCCAGTGGCAATACATGGAAATATTGAAACTGAGAGTGCATCAGGTATATAGATTTTGACAGAAAATTAAATTATAGTAGACAATTCTATTTCCTTGCCCCCTCAATTACTTCTGTTAATGATATATTCAGATCAATAAAACCATGTTAAGTAACACAGAAAAAGAAATTGCATCAGCTGTGTTGGAACCTATTCCTGAATCTTTCAAATTGCTTTCCTTAAATGAAGAAATAAGTTTTTCCCAGCTGTCTTGGGGATGAAATTTTCCTTTTTCAGCTGAAAAAGTAACTTGCATCTAAGGAAAAAACTCCAGATGTACAGTGTGATAGGGTGCTGCTGTTTTCAGGAAGATTTTACTCCACCTATATGCATATAAATGCTGCTATGACAGCCATTCTTGCTTTAACCACATTTTCCTTAGCAGCAATCTTCCTTTTCCCTCTATATCTATCATGTATCCGTGTGACTTGTCTTTACCCTTCACTACCTAGCAATACCTGGCCTGTCATAACTACCAATTTTCATGTTCATAATAATTACATCACTGTTACCCTCTACCACGTTGTTTTATTTGCATTCAAGTTATGTTTCTGAGCTTATCATAAACCAAAACCTGCTCAGTCCAGGACTGCTATCTGGAAAGTCATCAAATAACACCTAGAACAACACACTCTTATATTGGGAAAACAGCAAAGAGACATCCCACACCACTAGCAACACCATTGTGGAAGGTAATGTTACTGCAGTGCAAACAGTATGCATCCCGGCTGTCATTTGAGTTTCACTCAAATTTTCAACACGGATTGCTCCTGTAGGAGTATGTCTCAGGTCCCTAAATAACAAGAGCATCTGCTGAAGATAGAACTGACTCTCTGAGTGATCCCTTCTGTGCAGGTTTGGAACAACAGCAGTTCCAGGGGCGGATTTCAGAAGTTGTAGGGTTGAACTATAATTTAATTGGCTGTGTTTGGAGTCCTATTAACGAACATGTGTTTCCATTTCTGT
This sequence comes from Grallaria varia, assembly GCA_013396735.1. Lineage (NCBI taxonomy): Eukaryota > Metazoa > Chordata > Aves > Passeriformes > Formicariidae > Grallaria > Grallaria varia. The sequence goes on along the minus strand of VWZG01011734.1, from coordinate 113,599 downwards.
AGGATCATTTCAATGTGTTTGGGCATGTGTATTATTTACCTAGTAATCTTCAAGCAGGTGTAAATTTATGGATGTGGATTTAGCAGAGACAGGAAGTGAGATGGGACAAAAGGAGGTGAAAGGCTAAGAGGTTGTTTCTCCACTATCAACATCAGTTGTTTCAAGACAGGTAATGTGACAGTGAGGGCACAAGGTAGTGCTGCCCTTCCCTTTAGGCTCAGTCTGGAGCTGAATTTATCACTGCTGAAAGGAAAGGCACATACTGCTGTGGTCCAGACTCAGCACTGGAGGTAATTTCTTCAGGAATTGTTACAGTCCTGGAGAGCACACTGATTGTGAAAGTCCTCCCACACTTTCATTGCAGTGTTTTTGTCCTGTAGCCACCAGCCTTCCTCATGTTGTGTTATACCTCTGATCTGCATTCAGAGGCAGGGTCTTGAGTTTGCGCAGAAATTTTGCAAATATACTGGCAGAACTCCAGATAAAGTTCAAAAGAGGAAGATATTATGGATTAGCACATCAATTCAGTAAAACAATGCCTTTATTCATTCTTGGCCGTGAAAATTAGCTGGGTGTTTCTCTTCTAACACTTAGCAGTACAAAGCCAGTGCTTTCAGACCCAAGTTCCTCTGAAGTTAGCAATTTTTATTATATCATCACCAATTTTCTTGACTGTCCCATTCTTCCAAGTGCCTATTTGGAGCAGCCTGTTCTGATCTGACCTGACCTGCTTTTCCTTTCCAAAGTAATTTTACATTTTTACAAACCTAAAAACTTGGTTTTTCTGTTCTGTTATCTCATTATGAAATTAGATGCACTTCCTTCAAAGCTTCTAAGCAGAATAAAGTTCTCTCCATTATGATTCAGTGCTGAAATATTGCAATGAGTAGATGACCCTGGCCAGACCCTATGAGAGCTCCATCCCTGGCCTGTTTGAGGAAGGAATAGAAAGGAGATGCTACACTATCTTCTCATCTGATTCCTTACCCCATCACAGTTAACCAAACTACAGGAAGGAAAGAAACAGGGAATGGAGGGGCAAGGCAGAGTTTTGCCTATCCTTGTTCTGCTTTTCTGCTGCAGAGGAGACTTTTTTGAGGAAGTCAGAGAAGATCAGAAAAAAGTCAAGCCCTTAAAATTTCGCAGTTTCAACTATGTTGCTATAAGAACAGTCTAATTTTTTGTGATAGTATCAGAATGATGCAGTTCACTTCCCTTGGTGTCACTCAGGAGATCATCCACTTAATTTACTTGTCTTACTTATCTATAAGCAGCAGTTGTAAAAGTCCTCTGATGCAAGTGCTTCAGTTAGCTGCATGTCAATGGAGAAACGTGAGAGTCTCTGAGGACCTCCAGAGGAAGGCCCTATTCTGACATGTTTATTTTGGTGGAACTGATTCCCCTTGGCCAATTCCTGAGTTCCTCTCCAGTAGCACTGTGGCAGGCCTACCTCCAGCCTCAGAGCTACCCTTTGCATTTTGCTCAGATGTGCTCAGAGTCAGTGCTTCTTGGCGTACCCTCAGTAACACTGGCCATATTCTTAAAGCATTGCTCTTTGGGGTCTGTGACCCTCATTTCTTCCTCAGTTCCCCTTTTACCCTGTCTTATGCTGCCAAATTAACACCAGCTAAATTTTGGAGGCAGGCCAAGTGGGCACAGCAGGACATAACTTCTGTGACAGAGAGTGGAGTTTACTGAGGCATTAACTTTACTGGAAGGATCCATTGAATGGGACTGTGCAATCTGGACATGGACTCATCCCTTTCCCCCTCTTGCCCTTTGATGAATTGCAGCTATGCAGGTGGAGGGAAGAGCACTCGTCTCTAGAGCCAGTGCAGAAAATGATGGTGTCCACCCTGGCTGATTCCCACTAAGCCCCCTGGAAGGCAGCTGTGCACAGAGCCCTGCATGCTACATCCTACTACCAAGCTGCTGCTCTGGAATGAGCAGGTTTTCTGCTTGTATTGGTATTATTTGTAACTGTATTTGTCTCCTTGCCTTGAGCAATATCTGCTCAGGTCAGATCAATCACAGCACATCATGTCGTGTAAAGCATGAAGTGTGTGAATGTGACAATATTAATTGAAATTTTTTTTTATGGGCTACAGAGAGAAGACAATAATTTTATAAGGTAAAACTAAAATTAAAAGTAAATTAAATTAAAAAAAAAAAAAGAAAAAAATGAATGTGCCATGTCCTCCAAGTAAAGCCATCTAAAAGTCTGGTTGCTGACTATTACAGACGAAATAACTCAGTCTGCAGCTTTTAAACAGGGTGAAGTTAACTAATCAGATCTTTTCTCTGTCTTACAATACCCAAACCCATTTCATGTCTCCAGTTTAAGACAAGTTCTGTCCTGACACAGACGAATACCTGCACTGAGAGCAGTACAGGAGTAGGCCTCTATCTGTGGTCAGCATATATGAATTTTAAGGTAAAACTTGTTCAAAGGCTACAGGTGAGGAATTTCCTCATTGGGTATTATGCCTATCTCCTGGCAACAAACACTTTTGCATATCAATAATTTTCCTGGAGAGATCTGATGTTTGGGAGTCACACTCAAAACAAATGACATTGCCAGCTATAAAAAGCAATAACAACCCCACAAAAGATTTTCTATTGCACATCTGATGGTTATTGCATGGATTACAACAGTCTTACTTTATAAACCTTTAAACATTTATTTGCAAAGCCTCTGAGCACTGGCTAGAATGAAGACTCAACAGTCTTAGAATGTTAATTCCTCATCCTTTTCATAGCATACAATTTCAGTTATTTGGAAATTATAGTTTTGAATACACTAGTTAGTGATAACTTCTTATTTAAAAAATAGCTACACAGTTTCTGAATTATATGTACTGGCACCTGTTTAGTAGGGTTTTTTTTACAAAAAGCATTTCTCCACTTACATTCAAAAGTGTCTATTGAACAATGGGTGTTGCCAGAAGAAAAGAGCAAACTATTATAAGACAAAGATTTAACAGTGGTGCTCAAAAAGCAGGATAACAATGAGAAAACTTTTCTGGCAAACTAGCTGCACTGTTGTGCAAAGTGGAGTAGTCCCTTGGGCTTTATCGAGTTGAGATGAATTACTTCAGCTGACAAACTCTGCGCATTAAATTTCCTTCCCACTGTCTCCCAACACCTATGTAAGAGACCAAAAAGAAGAAATAAATAAGAAACGAAAAACATTGTTCTTAAAGATGAAGATGAAAAAAAACTCTGATGGTCTGGTTAGTCCAAACATAGATTTTGTCCCCTTCACCGAGAACCCAAGGAATTAGGCAACAGAAAATTGGAGTACCATGTTTTTCTAGCTGTACACCTGACATTTTGTACAAGGGGAGAAAATACCTCCAAGAAGATGGACTTTAATACTCTGAAAACAACAGGAAAAATCTTGTCCCTGAAGGGCAAAAATGAACTAAACTTACTCTGCAGATGAAAGAGAAAAGTAGTAGGCAACAACACACTGGTATACTAGATTTATCTATCTGATCCAGCACAGGTGTAGCAACCATAGCTGCCTGGGTATGGAACTTACCATCCTGAAGTAATTTCAGACAATACAAAGCCCGAGCAAACAGGCAGTTCTCTGTGATACCCTAATTTGAAAAACTTTTAACACAACACTTCTCTCAAATATTCCATTTTGTCACAAAAGCAGGACAGTAAACAGCATTGCTTCTCACTATGGAACAGGCAGCTGTCCTTGGACAAGGTCAGATACTCAGCCACATGTTGTTGAAGCACAAATGGCAGCTCTGTCTCATTGCCTTACAATCCTAATGCTGACAAATGGTGCAGGTATACTCAGAAAGAAGAGGCAAAGGATGAAGCCTTGGTCTAAATCTTTGACTCAAGGGACCTTCCACTGTGAGCGTAGAACAACTTCAGTTTGGAGTAATTTTTTTTGGTTGTAAGTCAGGTGGATCTGGGAAGAAGTAGTCAAATCACATCAGTCACCTATAAAACATGTAAGCAAAACTTCTGGTCCATTTGTTCATGTGTTCTATTACAACAGAATGCCTGATATTCTTGATAAAACTCAAAGGATCACCAGAGGATAGTGATCCTTCTCAACTAAAGCCAAAGGATCCCAAGCCCAGAGGATCATCCCCTGACAGACTTCACAACAAAACATTCTACAACTGTTCAAAATCACCAGAACAGTATCTTATGTGTGGGAACAGTAACAAAGAACTGAAGGTTGTAGCTGCTCTATTTAGACCTGCATCAGCATTTCTGTCCCTGAGATAAAGACACACAATGTCTGAATAATCTGGATTTAAGATGTAATTGCTCATAATATCCTTTCATGACCAAAGGATAAGAGGAGAACAGAAAAAGGTGAAGAACCACAGAACATACCTCTACATTCAGATCACTGGGAAGGGGACATGATTAAACAAGAGGTGCAAGATTTAAATATGTGGACCTGTTGGATTAAGAGGGTGGATTCCATCCTAGGTGGAGGAGGTCTACTTTGGCTCTGCAAAACTTTGCGAGCCAAAATAGCCAAAGTTATCTGGTCCTGGGTCTATAGTTCAACCAAATGTGGGTTTGGTTTCACTGAAGTTTCCTTCCCATGCCCCTTAATTAATTTCAGGTGATGTGTAGTACTTCCAAAGTCATTCTGCAGATTGGTCAGTCCTAAGATTAGAGCCATTCTGGATCACTTTCCAGGTAATTCAGACAGTGCCAAGCACTATTCGAACATCAATTTTTGTGTGTTACTGACAGACTTGCAGTGTACAGTATCATCATGAACTGCTCTCAGGAGAGATGACCAGGAAGGGTATTTTACCCCTGACATCAAGTTCAGTAGCCATTTTCTAAATTGCTTCTCTCTTTTCTTCATAGCAAACTAAGGATGAATGCATATAGTTAACATGAAGTAATTAGTTACTATGAATTAAAAGAGAGAGTTTTTTTTTCCTTTGGTTAAAATTTATTTTTTTATTTTGAACAGCGTCTGCTTGATATCTGCAGTTTCAGGGAAGGCTGTTCAAGTTTGGAGAAATTGTTTGCCTGGCTGTACTATGTATCTTCATAAAGCCAGCAATGTAGCCGCAATTCAAGGCACATTTTTCTTCCTCTTTTTGAAATATCTAGTTAGAAAGGAAATCACTCAGGAAGGAGTGCAACAAAAAGATTAATTATAGCAGAGAACTTATAATGTAATGGTAAGAACTGTGCTGGCCCAGTTGGGTGTTGATATGATTGGGAAGAAGAATGATCAAGAGGCCCACAGTATTTCTCTGACATCAGAGGCAGTGCTCATCAAAGAAAGACATCATCTGTACAGAGATCCCCCATGTGCTTAGTCACTGACTTTTCTGTGAAGACCCCAAACCTCACAGAGTGAAACGATCTCATTATATTGAACATTGCTAATACTTGTAAGGGAGATTAGCACAAAGGTTTAACTAGACTGCAGCAAACCACACAGATTGGACCCATACGGAAGAGACAAAGGCACTGTAAAAACCCATTGTATTCTTGAGTACTTTATTCTGCCAACAGTGTGACATCAATTCCTAGCTCTTAACCAGCTGTGCCCCTGGTGGGAGAGAGAAGGGAGAGGAATGTAGGGCAGTGGGGAGGATGTTGCATAGTTATCAGTAAGGATGTGAGTAACCTTGAGCTCTGCTTTAAACATATTAAGTCCTGTTTAATACCAGATCAATAAAATATTCTGGGGAAGAAAAAAATAATGATTTTTTATAGCTACCTGAAAGCTGAGCAGAGAAACTGGTAGAATGAGTAGCAGAAATATACTCTTACCAGAGCAAAATGCATTGATAGGACACAAAAAGAAAACTCATTGATAGGATACAAAAAGATGGATTTTCTTGTGTTTCTTCTGTCTATTTATTCGTTTATATTCTAGAATGCCCTTTTTCTCAAAGCCAAACTTCCCTTCAAATGCGCTTTTCACAGACTTGAACATTTGGACCTGCAGAGTATAGAGAGCATCACTGAAATGCCAGCAAAAGGTGTATAAACAGTTTGACACTGTGCAAGGAGATTAGGCAGCCTTTATCCACAACAACGAAGTATCAAAACGCCTTTTCCTGGTCTGCAGTACAGATGTGACAACTGCCCCCTCCCTTCTTCCTATGCTCCAAATTTCCTCAAACTCTTTTTCCCTCCCATAAGAGATGGTCCTCCATGAATTTCCACAACATGAATCCTTCCCATGGGCTGCAGTTCTTCATGAACTGCTGAGCATGGGTTCCTTCCACAATGTGCAGTCCTTCAGGACCAGGCTGCTTCAGTGTGGGTCCTCAATGGGGTCACAAGTCCTGTAAACAAATCTTCTCCAACATGGGCCCCTCTCTCCACATGTCCACAGGTCCTGCCAGGAGCCTGCTCCAGCACAGGCTTCCCATGGGGTCATAGCCTGCTCCAGCCTGGGATCCTCCTGGAGCTGCAGGTAGATGTCTTCTCCACCATGAACTACCATGGCCCACAGGGGGACAGCCTACCTCAACATGGTCTTTTACCGATTATTGCAGGGGAATCTCAGCCCGGGTTCCTGGAGCAGCTCCTGCGTCTCCTTCTTCACTGACCTTGGTGTCGGCAGGGCTGCTGCGCTCACATACACTTACTCCTCTCTCTGCAGTTGCTGTTGTGCAGTAATTTCCTCCTTTCTTGAATTTGTCTAGAGGTGATACCACTGTTGCTGCTGGGCTTGGCCTTGGACAGCAGTGAGTCTGTCTTGGAGCCAATTGGTATTGGCTCTTTTGGGCATGGGCAAGTGTCAAGCAACTTCTCACAGATGTCACCCCTGTAGCTGCCCCCACTGCCAAAACCTGGCCAAGCAAACCCAATACAAATATATGTGTCACTCCTTATCTCAGAGGGCATGTGCCGGATTCTAACACGTCATCCTACATGCAGCTACACACTGTCAGTAGCTGTTGAGACAACATGGTAGTTGATTTTGTTTATAGCAACTTAGTTGCCTGAAGTAGGTAATTTCTGCCAAAGGTACGCCACGGTGTGCAAATGGGGGAAAGCTGATCAGTACTGGTGATTTGTTTTATCTCTATGAATACAGAATTATAGTGAGAGGTGTATGCAATTTAACTGCCTTCTAGCTTGCCTAGGAAGACTAATATTGACTAATATTGATTAAGTGGGATGAAATCCTCTTTTAACTTTTTCTCTGAAGGAGAAAGCAAATTGGTTCATTTATTATATAACACACAGAAAAGAGGCTTACTCCCAGACCATGTACCACTCATGTATTGATACTTCCTCTTTATTTTTGTGTTTATCTCCTTTTGGTGAAACTACTTCCCCAAAGAAAAGTACAAATGGGGGAGAATTTTAGAACCTCACACCAGACATTTGTAAAACAAGTGGACTCTGTTGGGCTGTTCATCACAATCGACTGCTCAGTGCCCTAATGTGTTCTCTGCAAACCCATTCTCCTGGTGCAAGAAAAGTCACAGGGGTATTTGCAATGGTTACACTGCAGCTCCAGGGAAAGACAATCAGCACTGACTTGCTAATTAGCAACTGCTACTTCAGGCTTATTGGTTTGAAAGGAAGAATCATTAAAGTCAATTAAAACAAACCTTAAGATCACATTCACGCTTCTTTTTTTCTAGGCAGTAGGTTCTTGTAATCCGCTAAGATCTTATTACTTATTACATTAAATTTTGGTCTTCTAAAGGAAGTCCCTTAACTGTGAGCAAATCTGAGTATGGTGACCTTGTTCCCTTATTGATGATTCAGATGTGAGCCCACAAGAAGTAAAATGGATCTAATGAGTTCAAAATATTATATATCGAGCTTCCTGGCTCATCAGAGGATGATCTAGCTCAAAATTACCCGATATAGAGAGTAGAAACCTGTAAATCTCATTTCCAAAAGAAGACAGTTTTGTGTCTCCAAAATGATGCTTCTGATGCAGGCACACTAATCCTGTCAGGAGTAACTCCAAATTACTCTTACTTGTGTCCCAGAATGCGGTGGTTTTATTCTAGGAGGGTTTTTTTTTTTTCCCCAGGGAAAATTCTAGGGTGGACTGATTTTTTCAGAATATCATTTTTTATTTTGAAATAAAGTGTTCACTGGGAAGACAATGCCATGCAATTTCTGTGCTTTGACAACCTTATTTATTTTGAATTTAACTAGGAGATAATACTTTAGGAGGGAAGTTTTCCAAGTCATCCCTGTATTTTAAGTGAATTTTGATTTTATACCTTGACAGTTCAGTGTGAAGAAGTACCTGTTTCTGCAGCTGAAAAAATGTGTTAACAGTTATATTTGAAAACTGTTAACAGAAATTTGGAGGTCACACACAGGGCTGAAAAAGTAAGAACATCTTTAATGGATAAAGTGCAGAAACTCTCAGGGAAGTGAATACACTCAAAATCCATCTTTCCCTGGAGACTGTCACTACTTCCTTATTAATTCCAGGAGGACTGAGCTTGCATAGCTGTACCATATAGATTTGTGATAAGGCCTTCTTGGTGCTGCCACTCCTGGGTGCTTTGTTAGATGGCAGGTACTTTGTATAGAAGTTTGCTTGCTCCTGCATGCAAGTGGATCTTTAAAAAAAACCCCACAATATATTTTGCTTATTAATCAAATTAAAATCTTGATATTGTTTTCTTTATCTTTTTTTTTTCCCTGTCAAATGCATGGAATATGTACTTCTGAACAGGACACCTCTAGTACTCATTTAGATTTGCTATCAGCTTGGAGAAGAGTGGCTGAAAAGCAGCTGGGCAGAAAAGAACCTAAGGGTGCTGGTTGACAGCCAGTTGGCAGTGTGCCCAGGTGGCCAAGAAGGTCAATGGCATCATGGCTTGTATTAGAAATAGTGTGGCCGGCAGGACTAGGCAAGTGATAATCCCCCTGTACTTGGCACTGGAGAGGCCACAGCTTGAATTCTGTGTTGTGTTTTGGGCCCCTCACTACGAGAAAGACATTGGAGTGCTGGGGTGTGTCCAGAGAAGGGCAATGGAGCTGGTGAAGGGTCTGGAGCACAAGTCCTACGAGGAGCAAATAGAGCTGGAATTTTTTAGCCTGGATAAAAAGAGTCTTAGGGGGACCTTATCACTCTACAGCTACCTGAAAGGAGGTTGTGACAAGGTGGAGGTTGGTCTCTTTTTCCAAGTGGTAAGATGAGAGGAAACAGCCATAAGTTGTGCCAAGGGAAGTTTACATTGGAAATTGTGATAGCTTTCTTATTGAAAGGGTTATTAAACATTGGAATAGGCTGCCCAGGGAAGTGGTGGAGTCACCATCCCTGGTAGTATTTAAAAGACACATAGGTGAAGCGCTTAGGGACGTAATTTAGTGGTGGACTTGGCAGTGCTGGGTTAATGGTTGGAATTGGTGATTGATCCTATGGTTCTAAGTATCAGAGAGTTGCGAGAATATGGAATTACAGGATTCACAGAATCACAGAATCAACTAGGTTGGAAAAGATCTCTAAGGTCATCAAGTCCAGTCTTTGACCCTAGACCTTGTCTACTAAATCATGGCACTAAGTGGCTCATCCAGCCTCTTCTTAAATACTTCCAGGGATAATGAATCCACCACCTCCCTGGGGAGCCCATTCCAATGTCTGATCACTCTCTCTGCAAAGAAATTCTTCGTAATGTCCAACCTAAACCACCCCTGGCGCAGCTTAAGACCGTGCCCTCTTGTCCTGCTGCTGATTGCCTGGGAGAAGAGGCCAACGCCTACCTGGCTACAACTTCCTTTCAGGTAGAGACCTCCTCTTCTCCAGGCTAAACACTCCCAGCTCCCTCAGCTGTGCCTCACAGGACTTGTGCTCCAGTCCCCTCACCAGCTTCATTGCCCTTCTTTGGACATGCTCCAGTATCTTGATATCCTTCCTATATCATTGTTATATCATTTGTCATACTGTGACATTTTAGTATCTTTCCATATTTGCTTTTGTCTGTCTATCTCGTGGTAATCCCCAGAGACTTCTTGCTGTTATACAGACAGGCATATGATTCTCAGTAAGAGTAATGGAAGTGACAGTGGCAGAATAAATTATGAAGGTAAGAGAAAACCCTGCACAGGAAGATTGTGTTACTGAGTTAGGCATATTATCACTAAAATAACTGTACTTTATCCATTTGTAATGTGACCAAAACCAGGCGAACTTGAAAGTAAAGTAAGATGACAAGCAGAAAATGGGATTTTCTAATGTGTTCTCTGTGGTCTGAGTGAGAAGTTTTGATAATTCCAAATAATTTCTAATGGATGCTGAAATAAACATAAAAGCAGTAATAATCGAGTTCTTTTCTCACCATGGCCCCTCACAGCCACACTACACCTGTGTTTCAATAAGTGATCAGTGATTTTGAGTACCCACCACGAGACAGTTTTTTGCTTTCGGAGAATGAATGCTAAACGTATGCCTGATACCAGCAGAAGATGTGAGTGGGGGAAAGAATTGCACCCAAAATTCCCTCTTATTTATGAGAACATGGGTCTGAATGAACAAACATAGTTTGCAGCTCAGCCTGCACCCAAGTGGTTTTGCCTAGGGATTTTTCCCACCAAGATGTGTTCAAAATTATAATGAATTCCTTTTAAATTCTCCTCAAAATGCACTTCCCCAAGGAAAACCTATGGATTTCCCTTCAGGACCTCCAGCATCTGTTTTGGTTTAAATTTTGCTTTTAAACTTTCTCTTGAATCGTTCTTCCTGCCTCACCAAAGGAGCTTTTCCTGTTCTCCTCTTGCATGCATGCTCACATTTCTGAGCTGTGCCATGTCTCCCATCAAACCTGCTGGGCAGTGACTGGTACAAACCAGGCTCATTTCTGAGTTAAGTTCAGAGCATCACAAAACTCAGCCACTTTTGTAACTGGCTGCCAGACCCTTCTGTGAAGGCTGGGAGTTATTTTTGAGCATTGGGAGTGCACAAACTGTTTCTGCCTTGCTGTCCATTTCCATGCTTGTGAGTTGGCACTTGTCTGGAGAGTTGGTTGTCCTGAGAATTGATTACTCATTTCATTGATTTGTTAGAATCTTTACCTTTAAATAGATGGGGGTTTTGTTTGCATGTGTGGGATTTTTTACTTGTTTTTGGGGTTTTCTTGGGTTTTTTTGTTTGTTTGTTTGGTTGGTTGGTTGGTTTGTTTTGTTTTAACTGTGGCTCAGAAAGTTCTATCCCTCTCCTTGTTAGCAACAACCATCAGACTTGCCCTTGACGTTCTCTTTCCTCTTTGCTTCACAGGTGTGGGAATGCAAGCAGAGCAAGGTGGAGGCCAAACCTGATAAAGAAGGTGGGCACCCAAGAGTGTAGGTGGAATTAAGGCAGTTGTCACAAAACATTTACCCAGAATCTCTGCTGATCTTCACTCCTCTGGCCTCTACCTCCTGGGACGTATCAAACACACGAGCCTCCCCTAATTTTTACATTTAGCATTCAAACAGTTTCTGTGCAAAATGTGGTTGTGGCTCCTACTTTGTCCTTAAACAAAACGAGAAAATGAGAGGCCTCCACCTCTTCCCTCATGTATAATATCCCAGTGGGTCGGTCAGTGTGCTGCCCAGAAGTGACAGATTCAGGCCAGTTATCTTCTCCACCTGAGACTATCTCTGTCCAAAGTCTATGTCTGCACTTACATAGTGAGGTCTACCAGCAGCAAGAAGGGCAAACTGCTTCCCAGGGCCTGCTTTGAAACCCTCTTCTGTGTTTTGCACTGCACAGATGCTGAGGCAGTGCCTTTCCTGTGCCAGGAGCCCAGTGTTCAGTGGCAGTGGGTGTCATCATACACCCCTGGGCAGCTTAGCAGTGTCACGTTCCCCGGCACAGCGCAGGCTGGCCAGGAGCTCAGCGCTCGGCTTTGCAGGGTGGGCTGTCGCAGCCCTGTGCATGGCAGTGCCTCTTTGAGATACCCAAAGCCTTCACAGGCAAAAAGAAGGGAGCTGCAGAGGACAGGCTGTCTGACCCCCTTCCACACTGATGCCCAATGAGCTGAACCACCAGAAGGTAATTATTGCCATTGGGTGAAGTTAATCATTAATTAATAGGTCAAACTGAGCCAACTAAGTTCAAGATTCAGCAGTAACAGTGCCGTGTTCTTTGCTCATTTGTATCTCCTGGGACTATGGCATGGGTGGAATCACCAGTCTCCTCATTCCCCAGTTGTCCTTTGGAGAATATTAGAATTTCTCTGCCTCCTTCACCCCTGCGATTTCTCAGCAATTGCAATGAGACAACTTTTATGTTCTTTTTCCTGGTTTTGTATGTTCGCTTATTTGTATGCTTGGGTTTTCTGTTGTTTATCCTCACTTGAAAATTATTCTTGTTTCCAGTAGCCCAGAGCGAGGACTTTGAGTCACTCTTGTTAAAAGGGAAATTGAGTTAAAAAGTGAAGAGTTTTTCTCACACACTTTGAATAATGAAATAGCACCACAGAACTCTGGATGCAGAAAATAATAAATACAAAGATCACTTTCAAAGGCACAAAATATGGCCTATTCAAGGCTTTAGTTAAGTACTTTTCCAGAAAGAGATGTCATCTTCTCTGCTCTGAAAGATCACAGTCTCTCTCTGACAACAATGTAAAGGAAGGGCCTGGCCCAAAGTGTGTTGCTGTGACATAAGCAATAATGGTGGAAAAGAGTGATTATTTTAACAGCCCCTCCCAATACAATAATCTGCATCCACCTCTGGCTTTCTACTCGCATTTCACAAGAGAAATGCTTCAATGCTGTGCCGGTAAGTGAAAGGCTTATGTTTCAGAAAGTACATCTAGTCACTGTTGCCAGCAGAAATAATAAAGGTGACAGGCTTTCCCATATGAATACGCTGTCATGTTTTTATAATCATTGCTTTATTTAAAAAGGAAAAATCATCCTACTCCCACTCAGTACGGTTGCAGGGCCACATGCTTGTATTAAAAGCTGCATTATTCATATAGGTTTTTTCCTCATCTCATCTAAGATGAAACCTACATAGGACTGAGAATTTAGAAAAACAAAATGCTGTAGTAAATTAAAAATGACCTTCTATTCTTTTCATTAAAACCCACATTGGACACCTGCATTCACAGTCCATTTCAAATCCAGGAAAAGCATGAGTTTTGCATAGGGAAGCAGCTGCTTAGGCTGAAGCCAGGATACAAGATTCAGTTCCTAGTGTGCCCTTAATATCACTGGACTTGATTTTCCCATGGTGAAGTTTTCCTTTCCAGATAGACAGGGGAGAGGCTCCCCAGGCTAGAAGTGCCTCATTTCTGCCCTTGCCCTACATACCCATTGCTGATCAGCAGAGCCAATCTCTGCTCTTTTTTCCTTTTGCTTCTTCTAGTGCAGACTCAAAGCCAGCTGGATTGGTGGAGGCATTGCCATGGCTTCAAGGATCTTAGGTCTGCCTCTGCACAGGTGGAGGCAGAATTCCCTGCCGTGATTTTTATTACTATTATTTTTATGAAATACAGGTTATTTAGTTTAGTTGTCTGACAGAGCTCTGCTGAGGTGGCAAAGGTCTGTTGTTCAGCTCTTACTTCTGTGGTCAGCATAACCTTGTACTTGCTATTCTTTCTGCCATATCTTATTTTTTTACTTGTTGTTAACCCCAAGATGGAGGTTTATAAGAATAATCAAATATTCTCTAATGATGGATGCTATTCTGGCAGGAAGGCAAACTGCCTTCTTGAAAGAAAAAGGAGGATGTTGTATATCAAAGAATATGTTGAAAGGGGGATTTGTAATGAGAGCAAATGCTCCCCATCTTCATTTCACCGATGCTTCTCTGTGTGTGTGAGAGAGAGAGGCTGAGACCAGCCACCTCCTCTGTGCTGGAGCAACTAAGAGCAGCAAGAGGTCAGCCCAGCTATTTCCTAGGCTGAAATGGATTCTGCCACAGCATTAGCAAGGTGGAACAAAGTTTGACCTCTCTCCTGTCTCCTTCAGCCTCGCCAACTGGAAGCTCCTCTCGCTGCAGAGAAGCCAGGGAAAGAACCAGAGTCATGCGGAGAGGCAGGGGTGGAAGAACAGGGTTTTGCTGTATGTTCCCGTCCCTACCTCCCCATGGACTGAAATAATTGGCATGGAGGCATCTGATTTTGTACGTTTGCCTGCTCATGAAATAGTATGCAAAAATCTGTTCTGATTAAAAAATTGAAAGAACTGATTTTATTAAGTGCTAAAAAATGCTTTATTACCACTGACACACAGATAATTGAAGTTATTTGGAAGGTACAACAAATTTTAAATAAAAGAACCACTGGTTACAAGAAACATCTGTTCCCCACACACCCTCTCCTGTACCTGAGATGACACAGTGGTAGCTTCAAAAGCATGTCTCCATGTTTTTCTATCAAAATGGCCTAAGATTTTACTTGGCAGGCACCTGCTAAAGGGTACAGTTCTATTTCTGAAATTAGACTGCTCTGAATATCACCTTCTAAGAAAATAAGAAATAAATATTACTCCCTTGAGCAAGAGGTACAAGCAATATGAGGTAAATTCGGCAAGTTAATCAGGTTTTGATTTGCTAAGCTATAAAAGAAAATCTCACTGTCTGTCTGCCTATCTATGCAGTCATCTCATTCTCAGTGTTTTGAGGCATTTGCATTTTACTTTGCTAAACCAGACCCAGAGCAGTGTTACAGAACTAAATATGAGAAAATAAATATAAGGAACTTAAATAAAGGGAATGCTACACAGTTTGAGCTGGGAGGGAAAAAAAATAAATGCAGATGAAAAACTGTAAGATTAAGTGCAAAAAAAGGTATATAAAATAATTTCAAAGGAGATGTTTTAAAATTGCCATGACAGCAGCCTTTCAACTGTGTGCTGAAGAAACAGGAAAGTTACTAATGATGCTTCTGATATTTCTGCTCTTACAGTCTAAAGTTCTGGCTTTGACTTCAAAGAGAATGATGCTCACACTTTCTGTTTGCAATATAAAGCTCTCTTCATGCTTAGTCTACAAAGCAACAGGTAGCAATGCTCTTTCATGTGGACCAGAAGATATGCAAAGGAAAACTTCCCGCTGAGATGAGCTCAGCTCAGATTCCTCTGTTCAGGCAGGGGAAGGCTCTTTGCTAGACCTCTTTGCAGCTGCTGAGCACAAAGCTGCTCATTCAAGCCATGGCTGGGAGCACATTGATGTGCTCTCAGCATGCTGGCTGTTAGACTGGTGTGAATGGCTGAATCTCCCTGACATCAGTGGAGATTCAACCATTTATCCCAGCAGAGGAGTTGAACTAACATGTACATTCCTCCCCAGCAAGGGTGTAAGGTGGCTCATCCAGTCAAATCTACATCGACCTTAAGCTCCCTCATCACAGCAATTATAGAGGTGAAGCTTTTAATGTATTACCCAGCTATTTGGTACATAGCATCAGTGGGACCGGGAATAGTATCAGTGGCAGTGTGATGTGGGCATCAGCATAAGCTGAACAGCTGATGTCTGTTCCCTTCCTGGGAGCTGTGCTGGCAGGGTTACGCTCCTGTTGTGCCTGAGCTCGGTGCTGGCTCAGGGCTACTGCAGGACTCTGTGCCTGCCTTCCACTGCTTGGTGACCCCAGGGTTGTGCTATCCTCTGTGAGAGCATTTGGCCATCAGGTAATGGTGCTGTATGAGATGCCTGCCCATTTTAAACCTGAAAGACGATATTTATGCCATCAACGGAGACGAGGTAAGGAGGGAAATTTGTGAAAAACATATTTTTTGCTGAACTTCTGTTTTTCCGTAAGCAAAAATTACTGTAAAATTGCAGTATTTTTGGAAAATTTTCTCCCACTCAAAAAACTCTGAACATTTTTTTGTTGTTTTTTTGGGAGATGTTTTCATGGACAAGTTTGAAGCAGAGAGATAGTCATGTTTTCTAGTTGTATTTTTATTCCACTTAGACGTTATTAATCACATGGTCTAGCTTACAGTTCTCTGATTTTCTTACATTAAGGACGAGGAGTGAAACTGTGCTGCCTCCCATCTCTACAAGGGTATGTTATATTGTGAATCTATCTGTTAGATAACAAGGTAGTAATTAACTTGTCTAGTTTGAATAGTCAAAGCAAAAGTGGGACCTGATGCTGGGATTCACAACTGACAGTATATTTCTTTTCCTTCTCAATACACAGTAGGCGTGTATTGATGCACACTGGGTGGGGGTACTAGGTGAGTATCTGATGTGTCACATTTATATAACATATACCTTTGCTTTGTCTATAACTATCTGCTCGCATTTTCCCATTTCTGAGGTGTGTGTGCTGCACATTTTAGTATTTTTAGTGCCCCCCTTGCTTTGATTTGTCAAGGCTGCCTTTCTCTGAGAGTGCTTTCATTACCCTCTTTTCTCTGTGTGGCAAATTCCTTAGACTGAGTACCAAGGGTAACTTCTTACTGAGCACAGGCACCATCTTTTGCCTTACAGAGGAGTTTTTGCTGCACCAGGATTTGCTGCATTGTCAGGAGAGAAGACACATCCTGTGTTTTTAGACAGTTATAGATATCAAAGGATGCACAGACAGGTGCAGAGGAAGCAGATGTAACATCAGATGCCTACCTTTCTGTGAAAATGTCCCAGAAATGCCAAAAACTGTAGGGTGTAGACACACATTGCAAATAAATCCTTGGTTACATATGACTATGAATAACAAACTGCTTGTGGTTGTGAGTTCCTATTGAGTTCAGAGGTTGGAAAATGCCACCTGCAAAACTGCTGCTACAAAAGATCTTTCAAATCTCCATAGAGGTTCCACGCAGAGCAAGAGGTATTCAGGCTGATCTTGTGTGACAGCATGGCTATGAGATGCAGGTATGAACTAGGGATACTCCAGTCTTGCACATCCCTGCTGGAAATATTGGTACATTATATGTTTTTTTTATGCCTCTGAGCATATTGAAGACAAGTCCTTGTGCACACATATTAAAACATGCAGGAACAAACCTGGACTGTTCGGCACATGCTTAGTGAATGCTGGAAGTCTGAAGTTAGGAGAATTTTTCTCCTTTTTTCAGGTGTAAAAGATGTTGAATACAATCTCCATCAGTGGGCAATGACAAAAGTCCACAACAGCATAGCTAATAGCACTGTGGTCAGGGTGCTCACATGGGAGACAGGAAGCCATATCCCCATCTGTGGTCTAAATCAGGTACAGGAAAGATCCCACATGCTAACTGATGGTTTAGACTGCCAGGTTAATGTTGAAAATCAAAATCTTCCTTGTTTCTAAACAGGAACTTTTCCAGTTCCTTACAGGAACGCCAAGATACTCCCACCCACATCAGAATGAAACACACAAATATACACATCTTATGGCATTAAAGATGACACAAAATGTAGAAGAAAAACATTCAGTATCTGTCAGTCAACATCCTTCATTTGAACATAACATCTGATTTTGTAAAAAGAAAGCTTTTGAGTACATAGAGTGGAGGCTGCTGGATCTTCCTGGGCCTAACTCATCAACATGCTAGCGAGGAAGATTTGTTCACGTCCATAGAACACTGAATACACTGACCGATGACACTGAAAGGTGCTACTTTTTTTTCATACTCTTGATCTTCAGATTCCAAATGCATGGGTTTCTATACTAAAAAAATACCTTCACATCCAACTCTTGCCAATTAACTTCCCATCATACTTCATTTTGTATTGCACACGATATTCCTGGAATAAATACATATTTAATCCTTTCTTTTGTGGAGCTTGAATTTTTACTCTCCGTCTTCTCTCTTGCAAGAATCTAGTAGTCTTTTTCTGACTTCTCCCCATCCTGCTTCATAGATGAGGAGACACAGGACCAATTTTTGGAGATAGTGCACTGTCTAGAAACATTTTTTTTCTCAATGAGTTGTTTTTTCCTTCTCAAAGAACATTTCTATATCCCTCACTGACCTCTTGCTCCTGGTGTGCTTGAAACATTTATTGGTTCTCTCGCCATTCTCCCTCTCTATGATCTTTGTGATTTTCCACTTGATTCTTTGTGTTCTTTCTTCATTTATTCTTACCATCTTTGTACCCTATAGTCAGACATTGCTGCAGTTTGTGGCCCATAGATGAGGTCACCAGCTGGATGTCTATATTTGGCAGAATTGATATATATGTCTCTATTTTTGCCACAGTAATATCAGGCAGAGATCAGAGCTCCAAAGTGTTGCCGTTACTTCATCTCCACTCCTTGCCCTGAAGAGGGTAGGGGCACCATATCCACAATATTTAACTTTTCTCTATTTTTCTTTACTGGAGTGATTTTCAGCCTAAGCATGAAGGAAAGTCAGATAAATATTTATCAACTAGACTCTTATCTGAAACAAAACATATGCTAATGTATTCATTATCAGGAGCATAGTAATATAAATAGCTCATACTACAGATTCAGCTCTGGAAATGTTTGATTTCATATATTACGGTAAAGCGCAATTGGATTTTGGCAAATATGGCATGTCTTAATTCCTAACTGCATTTTTATGTAAAGCTGCAAAACTAAAGTCTGTCTTAGCCATTCTCAGGGGCAGTAAGTAAAATATTCACACAAGGATGAACCTTCAAGAGGAAGAAAATGCACACAGCTACATCAGATGTTCAAAATGAAAAATCTGATATATTCTTACTTGGCCTGCAGTAAAGAGAAGCTGATAGCAATTTTTCTGAGGTGTCACAAGTCACAAAGTCTTTTTGGTGCTAATGATTTCAGTACGCTTGTATTTGTTATATGCAATTCATTAGCATTGCCTTTCCCCCTATGATCATAAACTTTCTGACAAGGAAATAGCTCTTGAAAAAGGAAAAAAATAGAAGAGAATTGGTCAAAAGTTATCACTGTGTTAAAGCTAAAGAAATACAAAAAGCTCTGTTTTAATATCAGGAAATGACATACATTTTGCTTGTTTTCTTGTTCCTCTGTGGAATGCTTCGACAGGCATAACAACCAAATGTTGCCAATGCCAACAAGACTGGCAAGGTTAATGCCTATATTTAGGAGGCTTTGTGGAAAATACAGGATGGTTTGAAAGTCCTGAAAAAATTGTCCCAGAGGCCAGCACCCACTCCTTGGTTTTGCTGCCAAGGTCCTGGTACATTCTATTCATTCCAGTGATATTTTTACAGTTTGGAGAGACAACAGAGCCAAATTCACCCCTCTAACAAACCAGACTCAGCTCTGCATGTGGTGCTACTATAGTGCGGCAGAATTCTTTCACAGTATGTTTTTCACACTGAAAAATCGGATTGTGTTCCTATTCACTACACTGTGGGCTTAGTTTAATGTTAGTAAGCAAACAGCACAGTTATACAGCCATCCACTTACCTTGCTCCTTAGGGTCCTGGGAAGTCAAGATACCCTGTACCATTTGAAAAATTACTATAAACTGAACTGGAGGAAAATGATAAAAAAATGCAGTTGGACCACTATGCAAAATCATGCAAAAAATAGGAAAAAAGTTATTACATGTCTGGCTATCATTTTAATGAAATACAAAATGGTAGTTTTGTGCAGCTATTTTCATGTAACTGGAAAATGGTTTTCATTGCTTTCAGGTGTTGGTGTTTCACAAAGGAAAAATAGTAGTATTCATGAATTGTGAAACAGAAAAAAAATATCCTGGGGTATTTTGATTGAGTGATACACTGAAAAGGAAAGGCATGAGGAACAATGCCAGTAAACAATAATGTGCTAGCATAATAAATTGCATAAATAGAAGAATACATTTTAAACTCCAAGAAGCCCTAAGAGTCATGAATATAGTAGCTATGTACAGTTTAAGGAGTTTAGGATTTAGAGAAAAAGGGTATGGATAATAACTTGAAAATACTGTTTATCTTAAATCATCTAAAAAAATCCCAAACAAAACCCCCTCCAAACCCAAAAAACCAAAGCAAAACAAACAAACAAATAAAACCCCAAAACAAAACAAGCAAACCCCCTTCCCCACCAAACCCCAAAACCCCAAAGAACTGCGTGTCTAGCTTAATCTGGCCGTTTCTCTATAATATCTGAGCACGTTCATAATTTAAAGTAGTGAAGATTTTACTGCGATTCTCTGGTGCACATATGACTGAATGTACAAAGACCTGAAAGCAAGAAGTTATCTGGTCTATTATATTGCAAGGAGGAAATCAGAGAAAGAAATCGAATCTGTACAATAGAAAGAGGACTGGATATCTGAAAGGATTTTTATTCTGTTTTTCTAAGAAAACTAGATTTATCTGACTATGCTCTTTTGTGTCTGTCAGCCTGACATAACTTTAGAATGTGTTGACTAATTTCAACTTAATGGATAGAAAGGTAGAATTATCAAATGTATTGCGTTTTTACTGGTACTAGAGATAGAGAGTATTTGAGCAACCACCCAGTGCAAACAAATCCATTTGCTCATAGTGCTTCTGGAAAGTGTGACACTTCTTTTCTGAACTTGAAGTGAAAAGGTGGCTCTGTCTCAAAATGGAATCCAAAATGGATACAAGCCTGCTGGAAACAGTGCAAGTAGCATGAAAGGGTGACATATGGTGATTTCACAGAGACACACCTGAAGGCTTTATAACACAGCTGATCACACTTAAGGGGGCACCAGTCAGCAAAATAAAATGGACAGCAGTGAAATTTAGGATCTTCAGTTACTCTGCCACAGTAAACTAAAATGTTTTTATGCCTACTCTATGCTTCCTTAACAAGAAAGAAAGTATTAAAATTGATTCTGAGATGCAGCAGTAGCAAAGATCTTTTAAAATGTTGAGTTTTAAAGGAAAAATAACACATCACTTGAGGATGTCCTAGTACCTACCAGAAAGTGACTTTCCTTGGCAAACCTCCTGTGTGTTTCCTACTCCACACTGATGGGAACTGTTTTTTGACAGGTTTAGACTTCAGAAGAACAAGATGAGGAGTAGCTGATCAGATGATGGCCACCATCCAAATGGAGGTGTAAGAAAGGAAAATTAAGTGGTGCCCATTAGAAGAGATAAAATAGCTCTTGTACTGCCACGAAAAGACCTCCCTAAGACAGCTCAATTGAGAGGTACCACTCCTCAAAGACAAGTCATTGGACTTTCAAAATTTGTCCCAGACAAAGGGTTAAAAGAAGACATCCAATGTGGAGGTTGGTGTACATGGGTTACACACAGAAGTTCCAGACAGCAGTACTTCTCTGAAGCATAAGGTTAAATTTCCTATGGCAATTGTAGGAAAAGCAAATGACAATACCGCTGAACTATAAATCTTATCAAAGTCACTATCAAAAAAGGGGAAATGACTTACCCGTTTCTGTAAATCAAAGCTGAGTTTCATTGCCTTCTTACCTTCAGGAGCTCGTTAGTTGCTATGGAGAGCTTCTACACAAATACAACATTGTACCTATCAGAACTGAGCATCTAGCTGACAAAAAAAGTCTAGGAGAGCACAAACATACATTTCACAGGAGGTCAAAAAGAATTGCTAAGTTATGTGAATAATGACTGAAATAAGTATGCGGTGTAGCTTTAAAAAAATAAAGGGTATTGTTTATTAAAAGGTGACGGCTGCAGATAATAGATTTGGGCTGTAAGGTAAGGCTGCCATTCATGTAACATTTTGTCATCTATCACAGCGGCAATAAACCAACATATAACACAAATAATATTTTAAAAAACAAATATATCAGCTTTAGTAAAAGTATTAATTATTACTTTGTGCATAACACCAGAACAATTTGATTATCCATTTTTCAAGATTCAAAGACATGTTTTTAATAAAACATCAAAAAGAACATTCTTAGTCTAGAGAAATAACCTTCCAAGCATGGAATTATCCAGAGTGTTCCTTCACTTTCCGTTACCACAGTGCCCTTTCTGATTTCCATCATGATTAATGCGAGCCAAGATTATTGTTATCTGAAGTGTTTGCAGCTTTTCCTGGAAGGCAAGTGTGTGGAATATTGTATTTGCATCACCTTATAGTAAAAACTGTGGATAATTCAGGTCAACTACATCTGTAAGCAAAGAATTGCATAAGGTTTAACAAATAAATCAAATAATGACTGCATGAGTACTCCTTGTGGAACGTTAATCATTTTCATAGTCACTAATATGAAGATGAAGGGTAAAGGTTTCACACAAAACTAACATTAGTTACTTATAATTTAGGAACAGAATAATTTAAAAAGCTCAGAATAATTCTTTTTAACTAAAAGAAAATTACAATCACCTGGCTATTCTGAAGGTCACCTGCACATAGCCCAGACAGAAATGCAGAGATCCGATGGCACAGACAGCATATAGTTCAGATGTACTTCCTCCACTCAAAATCAAAACATCAAAATATTTCTTGCGAATTTGTTTCCAGAGACAACCTGAACAACTCTTCAAAGCATATCTTCCTCTACCAGCCAGTTTGCTGGGCAATATTATAACTAAAATAATACCTGAACTGGAACTGTGTAAGACAGGCATTTTTCACGGTGGGCATATTCTCCCCCTGTTTTCAAGCACTGCTTTGCATCTTCTCAGTTTTGCTGTGGAGTTCAAATTCAACAAATACGATTTCTTGAGCATGGCCTGAGCTCATAATTTTGGTGTTTTCTATGCATTTGCTCACACAAGCAGCTTCTGCTGAATGACAGATGCACCATTTAGGTTACCAAGCAGCCTTTTGAGGGCACATATTCTCAGGGCCTCACCTACTCTAGGTGGTGAAACAGTTAATTACTGTGGCTAAAGGTGATGATAAGTGGCTATAAGAATAGCAGCAGTTGTTAGCAGCAAAAGGTCTTTTTAGACTGATATTTCAGTAGTGGCCAGGAGTGGATGCTTAGAAAGAACATAGAAGTAAGTATCTTATCCTTCTCCAAGCACCTGAAGTGATATTTGAAGAGGACATAAAGCAGTTTGAATTAGTCAAGACCAGAAACAGATTTGAAGAATTTTAGAAGGACCTTGGGAAAGGGAGTGATGAGGGAATGGGATGATGAATGACATGCTGCTGTTGTCAAATGTCAGCTAAGGAGCACTGAAGGTGATCCCTTAACATCCAAGCCACCAAGATTGCTGCTGGGTTGTGCACTAGATACAACTGCCTAAATAATAGACATGGACGTCATTATGGAAAATCTAGTAAATCTCAAAAGCTTTATCCTATCAAAAAGGAAAGCAAAATGGCAGGATGTGGATAAATGGGATAACAAACCCAAGGTTGTGGGAAGTTTATTTCATTTACGTAAATAATATAAATCAGATCTAGTGAATATGAATTTATAAAGTCATCTGACTTATAAGTTTAGAGAGATTTCTGAATCTATATGTTCCTCATATTTCTATGTTTGTTTCAAGGACTTTTCATAGCTCAGACTTTAAATTTATTCTGTAATGAAACTGGTAAAACTTACAATGATGTCAATATGCTCAAGGGAATCCTGGAAGCCCAGTAGTCAAGGAGATGGTTTTGAATTTTTAGGAGAAGTAGAAAGAAAAATATAGTGAAGTTCTATAACACTTTCAAATTGTATGGATACCATATATTATCAAAAGGTAAATAAAAAAGAAATGATGACTGATGAAATTAATTTTAAATTAATAGAGAATTTTTACTGGTAAACCTGTCAAAATAATGTAACTGAGTACTGTCAAATGCTACTTTAAAATAAATGTATAAAGTGACACTGAATGACCTGACTGGTTGTCCTTTACTTCATGACATCTTTCTCCAAAACTAGTTTGCACTGTAGATTGTACTTTGCAACACAAGAACAGTTGCAGTGATATTATAAAAGTTATTTTAAAAAAATCATGTAATTTCCTAAATAGCCACTCATATTTGTGGAAATGACAATAAAATTATTAATTATTTATTTGAAACTTTATTATTTGTATCTTCCTTCTTTCTAGGTGTAAGGGGAAGCAGGAGAGGCATTTTGAGCTACAGTGTCAAAAGAGTAGCCAAAATATATCACATACCAAAATTTTAGAATCAAACAACATAATAAGGACTGCATAGTCAGGCTTCTCTGTGCTCCAGATCTTTGTCAGATCTGTCTACACAGCTTCTTAACTTTTACCAATGCAATACATATTGGTCCTGGAAAATGGTTATTGAGATAGCCCTGAAAACACTTCCAATTACCTGAGCAATCTATCATTGTGGCTGCTTGTTTGGAACTTTTGACATTTACATCATTATCCTTGGGGGAGGGACTTTGTTGTTGTTTTTAGAAATATTTTCTCTGTCTCTAGCACCTTATTAACCTCTTTAGGGATTCTGTTATTTCTACCCTTGCTGCAAAATGCAATTCACAAATGCTACAGTGCCTCACACAGGAGTTCATTAGGGATTCTCTTTGAGTTCGTGCAACCAAAAGTACCTAATATAAGTTTAAAAAAGGATAAAAGGATTTCTAGTCCTCAAAAATGAATTAATATGAATATCTGCAGTGGTGATCAGGGACTTGGTTAGTACAAGTTGTGCGTGTACCAGGATAATGGAAATAGTTATTTTTTTCTAGGATAGTCATAGGTGCAATGATACAGAAGTTGCCTTACACCAGAAAACTATTTCCATGTGGAAAATGCAGAAAAACAAAAAAGTAAACAATAGCCTTAATGCCAATACAACAGTGTTTGTACAAGAAGGTTTATCAGTTCAAAAAAGAATAGTGCAAAAGAAAAATCAGATCTTTTTCTGTCAGACCTATATATCTATAAAACCAAAAGGTGAAATGAAGTTAGGACATATTTTAATTCCTTGACGTTCACAGGTACCCTCCATTTTGGAGACATAGTGGTTTTGTCTTTAGTCCACTGACCAGCTAGAAGATAGTTTCAGAAGGATGCTTCCCTGCTGTTATTTTCCATGGTTCCAGTGTTTCCACTGAATTTAAAAGAGAAGCAGCCAAATCAATTCCCAGTCTGACTCACTGCGCCTGCAACCAGTGCCACAGGCAAAGTGCTGGTACAACCAGTTGCACTTGCACTGGTGTGCTGTGTGAGGACCTGGGAGCATTACTGAGACCTGTGCTACCACAGGAACAGTTGCCTGAGCAGTCTTACTTGCGATTGCTCAGAGACGCTTTCTGAGCTCAGTTAAAAACTACTCAACTCTGGTGTTAGCTGGTTATCCTTCATTTTGTGTGTCCCTGAGCACATGCTGTGCCAGTGTGGACAGGCTGAGCACCAGGACTGAGTCACTCGAAACTGCAGGTTAAGCCCCCTTGTAAAACTGCTCTCGGGTCTGCCCTACAGACATTGAGAAGATCTTGGTCCAAGCTGTTTGGAATGTGCACTGTGTCTAGCCTTGCACTTGCTAACTTACAGTCAGCTTCCCTTTTCCACAAGCAAGCCCATAATTCCTTCAGTATAGCTGGATCCTGAGCAGCCAGTGGGTGTGTGACAGCAGGAGCGTTGCAAAACTTTCTGTTTGCTTACAGAAAGGGGCTTGCAGGTTTCCTTTCATTTTGGTTTGGTGTCCTTCCATCAGCTTTGAAATGGGCATGACAAACTCCATCCTTGATGTGTGGTGCTCATATACGTTGGCTGAAATTCAACACACTTCCAGAGTGTGAGTCTTTGTCATCACATCCTTTATTCCACGGCCTGGCATAGGGCTCTTCTGACAGGATTTCAAGTCTGCTTACCTTTAGTTTAAGATCTGAAGATAAAGATTTTTTACTTTTCCTGCTCACTTCTGAAAATGATTAGCACAGAAAAAAATTGTGTAAGGGGAGTTAGACTCCCTTACAATGGCTTCAAGTATTCCAGATGCCAAGTTTTTAATTCATATTGTGCCATCATGGCCTGAGGGCAATCAGGAATTAAACATGGTGTTGTTGCCTCTCTGATATGTTTTCCCTGAGTGTACTATAGGTTTCATACTTTGATACCTTATCTCCAGCATTATTGCTTGTGCCTGGACAGACTTCCGTTCAGGCTCCTTTCTGTGACCAGCACCAGACAATGTGAGCTCTGCTGTATTCAACATCCCATGTGGATTTTGTGCCACATTACTGACCTTTTATGATATGCTATTGTGACAATCTTTTTTCTAGTAAAAAATCCCATCACATGAAACTATTTCATCTACATAATCCCAATGCCTTTTGTATTATCAGTGGTGCTCAGGCTATTCTTGTTAGCCTCAGTCTAAGATAATTCTTTCAAGCTGCTGTGTAGTTGGGTCATTTTCCATTTCTTGCTCAAACTTGTCAAATTTTGTAACAGTAATGGGTAGCACTTAAATCACATTTACTTCAAACCCTTCTTCCTGCAGTTTTTCCTTTCAGTGTTTATCAGCACTACTAAAAGCATGTCTGATATAAGAAGCTCTTTGCTGGGACAGTATTTCAGTTTAATGAGGATTTTTTCTATTTCATGATCATTTTCTGAAGTCTAGGCAGTGCTTTGCACGATGATTTCTGTAATAGGGCTTCTGAATTTTTCTGGCCTGCAACTCCTCTGACCTATTTCTCTTTATAAACATACTTATGTGACTCCTCATAAGCAAAAAAAACTTGCTGGTGTCTACTTTCCAGGCTAGGAATTTCATTTTTGTGTTACCACTAGTGTTTCAGAAGAAGACACAGCCTCTCAGAAGGGCAGGATATGTTTGCTACAGGCTGGATTCAGACCTTTTTGACTCCATAGAAGTGGGTAGGGGCAGCTGCCACTGCTTCCAGTGGGTTGTTTAAGCTCCTGGGTAGTTTCTAGAGACTTCTACTCCATACCTTGCCCAGCATCCCTGTGGTTTCTGGGTGGCTTTTTGCATGATCTGTACTTTTCAAGATTTCGGGTTTTCAAGGGGGAGTGTCTTGCTCAGTTCAGCTCAGCATGAAGTTGCTGCATTTTGTAATTACAAAAAAGGAAACTGTCACAGCTTTAATGAAAGACTTTATGTTGAAACCTACATAATCATTCATGTAGACTATTTAATTCATTCCCCTTCAGTCAATGACACTCAGTTTAGTCCTGTCATCATGAGATTCCCTTTTTTCCCTCTGCCTGAGTGACAGGCAGAGCTTGCTCCAGGAAGGACTTCCGCAGAGGCTAGACCTGGTGGCTATGAGTAATCAAGACTTAACTTAGCTGTTAATTACACAGACGTGGTAACTGGGATTGTTGTGAAAAGCAGAGACACCCAGGCTCAGCCTCTGCCCTCATACAGGGCGATGCACAAGTGGAGCGAGCATTTGCTTACCAAAGCCCTTGGAGGGCAGGAGGGAGGAGTACGTGGGGACCAGCCAGGTTTGGTGTAATATCCTGTGAGCTGCCTGGCCTGTGGGCTGCTCAAGGTGGTAGAAAATAGAAAGCTACTCCTGGGCCTCCCCGCTGTTCCCAACACCCTCTGTGCAGTCCAGCCCACACTGCACAGGGCACTCAAGTCCCTCCAACATCTGTCCAGCTGCCTGGACCCAGAAGCTGTTTGGCTGGCACAGCCTCCAGCCAGTTTACAAGCCATGAGTCTGTGTGCACACGTTCCAGCCCAAGGTGCCTATAATAAATATGTGATAATTAGAAGCTGATAACAGCCGCTAATACCAATTAATTCATGAAGGAAGTAAAAAAGCCAACGTTAATATATATTAACTGTATTTATCCCAGCAGAGATTCCCTTGACAGGGCTTTAATTGGCTGAAACTGTAACTCCTGCAGTGCCATGAGCAGCTGGATGTCGAGTATGATTTGGAGCAGAGAGCAGGAAATACGGTTTGTTTGCAGCATACACTGATTTGCAGCCGACAGACGACACCAAGAAATGCGTGAGATTTCAAATGTCAGGCAGTAAGCTGTTTTGGGTGCTTCTCTGTAGGCATCTCTAAAGACTACATAACGCAATTTCAGAGAACAGACCTGGGGAGATACCTCTTCATATGGTAAATTGATTTGCTTATCAAATTTCATCAAACTGTACTTTTAATATATCTTTGCTTTCTCTGCTTAATTAGCTTGAACCATAAATTTATTTTTCTTCTGCACAAGAATTACAAAATGCTTGTGCTATATCAAACTAGAAATAAACATTTCAAATCGAATAAATGTTAAAGAGAGGTTTGCAAATGGCCTAATATGGAAGACGGGAAGACAAGCCACCAGCTTGAGTCACAAGAATAAAGTAATTCCTCCCTCCCTGAGTTTAATGACAGCAAAAATCAAGCTTTCAGTAGAAGAAAACTTGTAGTTCACACAACATTAGGCACATTTTGAGTATCTTTCATTTGCACAGCTCCTTTATGTTTGCACAAACCACCGTGAAACCTGTCCATCATATAAATAATCAAAGGAAATGCAGATATGTTTAGAGCAATTTAGGCCTGGAAGTTTCTTGCAGCAGCAAAGCCTCTGTGAGTCAGCCAGATGTTCCAGAATGAATTATTCAGGAAAAGATTCTCAAGTTAATTCTGTGAAATTAGTTTTTCATATTTTGTATGAAACAAAAAAGGTGTTGAGCTTGTGAAGGCAAAAAGAAATCATCAAAACTTTCTATTCTTGGTACATATAGGAAATTAAGTCTGTCTCTTCAATTCTAAACTTACAGATGGGTAGGAAAATATTATGAGTTATTCATATGCCTCTAGCACACTAACAGCCACAGTAAAGATTTTAAAATGTTGCTGATCCCAGAGAAATGCAAAACAACCCCTCTGACTGGAACGCTCAGTAAAAATTAACTTAGTCCTTCAAGAACACCATAAAATCATAGAATTGCTTTGGTTGGAAAAGACCTCCAAGATCATCGAATCAAATCATTAATCCAGCACTTCCAAGTTGTTCCAGGGAAAAGGTTCAGGGGGCTCTGAAATTGAGACTAAGACACTGCTGTAAGCTTAAAGCAACAGCATTTTATTACAAGAGATGGCCAAGTAAACGAGAACCCATGGGAAAGAGAGGGAGAGAGAAGGATGGGAAAGAATAAAGCCCTATGTGTCACCTAACTTGCCCAGGTGGTACGAGGTTGTCTCACCAACCCCGAAGTGTCCGGACTCCCCCAAGCAGGGGCTGCATCCTCCGGCACTNCAATGGTGAGAGCCCAATTAATTTTAGTTTATACACCAATGTTCCCTCCAAGGTCGAAGTTCTCTCTTATCAACACTTGTTTTCTCCTACTTGGCAGGAAAAGAATAAATTTCTCACAGATGGCTGGGCCAAACACAGACCAAAAAAACATCAACATCTAGTCCATCCCGAATACACAAGTCCAGCATTGAACCATATTCCCAAGGACCACATCTACACATCTTGTAAAAACCTCCAGGGGTGGTGATTCTTGGGCAACCTGCTCCAGTGGTTGACAACCCTTTCAGCGAATAAATTTCTCCTAATATCCAATCTAAACCCTACCTGGTGCAACTTGAGACCATTTCTCCTCATTCTTTCGCTTGCTATTTGTGAGAGGAGGCCAATCCCCACCTGATTACAACCTCCTTTAAGACTGATCCAATGAAAACACAGAAGTTAGACTGCACTGAGGATGGCCTAGAAGGCTATATGATTTTTCATATGGTGTCTTGACAAAAACAGACCAGGCATGTGACACTAAGACACATCTGGGATTTGCCACTGGTCTTTACATGCATCCAAACTGCATGTGCACAGCATAAAATGACAAATGAAAGAAACACGAAAGTAAAGATATTCTCGCTCCCTCAGAAGGAGAGAGAGAATCTTAATTCCCTAGGCCAAGTCTCTTCCTCTACAATTCATTCAGATCAATAGCAAAACAGAAATAAGATGATACCTATGTGGCTGATTGCTAGAATTTTAGGAAGGACAAAATCTGTTCTTCTGGATTCTATCTCCTGAGATGTCCCATGGTATGAAGACATTAGTCACTAACTGTGCCACTATTATACTATCTCTTTAAAAAGTTGTCAGTTAGAAACAATAAATTGAAATTAAAACAGCTATAGAAAGACCCATGTAAACAGCAAGTGCTTGTTTTCACAACTAATGGGCATTATTCTTTTACAGGTATCCCAAAATTAGTACCCTAAGCATTGGCAGCTTATTGATTAGGTGAATGATTCACTCTGTCTCTGTAATGCTCCTTTAATAGTATCTGAAGTCAAGTATCTAGAATTCAGCACTTAAACCTCTTAGACATTTCTGATAGTCTCAACTCAGCTCTTTGTCAGCATTCCCTGAAAAAATACCCCTTTCTTAGTTTTTTTTATCTGTCACAAAAGACTGGGTCAAAGCTATAAAAAAGTATGTCTCATCACTGCCAGAAAATACTGCCATTCTTCATCTTTCTAAGGGAATCAGGAGCCTCCTGGTTAATTTCAGTGGGAGCAGAGTCAGGCCCAGGATTTCACAGAATCCATTCTTTTTCTTGATCAGTTAAGTTACATTGTATTGTTTGGTTATGTACAGACCATATTCATTAGTCGTTTTCATTAATGACATGGATGAATTCATTAGTTTCTGATGATGATTTAGATTCATAACTATTAATTATAATTAATTGCTAATGAAGGCTATTAGTGTCTCGCTGGCATTTTTCCCTTCTCTGCTAAATGCTAACAAGTTAGAGCAAAGGAAAAGGGACTTGTCTTAGACAGGAACTGACTAATTTTAACAAAGAACTCCAAATGGTGCACTGAGCACTGCCTTATAGAAAGTAAAATAGTAAAATCAAGGCTGCATTTTGGCCTTTCACAGTTCTTTGCAAATACATTCATCCTTCCCCTTAATTTTCCTCCCATACAGACATATATGAGCCACCAAGAAGTATTTGTAGGACATCTATACACTGGTAAGGATAGGTGGTGAGGCATCAAGGGAAATTCTGGTGCACTACTTCTTGAAAGCCAGATTTTTTCAGTGATGTCACAGGAGCTGTTCCAGATTGGAGTTTCTGAAGTCCTGTGTTCTCCATTTCCATTTCCCTCATACGCAAGGCCAACTGCAAAGAGCAGTTGCAGATCGATACCATGGATCTGAAAGCAACATGGTGTGTAATCAAAAGGGAGACTTATGCTCCATGTCTACCTTGGGGAAGGCAATTCGACTCCATATAATTTATTATTTGAACAGGTAAAACAGCAAGAAAATGACAAAAATTAATGCGTTTCAACTGAGGTATGGTAGTTCCAGTCTTCTTTCACCTTTACATTTACCTTGCCATCCTCAAAAGAAGAAACAGAGACATTTTTGTCATCACCCCTGAAACATAATGTACTCTTCTTCCAGCCCTGTAACAAGAATTTATCTCTAGATCTTATCAGGTCACTGCTCTTGCCTTGATTTTGGAAGACTAGAGAACACACAGAGGTGTGGTCAGACAGATATATGGGGGGCGGGGGGAAAGGAGGAAATGAGCAGGTGTCTATACTTTCAGTTGCCTAAAATGAAAACTAGTCACATAAAGGGGGACTTAGGAATACTGCAGCAATGCTCACCATGTCCTTTCAACCTTGCCAGGAGTCCTCAGCAGGATGAAGCAGGAAGAGAGAGATCTTAGATACCTAGGTACCTTGCCAAGCCGCTCTCCATCATCTTCCAACAGTCCTGGCTCACTGGGGAGGTCCCATATGATTGGAAATTGGCGAATGTCACCCCAACCCACAAAAAGGGCTGCAAGGCTGACCCTGGCAACTACAGGCCTGTCAGCCTGACCTCAGTGCCTGGCAGGGTTATGGAGCAGATCATCCTGAGTGCAATCACACAGCACCTTCAGGATGGACAAGGGATCACACCCAGCCAGCATGGGTTTAGAAGGGGCAGATCCTGTCTAACCAACCTCATCTCCTTTTACGATCAGGTGACCCGCCTGGTGGATGAGGGGAAGGCTGTGGATGTGGTCTATAAGACTTCAGCAAAGCCTTTGACACTGTCTCCCATGTTATACTCCTGGAAAAGCTGGTAGCCCATGGCTTGGACAAGTGTACTCTCTGCTGGATTAAGAGCTGGCTGGAGGGCCGGGCCCAGAGAGTGCTGGTGAACGGGGCTGCATCCAGCTGGCGGCCGGTCACCAGTGGTGTCCCCCAGGGGTCAGTGTTGGGTCCAGTCCTGTTTAACATCTTTATTGATGATTTAGATGAGGGGATTGAGACCATCATCAGCAAATTTGCTGATGACACCAAGTTGGGAGGGAGAGTTGACCTGCTGGAGGGCAGGAGGGCTCTGCAGAGGGATCTGGATAGATTGGAGAGATGGGCTGATTCCAATGGGATGAAGTTCAATAAGGCCAAGTGCCGGGTCCTGCACTTTGGCCACAACAACCCCATGCAGCGCTACAGGCTGGGGACAGAGTGGCTGGAGAGCAGCCAGGCAGAAAGGGACCTGGGGGTACTAATTGACAGGAAGCTCAACATGAGCCAGCAGTGTGCCCAGGTGGCCAAGAAGGCCAATGGTATCCTGTCCTGTATCAAAAATAGCGTGGCCAGCAGGACCAGGGAAGTGATCCTTCCCCTGTACTCTGCGTTGGTGAGGCCACACCTGGAGTATTGTGTTCAGTTCTGGGCCCCTCAGTTCAAGAAAGATATTGAGGTGCTGGAGCGGGTCCAGAGAAGAGCAACAAGGCTGGTGAAGGGACTGGAACACAAGTCCTATGGGGAGAGGCTGAGGGAGCTGGGGTTGTTTAGTCTGGAGAAGAGGAGGCTTAGAGGTGACCTCATCACTCTCTATAACTACCTGAAGGGAGGTTATAGCCAGGTGGGGGTTGGTCTCTTCTCCCAGGCACTCAGCAATAGGACAAGGGGGCACGGGCTTAAGCTCTGCCAGGGGGAATTTAAGTTGGATATTAGAAAAAAATTCTTTCCAGAGAGAGTAATCAGGCACTGGAATGGCCTGCCCAGAGAGGTGGTAGATTCACCGTCCCAGAAGGTTTTTAAACTGAGATTGGACGTGGCACTGAGTGCGATGATCTAGTAAACTGACTGGAGTTGGACCAAGGGTTGGACTTGATGATCTCTGAGGTCTTTTCCAACCCAATCAATTCTATGATTCTATTCTATGATACCAAATGTTTATTATTTTATTATTTTTCCCTGGAAAACAAAGCTCCTTCTGGTGATTTTTCCTTTTTTTTTTTTTTTTTTTGTGTGTGTGTGTGTGTGTGTGACCACTCTCAAATGGGATTTATGAAGAGGCACATGCCAATGAATCCAGTCTGGACCTGAATAGGCACAGAGTAGGCACAGAAGGTTGAAAAGCAAATACAGTTTGCAAAGCCTTGGGCAGATGCTGTGAATTTGACATTTCATGTTTTTGGTTTACAGACAAGCCTTCATTAATTACTCATGTAATTTTATATTAATGTCAAGAATCTATTAATTCCGATACTTTATAAAAGCTCTTTTCAATGGGCTTTTCGTAATAAATATTATATTCTGCTTAGCATCAGATACTGACTAAAGCTTTAAACTGAGGTATCAACATGCTTTAAAACATTCAGGGAAATCTTAAAGCAAAAAATTACTACAGCAAACCTAAAGGATGTTAAGACAATGGTAAATGACCCGCAAAATGTAGCTTTCCAAACTAGTGGGAAATCAGAATGTTTGTTTATTATAGCATATGTATACTTGGCATTTGTATTTTTGTATTACATCTTCCTACCTCTTCTAATCATAAGTACCCTCATGGGCTCAGATATTTCATTTCCACTTAACTCAAGTGTGTACAGAACCTCAGCAAACCTAGTTCCCACATACGGTATTTCTTGATGCTTTCTCTAACTTGTTATTCATAAAATGTCACTGATAATAGTCAGACACTGAGGATCGTGTCTAACTGTTGCTACGCACTCTTTCTGCCCCAGTATCCCCAGAATTCATTCTGCTTGTCACCATGACTGGACTGTTCTGTAATTAATCAAAAGGTGAAAATGGAAAGGCAAGGGGAAATTGGAGAGGCAAGGGAAAAAGGAGAAGCTCCAGGACTGAGTGATAGGGCGTATGTTCCCAATAAACACAAAGACACTCGGCTGTGAATAATACACTTTGCTGATGCAGATCAGTGATGTGCAGCTGAATACTATTATCTGTAACTGACAGTTCATCTTGGAGGTATGTACAGATTGTGCAGATCATTAGGTTGAGAGAATGTCTGGAGCCTGACTCCAAGAGCGGTTTTTTGGTATTCCAAGGAGATGTGTTATACAATAGTTGTTTTGCTGTCAGTGAACAAATAAGACACATATATGAAGAGCAAACCATGCAAACAGAGACTACAAAGAAGAATTGCATGTCCAGTGTTCACCATTCAGTGCTCTGTTTTGCCATTTTTTTTTCCATGGAAGGTCAGATGACAGGACAAGAAGTCCTAAATTGTGGCTGCTCTTTATGTATGCTGCAAATCATATTCTCCATGACTGCTGGAAAATCTGGGGTTAGACCTTTACTAGCAATGTGACCACGAATCAAAATTCAGTGAAAGTCACTGGAAAAGTTTGCAAAGATTTCTATAAAATTTGGATCAAACACCGTGCAAACTTAAGAAAAGAAGTATAAGCATGTAGTGTGCTCTACCCCCAGTTTTACAATGCCTCAGCACTGGGCAATTTAGCACCCTAGGCTATTTCACTGTTTAAAATTAATACTAAAACAACAATATATTTCCCTTCTTGTCTGCTGCATTCTTATCATGGGTTAATAACACACATTCACTGTTGAAAATAAAATAACAAAACTGTATTTTGACAACAGCAAGAGTGACAAAACATAAATAAGAGAAGCAGAAAATTACCAAACCAATGAATATTTATCAGCACTTTTTTGTGAGGGAACATCCCAAATATTGCTTGGGATTCATGGATTATAATTAGAAATAGTATTAGCATTCAGTGTGAGTTAAAAAAAAAAAAAAAAAAAGAAAAAAAAATTTGAATTCAGAAGCTGGTACGTTAAGAAAAAACCCAAATCTCATGATGCATGTGATGGTTCTGCTGTATTTCAAATCTATAAAACAAAGATGAAAGCATCTTATTCATGGGGTGCACTCCATTTACCCATGGACCAAAATTGCCTCTGCATTTGCAAATATCTGGTTAACTACAACATTAATTGATTCAGTGTGATCCAGGAGTAAAGGCCATCCTCGCAAATATGGCTTCTAGTTAACATTCCTCCCACATGTTTCCTTGACAGGTTTTACTTTTAAAATTATTAAAATCTACATTATTGACATTTCTTCGGATTTCAGTTTTAATCAGCATTTGTGTTTATTCTCTACACTTCTTCTTTCTCTTTTCTTAATCTTTGAAGTCAGTTCTAAAGGTAATTTCTCCCTCAAAAATTCAATGCCAAAGCCAAGTGAAATCGAACTTCTCTCACAGGAGAGATACTCTCCTTCGATGCCCTAATTTTCAGTAGCTTATAACTTTCTCTTGTCTAAACTACCTTTGTGCTGATCCTTCTAATACTTATGGGTTTTGCTCATAGGTAATTTGGGGACAAAAGTTTGAGGGAAATCTACGTAGCCAGTTCAGCTGTCCCTATCCACATATGATTCTAACATATTTTACCCTACTAACTTTTAGGATGCTAGTACGTACACCCACCCACCCACATACACTCACACTCACATGCACACACACACTTGTACATATCTGTACACTCTAATGGATGCCCATGTGCCCAAATACATACACACACCAACTCTCAGTGAAAGAGAAATACTTGAACATGTCATTATGGGTGAAATCTCCAGGTGAGCGAAATCAGGGTAGCTAATTATTGTTAATACAATTTTGGTACTCAGCTACTGAGATATGGCCCTACTTTTGCTTCAGTAAGGAACATGTTGTAAGGAGTTAAAGAGCACAGTTGCCTGCCTCAAACACTGTTAAGGCCACAGAAAGACTGTGTCATGAGATAAGCACGGAAGGGGCCAACAGGATGGCACAAACTCCAGGCAAGTTCTGGTTAGTACATCCTGGGTAATGCATCCAGACAAAAACTACCACCGTGGTAAAACTGCATAAAGAAGCAACTGCTCATACACATATAAATGGTCAAAGAAAGATCACTCCAAGTTATGGGACAAATGGCATCTGTGATCACCAATGGCCGCTGAAGCCCCACCCTCAAATATGTCTCCATGGATACCTGAAACTTAGAATGTAAACTAAGCCACCACAGCAGGAACTTGGGATTAGATAAAAGTGGTATTGCTGTCTGAGTGTTATCTCAGACCTAGGGGGAGATTAACAAAGCTGGGGGAAAAGAATGTATCTCTGATAATGGACACAAAGAATGCAGAATTTATAGACCACAAGGAAAGCCAACTCAGCAACTGAAAACAGCTCTGACTGGGCTAAAGGTAATTCTGGCAGGGGGAGATCATGACCACGACTCATGGACCCAAGAAACTGGCTGACTCAAAAGAAGTAAAAGACTGAGCATGTGGACTAATTAGCACTAGACACAAGGGAATAATTTAACCAATAACCAATGAGAATGCCAGTGAGCAATAATTTCTTTGCTAAAATAGATAAATTATGAAAGGTACTGAATTACCTTGGCACCCCCACTACCAAGAAGCTCCGGGTGAAGAAGGACCAATGGGATGCCACCAGATCCACGGGGGTAACTATCTTCTGCTTGATCTCTCTCTCCTCTCTTTTCCATTCCTTTCTATCTCTCCAAATTCATTGTTAAATAAAATCTGTACTATTGACTTCATTTGCACCTTAATTTGTCAATTGAGAGGAATCACTCACTAATCAGATCTTAGTACATGTACTTTCCTGGAGTAGGAGGAAAAAAAGTTTTGGGTAGATGTGAAAATAGCACACTTTAAATGTTCAGCTCATTGTTTCTCAGTGCGACTTAAATATACCCTTTCAAATTTTTTTCTGTCTTCCTTACTCTGAAAAGGACTATAATAGACCCAAAACCTTCCAGAGAGAGGGGATTTACACAGCCCCTGGACAGCTGAAGTAGTGACTGTGACCTATGACTGTGTTGCTCAACCAGCAGCTGATAATGCACCATTTGGATGTACAAGAAATACAACAGCAGTTTATCTGCCAGATAATGGCATTTAATAACAAATCATTCTATGGCATACACAGAGATTTCATTGCTTTCAAAAAAAGACATGTACAAAATGGGAGAAGAAAAAAATGGTTAATATTCAAAGTGTAATCACCTTTCTGTTCATAAATATGAAAGACTGTGTCGACATCTCATGAGGTGGTCCGCAGAGTTTCCTCCAAAATGGTAGTAATTTTTTTTTTTTTTTCTTGAGGAAGTTCAATAGTCCTTTGCTAAGGATAGCCTGGAGAATACATCTTGACTATTCACCATTAGTGGAACAGACCACAGCTCTGAATCTAGTGACTTTAAAGAGAATCAGGGAGATGAGGGAGGAGAGATATGAGGAAGGAGATGTGGAGTTTGCAGCCACTGTCCCAAATCTTTTCAGAAGAATGCTGCTCTTTAGGAATTATGCTTGAAAAGTTGACATCATTATGTGATCAAAGCGCTCCACCCTTTACTTTCCCGGAAGGCTTGACTGCCTTCATGACCTTCCTTTTTTCCCCCAAAGAACCTAGAGAGCCCAGAAATGAATTTATCATGGCTCATAAGAAACTGCTTACTGAAGAAGAACAAATGTCTCTGGGTGTGATGGGGAAATGTAACAGTATCTCTCTAATCACAGAGAAGTGATACTGGTACGTCAAAGACAAAACATTAAATTAAATACATTTCAAAGAGTGGATACAGGCTTCTCTTTTGGGGATAGGAACTCTAGAAAATATTTGTTTGGCTATCAGGTGAATGTGAGATCTCAGAACCATGCAGGTAACAAAGGTGATTTAGTCTGAAGACTGTGGAAACTGAGGGATGTGAAGTGGAAGCAGAGGGTCTTTATTACTGATATTTTGAACCAAAGCAGAGAAATTGCTTTGGTACATTGTGGGTGGTTGGAATACTTGCAGTTCAAAGGCAGACACAGTAGTTGGTAGAGAAGAGAGCCAGCATGATTAAATGATTGGAAATTGTCCTGTAGAATGAAACATGACAGGAGCAAAACCTATTTCACGTCTCAAAGGGAAGCTTAAAGAAGATTTGGTTGCAACCTAAAATAAGGTGGAGTAACAGGAGCCAATGGCTGGAAGATGAAGTTCAACAAACTCAGAACTCAAGCAGGGTGAACAGTTCAAATTGTAATGATGATTAGTCTTTGATATAATTAAGCAATTGTTGATAAAGATCAGAAGTTTTAGAATCATGACAGATTTTTTTCCTCCCCTCTTCTTTCGTCACCCCACTCCCACCTACAAGAAGGTAGGTTCAGGCTAAACCAGAAGAAGGTTCAGATAAACTCTTTGAACAATTCCGTGTTCAAGATCAAGCCTAATGGTCTGGCAAACTAATGCTCTTTTCTACCCATCAATCCTTCTGTCTAACCTGTTGGTTATAAACTGAGCCTGTGGCAAGTATGTTTCTTCTGTAGAATTCTCGACATATCTCTGATTGCTACCAGACTGTTGGGAAGGTCTCTTTCAGCTACATTCTCCATTTTTTCACATTTCAATACATCTTTACTCCCACTCTGAGCTAGCAATCCCCCGTGTCCGGTGCATTAGTTCTGTGCAGTACTTGTGTGGTTTGATGCGTGCACCACCAGCCTGGATCCCCCCCAAACCCTGGGAGGCAATGCTATTGCAGCAGGTCACCTTCAGTTCTCAGACTCCACTGGAGCAGCTTTCTATTTCAGCAGGATCAAAATGCAGTAATGGTTGGTACAAAAATCAAACCACTGCAATCACCTCTATTTAAAAACTACTTTTTAAGGACAATAAATACCAAAGAAACATAGCAGAAATATCAGAAGTATAGTTACACCTTACTGAACACGCACAGGGAAATCCTTAAGGCAAAGGAGAACAGCATTGGCGTGGATGAACACAGAATATATGTGATCCACTGATGTGTTTACAAAGTAGCTCCTTCGCTAAAGGCATGATTATCCTCTGCTTCAAAGTGAAAACCAAAATACTGTGCAATATACGTTCTCCAGCCTCAGAGTCACGCACAGGATTCTGCATTTGAACATATTAGCCAGATTCCTCCCATCTGTAACTTTAGGCATTGAGTAGTCATGAGAGAAAGAGGAAAGATCTTCTTTCTGAGTGACTAAAGTACATTAGGCTGTACATAGAACTGCAAGTAACTCTGCTCTCAATTTTGGATCCTATATGCCTTAAATGAGGAAAGGAGAAGAAAAGAATTTGAATTTAGCATTGCACAATAGCATTTCTTTTAGAGGATACAAAATATCACTGAAATATGATCACAGACTCATTTCTTACTCTTCCTTATTTCTATTCTCTTCATCTTTCTCTTTCCTATCTTCTCTTTTCATTCTATCCTTTTACTTCCCCTGGTTACTGGATCCACATTTGCTTTCCCTGTGATGCAAGAAAATACCTTTCACCATAAAAACATGTACCAGCA
Source organism: Grallaria varia (assembly GCA_013396735.1). Classification (NCBI taxonomy): domain Eukaryota; kingdom Metazoa; phylum Chordata; class Aves; order Passeriformes; family Formicariidae; genus Grallaria; species Grallaria varia. The sequence continues at coordinate 74,284 of VWZG01011734.1, read as the reverse complement.
ATATTTTCGTGTTCTGTCACAGTGCCACACTCTTATCTGCCTTGTTTGCCACCTGGGCAACCCTGACTTTCCACGTCAGTTTCTACATATGGACAAACACTTTGGTATCAGCCACTGACTACCTGGGGAAAAAAGTGACAAAAATCTCTCGCACTGCTGTATATCCATTTGGGACAACCTCATCATGGGACCAAACCCAGAGACATGCTGGTGCAAGGGAGAAGGAAACTCAGCTGTGAATGTAAGTGAAAGAAAAGATGATGTAGAAAATAAAGAGTGATATTTATACACATGCTCTTTCAGTCATAATGCCGTGTTAACAGAAGATTTTCACTTAATGATCATTAATAATGGACTGATCTCCATACAAATTATAGTAAGGGTGAATCTGATCTGCCACTGAGTACTTTATGAGCTCTACTGTATAAACCAACCCTGGAAATGCATTCAGGTTACTCATATGATTTTTTTAAAAGAAAATCTAGACTGCTAGCATCTCTACATACATCTGGCACTTCAGCAGTTTCCATGCTTGCATCAATTCTGCTCTGGCTTAAAAAGTAAAAAAGGCTACTGTTTTGGAAAATTGCATAGGTTTCAATAATGCCAGGGTAACATTGTTATAAGGGTTTCCATCAGGTGGGATACAGATGATGTGTTCTCCCCTACCATCGTCAACAGGAGGATTTTCAGAAAGGCTGCTATGCTATAAACCTGAGCATGAAAGCAAGGACACTTGTCATAACTGATTGACAGCAGCAATGGGAGGCATATATCATCATCAGCTGAGAGCTGTATATGTGTGATAATGGGTATGTTACAAAATTGCTGTATATATTATTACAATGGAGCTAAAAACCTGATCAAGTAGCTTTAATACATACCCTTATACTCTGAAAAGAAGAGCACTGTTCCATGACGAAACATTGCTAAAGGAGTAAATTTTATAGAAGATGACTTAAAATCTGGAAGATTGATGAATATGCAGGTAGTCTGAAAGCTCTTTTTTTCTTTCTGGTGTTTTGGTTGGGAGTCTAATTCTGGATCCCTGACTGGGTGCTGTTTGCGGCTATCTCACACTTCTTTATTCTTAAATCAATCCCAAAAATGTCATTAATATTTTTCCTGACTCATGTAGATGGGCTCAGATCAGGCCTTCAGGCTTTACTAGCCTTCCACACATTTCTTCTTGATGGATTTCAGCTATTTCTACCCTAGATTTTCTGCTGAAAGATATTTTTGTTCTTTCCAAAATCAAAACCTCAGGGAGCAGATTTGGGTCTTTCTTTCCTGGAAGAATATCCATGAGCAAACTAAAAAGAATTGAAGCATAGTCAAAAGTACTGTCCCTTGACTGTCTATGCTGTTGGTAAAGCTGTAGGAGCAGTTTTGGCATGGATCAGAAAGTATTGTTTGAGACCAAAGGCTGTTTGCTTGCATATGGTTTTTCAGTTATGTGGGGCAAAAGGGGTTGCTGCAGTACCCCCGAGTTGTGCTACACCATCTAGTCTCAGAGTCCAAAATCCTTTCATCACAGTTTTCAGGCCATTTATTCACACCCAGTGGTATGCCCCTGCGGAGAAGGAGTTGGGGGAACTGGTGGATGAAAAATTGAGTATGACCTAGCAATGTGCTCTTGCAGACCAGAAAGCCAACCACATCCTGGGCTGCATCCAAAGCCACATGGCCAGAAGGCTGAGGATGTTGCTCGGATGACACAAAACCAGGAGGAGTGGCCAATACCCCAAAGTGCTATGAAGGCTTTCAGAAGGACCTTGACAGGTTGGAGAGATGGGCAGAGAAGGACTGCCTGAAATGCAACACAGGCAAATGCAGGGTCCTGCACCTGGGAAGGAATAACCTCTTGCACCAGTACAGGCTGGGGGCAGACCTGCTGGAAAGCAGTTCTGCAGAGGACCTGTGGCTCCTGGTGGACAGCAAGCTGGCCGTGAGCCAGCAGTGTGCCCTGGGGGCCAAGAAGGCCTGTGGTATCCTGGGGTGCATCAGGAAGATGATTGCCAGCAAGTCAAGGGAGGTGACCCTGCCCTCTACTCAGCCCCGGTGAGGCTACACCTGGAGTGCTGTGTTCAGTGCTGGGCTCCTCAGTACAAGAGAGACATGGAGCTACTGGAGGAGGTCCAGTGGAGGGTGACAGAGATGAATAGGGGACTAGAGCACCCCTCTTATGAGGAAGAGCTGAGGGATCTGGGCCTGCTCAGCCTTGGGAAGAGATAACTGTGATGCCTAAAATCAGCTCTTAGAAGAAAACACCTAAGACTCAACTTGTGAGTTTCTGCAGATAGCGTATCTTTATTTACAATGCCAGATACACAGGAATATTTTCCAAATTGCACACACCAAATTGCATAGGCTTTACAACTTTATACTATCATCTAAATACAATATTCAGATTCTAATTACAGTATTTGGATATTACCTCATCTGTTACACCCACTTCCAAACCCATCCTTCCCATAGCACTACCCTCACCATTCCCCTGACATGCCTCCCAAATTTAAGTCAGAGATCCCAGAAGACTTCTGTCTTCATTTTCTCTTTCTCACCTCTTTTGGCACAGTGTCAGGCCTTTTAGCATGGTTTCAAGGCTTTAACGAACTTTGTCTGGCTCCATCTGATGTTGTGTCTTTTCCCAGCTCAGATTCGCAAATAGAGGAACGTTTTTATCTCATTAAAACTTCCTGTCAGTTGAAATTCTTAACAAAGAATGATAAACAACATCTTAGAAAACTGGTACAAAGTTACTAGTAATACAGGTTTTAGGGTACAACTGAGAGGGGACCTCATCAACATTTATAAGTACCTGAAGGGAGTGTGCCAAGAGGATGGATCCAGGCTCCTCACAGGCATGCCAAGTAATAGGACAAGAGGCAACAGGCAGAAACTGATGCACAGGGAGTCCCGTCTGAATACAAGGAAGAACTTTGGTGTGCAGGTGACCGAGCACTGGAAGAGAATGCCCAGAGAGGTGGCAGAGTCTCCCTCAGTGGAGATATTCAAGAACTGTCTGGACACAATCTTGTGCAATGCCCTCTAGGATGACCTACTAGAGCAGGCAGGTTGGACCAGATGACCCACTGTGGTCCCTTCCAAACTGCTCCATTCTGTGATCCTGTGATTCTTTGATTCTCGATTCTCCCTCTCTATGCTGCTCTTGGTGAGTCCCCACCTGGAGTACTGTATCTATCTCTAAGGTCCTCAGCACTGGAAAGACATGGACCTGTTGGAGCACATCCAGAGGAAGGCCACACAAATGATTAGAGGGATGGAGCACCACTCCTAAGAAGACAGGCTGAATGAGATGGGATTGTTCTGCCTGGAGGAAAGAAGCCTCCGGGGAGACCTTATAGCAGTTTCCAGTACATAAATGAGACCTGCAAGAAAAATGGGGAGGGATGTTTTTACAACAGTAAAACATTTAAATTAAAACAAGGTAGAATTAGATTAGATATAATAAAAAAATTCTTTAGTGTGAGTGTGGTGAGGCACTGGAAAAAGTTGCCCAGGGAAGTTGTGGATTCCCCATGTCTAGAACTGGTCGAGTGGGAGGTATCTCTGGCCGTGGAAAAGGAGTTGGAACTAGATGATCTTTAAGATCATTTCCAACCCAAACCATGTTATGATTCTATGGTAATATTAAAAATACAATGCTATTGATGGCAGTTTGAAGACTGTGTTTTACAAAGCATGACTGGCACAGTGTATATATATACATATTTATGTGTTTATACTGAGTATTTATTTTGTATATGTTGCATATTATGTGTTTAGATTTTCATTTTAGTACCATTCATCTGTTCATGCTTTTGTTTACATTTGAAGTTTTTATCAAATAAGTATCTGGAACAGAACATGTAGAAGTATTTAAGTAAAATAAAAATTTCTGGACTCTGCCAAATTAAAATGCTTTGATTCCACAAGTATGATTTCAGACTGTTTTCATTGTAGAGCAGAAGTCACATTTTCAGTGTCTTGTTCTTATGAATTGCATTTTCCTCCTTGAATTGTCAGCATTTCCAAAGAAACACTGATTTCAGTTCCTGGCTAGCTGTATACAATGAGTTTATCAGCTTCTCTGGTTTGCAGAACTTGTCGTGTCATGAACCTGAATGAATGATAACTATTCCATTTGGACACATCTCCTATTCAGGATTTTCTTCAGAACAGTGATGATCTTAAGAGTATTTGAACAGTGATACAAGATGAGAGGAAAATCCAGATTTTTGGAAGAAAAAAGAGACTCTTAAAAACTCTGTAAAAAACCATAATCATGACCTTTCCTCTGCCAAGAAAATCCTGCTGTAAAAGGCTTTGAGTTACCCATTAGTGCAGAGATTTGCTATCCTTTGTGCTATTTGGGATTATAGCTGCAATAAAGATAGGTAAGTATATTCTTCACATGTACAGACACCATCTGGAATTTGCTATTAAACCATCATTCCATTACAGGCTTTTCTAGAATATGCTGTTTGAAAACTTGTATAAGACCAGAGTCCTCAGGAAACATAGATGAGCCTTTATCTTCTTCTTGTAAAAAAAGGAAAAGAAAATCTTGTTACAAATTATTTATCCAACTAGTTATTTTCTTTTTCCATCTGTGAGGAAAAAAGGCTTAAGGAGTAATATAAACCAAAGCTGTCCTCTTTAAATAGCACAGACTGAGAACTGTTAATACAGAATTAATATTCATAAAGAAAATTACAGTCTTTTGGTGACAAATTTCAAATCTTCAACACTCAGCAGTCAGAAGAAATCCTCCCATAAATCAGAGCAAAACCCAATTCCAATAACCTGGAATTCTACATCCAGAAATGCAACTGGTAAATGTTCTGTTAAACTGGCTGTACACACCAATGTAAAAACTTGCACTAATTTAAAACTATAACAAGAATATAATAGTACCAAAGACCTTTTTTTGAGGATTAGATCTTGAGTGAAAATGAATGCACACCCTATTCATTACAAGTAGTATCTGTAAGAACTCTGTGCCCAGAATGTATAGAGATTTACAAGGGATGGTCTAGTGCCACATAATTTCAGAGCAGTATGCTGATATTTAAGGCAGATGCTTGGCCTTGGTGCAGTCAGTGAAATTCTGACAAGATCAGGAAAAGATTCAACATTTCATGGTTTGCAAGTTATTCAGAAGTATGTATATTCTTACAACATCACTGTCCTGTTCTGTCAACACACCTGTGAACTTACACTATTTTAATTCTATTTAGTAGTCATTAACAGGACAGAGTATTAAAACAGTTGATAATAATAATTTCTAAGACTATTTGTATTAGCTTTTCTGGATCCAACTCTTCTCTGCCTCCACTTTTTGAGTGAGAGCTTCCTGATTCTCATTCATATTGAGTTCTTTTTGCACCACACCAAAACAGGGAGATGAAACAGGATGCTCTGAGGCCCAAGAAGGAAACGATGAACTCACAACCTATGAAAAAAACCAAAAAGAGTAAAGAAGGAGAAGTTGCTGCAGAGAAATATAGCCGGGTAGAATACTGACATGAGGACTCAGGAGAAGACCTTGCACATCTATAATTGTTACAGTTCCCCTTTCCATACATGACTGGCCCTATTTTCATAAACCTTATCTGCTCACAGGGGACTCTGCAGATGAGCTGCCTTAAAACAGAGGTGACCTTAAGCACTGTAAATTAGCTTTTAGACTTACTTGCATGGCCTGTGAAGCAACGACTGACCTTGCAATAAGTAAAAGGGCATGGAAAAGTGATTTACAAGGAGTCTACAAGCACTCTAGTTCCTATGTTGGTTTCACAAGCAGGAAAACCACGTTAAAAAATGGGAAGAGAATAGAGATAAAACCTCCTGTACTTTACAGGACCACCAACTCAGAGGCAGGAACAGAAGAAAAAAATTAGACAAGAAAGCCAAACTCTTCCATGGATACAACAAAAAGGAATTCTTTATGAAAAGTCACTGGCCACGACCATGATAAAAGCTATCCCACCTGCACAAGGGTCATGAGTCATGTTTACACCTGCCTGTCTGTGCTACAGGAGTACCAGAGACATGAAATGAGAAGCACAGCAGCATTCTGTTCCTCAGGCTGCTGACACTACTTGTGTGCTGAGAGGTGCAACACACACCAATCCGTCATCTGGGACAGCAAACACACACATCCCAAAATGTGCTCCCAGCTCAGCTGATAAAAAGGGCAGAAGGAGCTGCTGCTTAGCTGAAAGGGGATAGTTTTGGGAAATCTAAACCCTGCTGAAGTCCAAGACATAAGAGTTACGGGCAAATGCCAAATGACAAGCAGAATGCACTTCTTGTTGCCAGGAGGTCATGTCTCACTATCTATTTCCTAGATTTTTCTATGTAATTATTCTGATAATCATCTGCATTAGTGTTTGATGATTTTGAGTAATATTTTGATTCCAAAAGAAACAAATAAAAAGGCAACATTTCCAAATCCACAGCATGTTGTACTACTGCAAAAATGTTAGTGCTTCAAAATTCCACAGAGCTATGCTAGTGCTGAAAACCTGAGTACCTCTTGAGTGTTTTATAAATTCAGAAGCATGCCCTGGATGATGTATTTGTGTTGCAAAACAAAATGAAAAGGGGCAGAAATTGGAGAGCAGTTTGAGTTTGGCGGAGGAGACTGAGTGGCAAAAAAAAAGTCTGTGGAATCAATGATGAAGTTGAGTGTCTTAAACACTCATTTGCAGTCATTCATCTCTGGCAGAAGATGTGAGCTATTATTCTAGGTGTCAGGAGTAAAGCAAAATACTGAGTCTGTATGCATCTTATGTGAGCAGAATGTTATATGTGTTGGTGAGCACCTTCTTGCATCTGCACAAATCCATTTCCTAAACCATGTTGCTCAGCACAGATACAGAATAACAGAAATTCTCCATAATTCTTTGTATTTTAGTTAAATCCAAGGTAAAGGGAATTTATACTTTTGGTTGTTTTTTTTTGTTTGCTTTGTTTGCTTTGGTTGGTTGGGGTTTTCTTTTTAATTCCAGAGAGAGAGCTTTGCACTTCATATTTTTCTGTTAAAATTTTTAAAACAATGAAAATAAATTGTTTGTTTCATTTCCATTAAAATCTCTACCACACTACCCTTTTGATTTTGGGAGTTCTGTTTTGGTTTTTTACTAAATGTAACTTAAGTATCTCTCAAGCAAGTTGCCATATTAATGAAAAAAGTTTCTAATACTTCTAAGAATTATTTTTCTAAAGAAAAAATCAATGGTCAGTTTTTGGACAGTTTTTCTGGAAGGAAGATCACTTACTATGAGCAAAGGTAGTATCACTTCAGCAGTGAAACTCCTTGGTTGTATTTTAGCCTTCTATCACCCAAACCACATCACCATTCTTTTCTGCTTTCCATAGGCATAAAACTGTTTTGTTGCTTCAGACAACTACTTTTTACGGGTTTCAAATAAAATATTGATAAAAAGGAATAAATTATTGTTATGAACTCAAAATAAGCATTTATACTTTAAGACCTGAAATACTGATTGAACCATATACACTGTATTCTTTTTCTTTCAAACACATTATGGATGCTTGTACTGTAGAAAAGTTATTGTTTATAATCTCTTTCATTAATTGTTTATTCTTATTTAAAAAAAATAATAAAATCTGTTGCTTTCCTGCTAGCCAGAATATCAGGAATCACTAGAAACAGCAGCCCTGTATATGTCTCCCTTATTGAGGCTCTAATGACTCATGGGAACTGGATGGAGGATCCAGGTGCTCCTGTTTCAACACTGCTATTTCTCTGTGCTGACCGACACGGGAAGTGAATGTCTTTAAAGGAAGCAAGAAGACCGAACTTTAAATACCTCTTATATGCTTCTTGGAGATGCATTAAAATATTACTGTTTTGTGTATCATTCTACACAGAAAACTCAACAGTAAATAGGAGCTCTCTATCTGGTTCACTTCCATATTTTCTTGCTATCATCACCTCTAAGATCTTTATTGCATGAACAGAAGTGTGCCATTGAACAAGAGAAAAATTATGTCCGTAGAAGACGAACCCCTTCAAAAATCCATCACAGTTAACTCCAGACCAGCCAATACACTGGTTTCACACCAAATCATAATGATTTTATTCTCTGACATTCATTCTCATAAGACCATTTGCATTTTCTCCATCCCAAAACCAAGTCTTCTCCTTTTCAAGAGGCAAGAGAACCCTCTGATTTAAGATACTCAGACATCTGACTGATGAGGACCATTAAAATACTTAGAGAAAAAGATGATGAACTACTGAATGAGAATTTGGTTGTATGGATGAGACTTAAAAATTCACATGTCTGTGGGACAAGTTTTATCTTCCCGATTTAGAAATCATCCTTCAACAGCTGCTCAAAGGGATCTTGGAATCAAACTTTCAGGCTGTTTTCTTCAGTAGAGGGAAAGAGAACAATAATACATGAGGTATAATTAGGCTTTTCATAGTCACCTCCAAAGTACATTATAACTTGTGATGAAATTTGCTTCTCAATAGCTTTATATGCGCAGAATCACAGGATATGCCAAGTTGGAGGGGATCTACAATGTTCATCGAGTCCAACTCAGCCCTACACAGGACCATCCCCAAGAGTCACACCATGTGCCTGAGAGTATCATCTAACTGCTTCTTGAACTCTGTCAGGCTTGGTGCTGTGACCACTGCCCTGGGAAGCCTCTTCCAGTGCCCAACCACCCTCTGGGTGAAAAACCTCTTTCCAATACCCAACCTAAACCTCCCCTAACTCAACTTCAGGCCACTTCCTCAGGTTCTGTCAATGGCAACCACAGAGAAGAGACCAGGATCCCCAGGGCCTTTTCCATGGCACTGCTTCCCAGCATCTCATTCCCCAGTCTGTACACCCATCCAGGGTTGCTCCACCCCAGCTGCAGAATCCGACACTTCCCCTTGTTGAACTTCATATGATAACACTTTGAAGTAGATCCTTGTCTTGTGTAAAATGTTCAAACTCTATTGACTTTGATAGAATTACAGCAGCTACAACAGCTAGGGATATGAATATGAGGATTCATGAGCTTGCCTTTTCATATGTGTACAGATACAAAGTCTAATTAATTTAATCACATTAATGTAAAAGTATTTTCCTGTGGAACAGGGAGTTTAGTGACACATCATGCAATGACAGGATACCCAGTATTTTAGATTGTAGAACATATCTTCTGTGAGTTTTTATAAAATAAAAACAGTAATGTATTAAACAGTATTCTAGCAAAACAAATTTCTTGTGGTGCAAAATCAAGGGAAAATAATTTGTGTTAGCTCTTTGAGAAGTTTCCCACTTTTTATTGAGGACTGGCTCATTGTAGCTATAGGTATAAAACATTTATCATTTGTTATCTCAGACACTCTGCCAGCAATCCTTGCTTTAGAAATGTATTTCATCACAGAACTGTCCAGCTAAATGGATGGCATTTTTCAATGCTAAATTTATGGCTCAATTAAAGTCAATCTTACCCTGTCAGCTTCCAAAGTGTGTATACAATTAACACAAATAAAATGGAAAGCCATAATTTCTCATGTCATGGTTTTCAAAACAGAAAAAATTTAAATCAATGCCCTCTTTACAGGTAATGGAATTTAGCTTATGTCTGTAGGCTGTGCTACTTTCACCTGAGCTGATAAAATGCAGACAGTGCTTTTCTTCCCTGCAAACCAGTAATTTATTCATGTTTTATAGGCTTAGGGCTGACATCCACACAGAAGCTCACACAAATTAAAGATTTAGGAGTAGTGTTATTGGGAGGGTGTTTGTTTTACTCTCCCAAACATGCTCACGAAGGCTTTTCAAAACCTACAGAACTCTGCTTGTTGTCACTGTGCTTTATGTGAGGCAATGAAATGATCAGGACATGACAGGGACCAAACAAACAGCGGAGTCACTGCTCTGTGTCAGAGCTGAAGGATGGAGAAGTCCAGTCATTGCCTGAGGACAGCCCAGGTAACAAATGGTCTGCAGCCTGCACATTCTGAGGATGCAGGATTCAGAAACATTTTCTTTTTAATAATTTTCTTTCTTTTGGAAAAAAATACTATTGCATCATGCATGTAAATAGAACATGGATTAGATATAATTATATTTTGCAAGTGTTTTCATTAAGGTTTAGCGAAAAGCCATCAAAAGGTTTGTAATGTTGGTGTTCTAGTTAATGACTCAGTGGCCTTTAGGACTTCTATTTTTATACAAATCTGTGTCAGGGAAACTATGTGCAGTTGTAAATAAACCCTGTCAACACATTTAGCTGCAGTAAAAAAATCTGAATATGCAATTGCAGGATTATAAAGGATCTACAGAGGGTATTGTTATGTCTGATCATTCTGTAGAACAGCAAATATCAGAGATTTTTTTCTCCTTTTTTTTTTTTATGAACTGTGTGTCAGTTTATCTTGGCAGCATTTCACATTATTCAGTAATAGATGTCACCTTGATACTTTGCTACAAGCTTATCTCCAGATGTTCTTGCTCCTAGTCTATACAGTTCTAGCGGGCAACAATAGGAGGAATTATTTATAATTATACTGATAAAATTCTTTACCATTCAGCCAACTGATTCTCTATTTGTGCCTGCTGCTTGGTTTAACATGGTTTTCTCAATGAAATGTTAATATGCTTCACTAAAACACAGACACTCGTAAGTCATAGATGAGGTCATCAAATATGCAGTCCAACATGCAGCATGTATGCCAAAGTAGAATTACTTAATTAAATCCTTCCTCTGAGGATTAAGAGGGTTATTCTGACAGGCTTTTACAAGCCTGGACTTGCTTGCATGGTGCAGAGGAGTGTGATGCAGAGACAAGGAGGTATTGTGCAATGTTCCCAACTGAGCTTGCTAGGAGAGAGCCAGGATCTGATGGCTGCATCACTCCAGGCTGTGCCCAAGGACTGGCTCAGGGTGACCCTCGCACCAGAGCCAAGTACAGTAGGGGCTGAAGAGGTAGCTGTGTGGTAGAAGACCCAGGACTGAGAATGCCAGATCAAGGAAACCAGCAAAAAGACTGCAGCCATGAGTGACCCATGCTGGGGCTGGGGTACCCCAAAACAAAAAGCAGCAGAGGAAAATCAGCAAGAAGCAGATATCAGCAGAAAAAAACCCAGATGTGTATGGATCAACAGACAGAAACCATCATGCCCACAATCACAGACCTCCTGTGTCTCACATGCCGAGTTGAGACAGAGGGAATGTAACCTGTGGTAAAAATAGAGGAATTTGAGACTAAGAAGTAGAATGAGAAGTATTCTATGTGTTTATGTCCTCTTTTTTCCTGCTCTCAATACCCAAATGAATGATCAAAAATTTGTGTTGACAATAAATTAAATTACTAAAAAATAAAATCCAACCATAACAGCACCCTGATAGCTGCTCACTTTTCTCACTCAGATTGCGTGATTGTACTGGGTTTGCATGGCCAAGTTTTGGCAGCAAGGGGACTATAGGGGAGGCTTCTGTGAGAAGCTTCTCCCATGTCCAACACAGCAAATGCCAGCTGGCTCCAAGATGGACCCATCACTGGCCAAGGCCAAGCCCATCAGTGATGGTGGTAGCACCTCTGGGACCACAAATTTAAGCAGTGGGAAAGTTGCTGTGCAACAGCAACAGCAGCCAGAAAGAGAATATGTGAAAGCAATAGCCCTCCAAACACCAAGGTCAGTGAAAAAGGAGGGGAAGGAGGTGCTCCAGACACTGGAGCAGTTTTCCCTGCAGCCTCTGGTGAAGACCCTGGTGGGGCAGGTTGTGCCTCTGTAGCCCATGGCCATCCACCTGCAGCTCCTGGAAGATTCCATACCAGAGCAACTAGGTGCCTGAAGGAGGCTGTGACCCCACTTGAAGCCCATGATGGAGCAGGCTCCTGGCAAGACCTGTGAATATGTGGAGAGAGCTGCTCACACTGGAGCAGGTTTGCTGACAGGACTTGTGACCCCACAGAGGACTCACACTGCAGCAGCCTGCTCCTGAAGGACCCCACACTGGAGTGGTTCATGAAGAACTGCACCTGTGGGAAGGACTCACATTGGCGGACTGCCTCCCATGGGAGGGACCTTATGCTGGAACAGAAGAAGACTGCAAGGAGTCTTCCATCTGGGGAGGAAAGAGCAGCAGAGACAATGTGTGATGAAGAGACTGCGGACCCCCTTCCCTGTCCCTTTGCATCTCTGGGTGGGAGAGGATAGACAATTGTGAATAAAGTTAAGCCTGGGAAGAAAGGAGGGGTAAGAGGAAGGTGCTTTTAAGATTTGGGTTTACTTCTCATTATCCTACTCTGACATTATTGGTAATACATTAAACTAGATTCCCCAAGTTGAGTGTTTTATATGATGGTCACTGCTGAGTGATCTTTCCTGGTCCTTATCTTGACCCATAAGCCTTTTGTTGTATTTTCTCTCTCCTGTCCATCTGAGGAGAGGTGTGACAGAGCAGCTTTAGTGAGCACCCATCATCTTGCCAGGATAACCCACCATAATGATAAAAATATTCTTTTACTTCTCTAACATATTAACAAAATCTTCCTCCTGTAGCCCTCCATTTAGTCATGGTCTGGTCTCTCTTGCTCCTACCATGAAGCTTTATGTACTGCTTTCTTCTCATAATATTTCTTCCTTTCCAGAGCCCACTAGAGGCTTTCTTCTCACCACCAATTCACTGTTGAGGCCCAGACAACTATTCTGGCTGTTCAGCATCAGCCAGGCTTCCCAGCTCCTCTTTCCAGGATACTGACTCTTACCGTGGGCCTGACCTTATTCTGTCCTTTTGTTTCTTTGACCTCCATGACCAGCCTGTGGCTTCAGACATTTTTCCAATCAGATATTGGTCTGGCAGAAGGAAGACCTTGGCACAGGTAAACACATACGTAGATAAACTGGGTGATGAATGGATTCAGGGCAGGCCCGCAAATGCTAACTAGATGTGACCCATGGTAAGAGGCTTAAAACTGAACAGTTCATTAACATCTGAGTGTCATGGCAGATAAAAATGTCTCTAAAGTAGCCAGATGTAACTTAATTCCAGCATGATCCATACCAAAAAACATAGAAACAAATACAGAACCGTTGCTGGTAAAAGTTTCTGTACAACAAGCAGCTAGAAGGAGGGGTATTTGAAAATTATGTGTTAATAGTACAGAGTTGTCTGAGTTAATTGATAAATACATAGATGTATTTTCATGCAGTTATATATATAAAAAGACAGTTGGATAAAGAGGAACAGTTGGTCAGCTCTGGGAAGCGGAGGTGCTGCAAAAATCTTTAGATTATCTAAGATAATCAGCAGAATATAATTTTTTGCTGGTTTGCTGACCCTGAACACCCTACTAAGGAAGTAGCTCACGTAAAACACATTAAATGCAGAAAGAAGACAGCTGAAAGGATCAATGCTGTTCTTCCATGTGTAAACAGATGACTATTAATCAAGAATAGAAAGGTCACTTTACCTCTGTAAGTACACTGAAGGGATTGCCTGTTCTGAAACTTAATGAATATCTGAATATATAAATCTGAATGTTTTTCCTTCTCATGCCATGTTACAGAAAATCTACATAGACTGCATATTACTGTTCCTCTATGTCCTACCAATCCTTACTTTTCACTACATCAGTTCTTATGTTCTTGCCTGGCAGTGAGCATGCAGAGCTGTGTCTGATCTCTGTGTATTGAAGGAGACAACAGTCAGACTCGTGCTTAGACCAGCAGTACTCACAGCCATTTGTTTCTTGTGCGTACTTATTAGAAATAACTGAAATTATGTGATAATAGATTTTAGGCTGACCACCACAAAACCAATCTGATCAATATTACAATAGAGATCCAGGCTTATAATTTCCATTATTGGCAGGATCAAAACCTAGAAAATGGCTAATTTCTTTAATTCAATGCCAATGAGGATTACTTCTTTCCAATTCTTTCTGTAAAGATTTACAGAATCATATTGTGCATCTGGCTGTCTTCATAGAGATCATTGTTTATTATAGTGTCAAGGGATACTTTCAGATCCTGACAACTGATTTGTACATAAAGCAGCATGTATTAGATTTCTGTGTTCAAAATCCCACCTGATGGCTTGGTAATTGTATGTTAGTACAAAAAAGGCCCTGTTCATAAGTGTAGTTCTCAATTCCATCTGTGCAGATATGACTGTGCAGCCTTATTATCTGCAGACCTCAGGCTGGTCCTCAGGTTCTGGAAGCATACTTGACAAATGAGTAAATTTTCCTAGGTAAAAATATATCTCTTCTTAGGGAGTAATACTTTTCTTACTTCATGCTCTCACCTTAGGGATGGTACATTGTTAAAATTAATTCCATTCAAGAAATTCTGCATTGTAATTTTACCCATACTTTGGGAAAAAATTAATAAAAAGCTTCTGCAGTGTCTCAGGTTTCTACTAAGATCATGCTGATAGGACCTATGCTACTCAAGGGATGTAAGTGGTTTGTATTCATCTTCATTCAGGAGTGAAATCCATTCATTTACCCATCCATAAATACATGTAAGAAATGGAAAAGACAGTCTTCCAAATGGAATTTAACAGCATGTTTCTAGTCAGATATAAAGCATTTAAAATCATTCTCCACCTCCCACTTCCCTAAGTGCAGAATTATCACTAGAATAAGATGTCAATCTTTATAATATCAGCAGTACTTTGCATTCTACCTGTTGGCATGGAATGGGGACCCAGAAGCATCTCAAGATATTAAGAACTGCAGACTCTTACACTGACAGCAGAAGCAAAGACAGACAAAGGAAGCAGAGACAGAAGTTCCTGTAGTCCTACAGAGGAATGCAATCTCAATGGGGATGATGCAGATAACCATGGTGAGACCCTGAAGGTTTAGAAGTCTGAACAGGGCTTCAAAGACTCTGCTTTCTCTGCATTTTTGTGATAACCATCATGGAAATGTTTAGTATTTGGAGGTGACCTGGATTCTACGCTTGTGCTTCAACTGTCGTTATAATTCCAAATCACAAAATGATTTTAACAAAATTGCTGTGTATAAATATATGTTTATAAACAAGAACTAGCTTGAGCAGCTCCTGCTACTAGTCTTGTGTCAAAGAAACAATGGCAAGTCCATTTTAATTCATGACATCCAACCTGAGAAGTACTTTTTCAAATGTCACCTCCTAATATCTCAGTCCCCTAAAATACTGCTTTATAGCAATTGTATAATGTACTTTAGCATTCCATAAGTAATCCCACTGTTCTAAAAAAACTACAGAAACACAAAAAAACTCCTGCCTCAGACTCGGTGTTTCCTGCAACAGGTAGAAAAGCCCATGCATTTTGACATCATTCTGTTTGGGACAGGGAAAGTGATGGTTAATGGTTCCAAATATCAAATTATAAATACAGTACAAGGTAATCCTTATTTCTGTAGGTAAACAAAACACACTGTTAATTCATTTTAGTGACAGTTACTTGAGGTAAGAATAGTCTACTATGTTTTTCTAAGACTTACAGTGCTTAAAACTGTGGCACCTAATATGGGGATGAAAAATTATGCTAAATTAGAAGGCAAGAAAAATTTAAGTGCGACTTCTGCGCTATCGATATAGTCAAAGTAACTGATTTTAACAGCAACAGGACAGCTCAGGCAAACATTTACCAGTGAACGCATTAAGGTTATGTGTGGCTGAATGAATATATGTTTATGCGTTACTTCCATACTAACTGTAGTGACGAATACATCTGCATTTTAATGAAGATAAGCATTTCCACAAGCCGCTATTCTCACATGGGTAAATAAAAGAGATCACCAAAATAAACCACTATGGAACACTGCATTGCTCTGTACTGCATCTATTGGTCTGTGCTATCTTGTGGTTGTATTTAGTTCTGACATCTAAGGAAAGACATGGTTTGATGGATAATATCCTGTACTTTCAAAATGAAATTAGGGGGAAAAAAAAGGACAGAAAAGGCATAATTTCTAACACAGGTTTCAACATCAAAGCATTTTTTATTTATACAAAGATGTAAAGTACCTGCCTTTTGAAGGTCTTGATAATTGGATGTCTCCAGTCTCACAAGACTTCAATTGTTTATCAGCTCTTGTCAAGAAACCTACATACGAACTTTTCTTTTCACTTTTACCTTCCCACATGTTATTCTGGATCATTTCCAGTTCTCTCCTCCATCACTTCTTTCTCCCCCAGCCTCAACTTTTGGTTTCATCTGCCCTCCTTCTTTCCTTTTCATATCTCACATAGCTCCATAGATCTTCCTCTTTTCCCCTATGACAAAATTCTTGCTGTTTTCTTGTCTGAGCTCTTTCTATTCCCCTTTTTGCAGATTTATATAATCCTGTATTTTCCCTTTTACATCATTTTCTGCAAGTACTGATCTCTGATTTTACTGGGTGCTAGGAGTATATAACTTGCTTGTAGTCAAAGCAACCAAAACCAACACATGCCTCCTTCCCCACGACAGTCCCAGCGGCATCTCAAGCATGGTCTTCCATCACCCATGGAAATATGGTTATTCCAATGAACTCAGTTATTCTTTTAGTGGCCTTTTGGGTATCAGTATGTTTTCCAGGAACACTTCTCAATGAAAATTTTCATAATATAACTGTCCTGGTGGAATGTAAAAAAACCCGTTAGAGAAGAGCTCTCCACAAGTTAAAACCTGCAGCAGGACCCTGGGTGAGGTTCTATGGAGAGGTCAATAGCCTTCAGTTGTAAAGCTTGAGTTTGAACAATAACTGGCAGTCTGCTTTCTGGGGGAAAAAAAAAGAAAAAAAAAGAGAGACAGAGAGAATGGTCTGTAAAATATTTAAATCTTCTCCTGGTAAGATTCAGCTAATCTTGTCTTGGGCACGAAAGCACTTAGGAAAGTACGATCCCTGGTAGGCCCTCCCATACAGTAATTATACTTTCCCCTCCATTTTTTGAGTACTTAATTTCTGCAAGACTAGGTCAGACCCCAATAGGGATGAATGCTGTCTGTTGGAAACTCAAGCATTTGCACAGAGTAGTATTAATTTGTCAATGTTCAGTGCCTTATTAGTGATCTAGTGGAGCTAGCTAAGGCTACTAGGGCTATGTTTCATTGAAACAGGCCTTTGGAATGAGGATTTGATAGGGTTTAAATCTTCAGTTTGAATGGTTTCTCAATACAGAGAACAATTGCATCAAGTTAAAAGATAACTCTTCATTTTGACCCTTTCATTCTCTAGGGAATGTTGATTTACACTGCTGTAGTGTCATCTGTCTGTGCAAGCCAATTACTTGCGAAAAACCCCTGGAAAACTGTGTTAGAGTGCTGTTGAGTCTGGCTTGATCTCTACACACAAGTAAACCTCTGTACAGTGCTCTGTTACCTTACTTGGCTGAAGAGCAAGGCCATAACTGCAAGTTAAGCTGTAAATTGTGAAAGACTCCTGAAATTCTGAAGAAAAATAACATGACTCAAGAAAGGAAGGATAGGCTTGACTCTGAATTTTCCCAGCTTTTGTGGATATAAATCAAGCTCTTCCTTATTTTAACTCTTTGAGGCATGCTATTTTCTTGACCTTTCAGATCTCTCTCCTGTAGGTTTTCTATTGTACTTACAAACATATAAAATCCATTGTTACACATTGTTATTGTCATTGAGTCTGCAATACACTATTAGTGAAACTATTTAGACTCAACCATGTTTTTCACACTGTGAAGAATTCATTCAGATTCCATGCTTGCAGTGGTCTTGTAAAATACTCTTCACATACTACCACAAACCAAAATTTTCAGATATGCAGAGTACCCGTCCTCCAAAGAATTCTATAGATGCTGCAAAACCTCACCAGCCCTTCAAATAATTAGTGCACATCTGAAATTTACTTAAGTCGAAATAAACACTTACATATTTGAAAACTAAGACCTGAGGTACAGTCTCTGATGGCATGAAACAATATGAAATAAGCAAAGAGGGATTGTCAACTACTACTTCCAATGCTTTTCACTCAGTTATTAGGGGTATCCAATTAAGTCACAGAATCAGAAGATATGCCAAGTTGGAAGGGACCCACAAGGATCAGCAAGTCCAACTCCTGGCCCTGTACAGGATAGTCACACCACGTGCCTGAGAGTATTGTCCGAACAATTCTTGAACTCTGCCAGGTTCGGTGCTGTGACCACTTCCCTGGGGAGTCTGTTCCAGCACCCAACCACTCTCTGGGTGAAAAATCTCTTTCTAATATCCAACCTAATCCCCCCCGACACAACTTCAGGCCATTCCCACTAGCCACCACAGAGAAGAGATCAGTGCCTACTCCTCCTGACTCATATTCACATTGTCATCGACCAGGATCCCCAGGTACCATTCCATGGCACTACTTTCCAGCATCTCGTTATCCAGTCTGTACAAACATCCAGGGTTACCCCATCCCAGCTGCAGAATCTGGCACTTCCCCTTGTTGAACTTCATATGGTTGATGATTGCCCATCTTCTAATTTGCCCAGGTCTCTCTGCAGGGCCTCCCTGCCTTTGAGGGAGCTAACAGTTCCTCCCAGCTTGGTGTCATCTGCAAACTTGTTTAGTATCCCTTCAGTCTTGCATCCATTTATGAAGATTTTGGAAAAGCACAGGGCCTGAGATGGAGCTCTGTGGTACCCCACTAGTGACAAGTCACTGGTCTGATGTCACCCCATTCACTATGACCCTCTGTGCTCGACCTGTAAGCCATTTTGCTCACCCACCACATGATGTGTTTATCCAGCTGTGCTGGGCAGTTTGTCCAGAAGGATACTGAGAGAGACAGTATTGAAAGCTTTACTGAAATCCTAGAAGATTACATTCCCTTCTTCAACTACGTGGGTTACCTTGTCATAAAAGGAAATGAGGTTTGATAAGCAGGACTTTCCTCTCATGAAGCTGTGCTGGCTGTGACCAGTGACTGTGTTGTCTTTCAGATGTTTTTCAATACCTGTCAGAATTATCTTCTCCATAACTTTACCAGGCACTGAAGTCAGACTGGCAGGCCTGTAGTTTTTGAGGTCCTCCTTCCTGCCCTTCTTGAAAATTTGGACCATGTTCACCAGCTTCCACTCATCTGAGACCTCTCTGGATTCCCAAGAACTCTCAAAAATCATTGAGAGAGGTTTTGTGATGACATCAGCCAGCTCTTTGAGAATTCTTGAATGAATCCCGTCAGGCCCCATAGATTTGTAGTGATTCAGCTGGAGCAGCAGATCCTGCATAGTTTCAGGGTTGACTGGGAGTTGATCATTCTTGCAGTCACAGTCCTCCAGCTCAGGGCACTGAGACCCCCTTGGTCCGTCATCCATGTTGAAGACAGAGGCAAAGAAGGCGTTAAACACCTCTGGCTTGTCTCTGTCCCTCTTCGGGAGGTGACCATCCTCATCCTGTAACTGGACAATTATAGTTCTATACTGCCTATTGCCCTTATTGTATAGGAAAAGAGTACAAGGGAAACAAGAAGAGGCTGTTCTTCGAATATGGGTGGTTAATGCAGGAAATTTCTTGAAATAGTTTATTGTGGACTTCAAATGTTTGCATGGTTTCGAGGTGAAAAATACCTGGAGTAGAAATCCATCAAGGAATATGGTCAAACAGAAAGTGTGACTCACTCAGGAAGTCCTATATCCTCGGGTGTCTGGGAGTTGAGAGAGTGCTTGGCAATGCATCATGCACACTTGCCTTGCTCCTGTACTTTGCCTGTTTGGTTCGGGACATACTAGGAGGCAGGACACTGAGATGTGTGTAACTTCAGTTTGAGCCAGCAGAGCTACTTTTACGTTTCTATGTCTTCTTCTATTTTTAAAGCATATTTTTAAATTATTTTTTTAGTTTGTTGCTAACCCTTTCCTCTCCCCCCGCTTCAACTCATCTCACCTCCCTTCTCTTTTCAGTTCAACCATGTCTATGCAAAGTTAATTTTTTTCCTTTTTTTTATGAAGGGGAGGAGGTGACGCATGTTGCTTGTTTATTAGTTTTTACGTTTACCTTAGAGCTACTTGTATGCACTTCAAATAAATTAGCATTTTAAATTACAAGACAAATCCTGCTGGCTCTTCTCTCCTGGGCTTACACATTTCATAAGACCAAGCAAACCCTTTTGCATCAGAAATAATATTTTTTTCAGTGGGAGTGATGCATGGCTAGAGAGAAATGTTACTCTGCTTTTTACTTCAAAACAAATCTTTTACTTGAAGTTCAGAACTAGTAATAAGCATGTAAGTTCAAATCTGGAAATAATTTCTTAATTTCTGATCTAGGAATTCAAGGGTATAAAATTCAGGGAAAGCATTTCATGGAGGACAAAATCATAGAGCTCCTCAATGAGTGATGTCATCAAGATTTGGTCCACCAATTTTACACTGAAATGCTGACACATCCTGACTGTTGCAGTGCACGCCATGTTGCTAGAATCATTCTTTGCTCATATTCAGTACTTTGAGGTACATCTTGGATGTCTGCTCTCATGTAGCAAAGACAGTCAGCTTTCCACTTTGAACACAGCAATGTAATGTTTTTTCATGGTTGCAATCATAAAATTGTATTTCTCAGTTATGAAAGAAAAAAAGTCATGAAGTCCAGGGGCTCATTTTTCTATTTTGCAGGAATGTAAACCCAAGTAAAAATACCATGTCGCAGCAAGTGGTTTGTGCTGCTACTCATGAGATGCAGCAAAGGTGGATTTTTTCTTTAATCCTAAACATGTTATCAGGTTACAGTGACTGTGGAGTGAAAATGATTTGGGGCATTGTCATTATAAATGTTACAGTTCATTCCTATTTACCAGTTGCAGAGTTCACATAAAATCACTGGAGTTCTCTACCACAAGCATTTTGTAGTGTGCTAATAAAATCTTCTTGACAGTGTTGTTGGCAGTTTCAGAAAGACAGAAATAAAAATAAATGCAGAGCAAATTGGAAAAAAATTTGTGTTAAAAAAAAAAAGTTTGCAGAGTTGAAAAATAATTTTTCTTCTTTTTTTTAATTATTAAAGAAGTGTATTCAACTTGACTTGAAACAGCTCTTTCCACTTGCAGTAAATTTGAAACATACTCACTTTCTTCCCTCCTCCCATGACGAGGGGAGAGGAAAAGACATTCAGAATGAAAATCTTGATTGAAAAATTGAATAATTTCACTTGGAAAATGTCATAAAATTTTTTCTTGTTTTCTTTCAGTGGAAAAGTGCAATTCAATGAAAAAGAAATTAATTAATTCAATATATGAAGAAAGAACAAATTAACATTTCTGGTCCTCAAAAAATGTAACTGACAAATATTGTACAGCTTTATCCTATGGAACTTCTCCTCTTGCTTCAAATACTATGCTTTTCTATGCAACACCCAGAATATAAAGAGGAGTCTTTATTTGTTTGGCACAAAGAAACAGTGCAGAGATTCTTTAAAAAAATGTCACTTTTCTACCCTGGGCCATACTGGCTTTTCCTGTTTGACTTAATATTTTCTATCAGTTGATCTTGTAGTATTTCTTTTTTAGCTTTTTTGCCTTCCACCACACCCATTTCTTACCACTTTTCCCCATTCATTAGCCCAGTGAGAGAATTCTGCCCTGCTGTCTCTCCCATTTTCTCCGAGGACCTCACCCAAAGGCACACAGAAGGCTGTGTAAGAGTGTCTCTTTATTTGAGGGCTTTGGATATCAGACTAGTGGCATTCAACTCTCACCTTAACCATGTGTAGCTGGTGAGGCAGTCAGACAGGGGACGTGTCCCACTGGACTTGCTGTTTGTGATCAGAGAAGGACTCAGGGGTGATGTGATGGTTGGAGATGCCTTGGGAAAAGAGATCACAAAATGAGTTTTCAAATCTTAAAGAAGTAAGGAAGGGAGCTGGCAGAACTGCTGCCTTGGACTTCTGGAAAGCAGACTTTGTCCTGTTTAGGAGACTGGTTGAGAGTCCCTTGGGAGATATTACTGAAGGGCAAAGAAATCCAGGAAGGCTTGCTGTGCTTTCAAACGGAGATCTGAAAGACACAGGGATAGACCATCCCCGTGTACTGAAAGACAAGCCAGCAGGGGAGAAGACTAGCCTGGCTGAACAGAGAGCTTTTTCTGGAACTCAGTGAAAAAAAGATAATTTATCACCTCTGGAAAAAGGGGAAGCAGTTCAGAAGGACTACAAGGGTGCTGTCAGGTTATGCAGGAAGAAAATTAAGAGGGCTCAAGCCCAGCTAGAGCTTAATCTGGCTGCTGTAAAAGACAACAAAAAGTGTTTCTATAAATACATTGGTGACAAAAGGAGGGCGAAGGAGAATCTCCATCCTTTTTCGGATGTGGATGAAAAGATAGTGAAATATTCATATATTACAGTGTGGGATATTTTACTGTCTACATTAGTAGCTGTGGCAATTTATAGTAGTGTACTATTGCATTCCAGCAAAAGAAACATCAAAAAAGAAAACCAAAAGTGATAGCAGAAGGATACAGTTTCAAATTTGCCCCTAAACCCGTTCAGTAACTTGAAGTTAGTAAATCTGTTTATTGGCTCCACTTTGCTAATAGTATCACAAGAAGGGGATGGCTGAGAAACAATTCAGTAGTATATGGAAAGAATATAAACATGCCTTTACTGAGTTTGCAAGGCTTATGCTTTGAATGTTACAATATCAACCTGTGAAATCTGCAGCAAAATTTGTCTTGATGCCTCGTTGGAGTCAGTGGCCTGGTGGGGGAAGAGCTAGTGCTGGTGGGGTTCTTGGGCAGCTTGTATTCCTACAAGAAAGGAATAGAAACAAACCAACTAAAGCTGGCTGTCAGGGGAGCCTTGGCTCATGTATTGGCTCATGTATCAGCACACCTCATCTAATATTAGGATACCATGGTCTGAAGGGATCAGTTGTTTTTACTCTGTTTCAGAAACAGAAGGAAAAGGAAGTAATAAAATAATAACAATGATGATGATGACTATGACGATAATGATGAAGAAAAATTATTCTTATTTGATGCAGCTACTATAAACATGAACACCATGAGAAGACAGGACAAACAGCCTGCCACCTGCCAGAGAAATGTCCTAGACTTGATGAGGAAGGCAGATGAAAGTATTCAAAATCAGCATGGAGGAACACACCATGGAGTTCACTTTGCTACAGGAGTGGTGAGGATGGTGTGAACTCATTGCTGGGTCAGAGATCACTGGGGAGGCTGACTTGAGCCTGTACTGAACAGAAAGAGGAGTTTTACATTTTACAGCATGGTGTAGCTCAAAAGAATGAATACTAATGCCTACCGATATTACAGACAAATTTCTCAAACTCATCTCAGATTTGTATCTGCACAATTCAGGAACATGTCTTGCTCATATATTTTGAGGGATGTTCTGTCCAGTTTCTTGATCAGGACTGCTGATCCAAAATTTCAGAGAACCGTGGTTATATACAGGGACCAAGTTCAAGTCATTGCGTTATTTTCTCTGACTGTATTTTACAGTGATTACAGTGTTTTCTGGTGTAATGTTAATTTTGTATTTCTGATGTTTAGACTGTTAAACAATAAAATATTATTAGAGTTTATCCTCCTTAAGCCACTGATACATATTCAAAACTTGGAATCAAGAATAAGAAGCATTTTTCATATCTGGGAATGCAAAAAGTGATTAACTGTGGCATTTTTCATGACAACACTGTATTTGTCATGGCACAGCCAATTACTATTGTAGGATTAGTTCAGATTGTTTTTGGGTTTTTTTTGCTTGAGAATGAAGCCAGGATACTAACACTTGCAAAAATATACTTCTATTATTTTCAATTTGTATATTATTGGTAGTGATAAAGAAAGTCTGAGCAGAATTTGTCTCTGCCTCCAAGAGAACAATGTTCATAGGGTTTGTAAAAAATATTAATCTTTTTCTTTGAGTTTTCTGTATTTTCGAATAAATTATTCATTGTTTCACATTATGATTCTTGAGCTTGCTCTCAGATCTATTAAATCCCTGTATATGTAAGTTTTATGAACACTGTTTGTAAAGATCACGTTAAGTCTAAGTGCATTAGTGACAGGGGTCATGAAATATTGAAAGATTTAACCACATCTGTGAAAGAAATAAGTATTTCTCTCGAGGCCTAAGAGGTGGCCTGTTCACATACAACACAAAGACCAGGGCAATATTGACACATGATATCCTGCTATTTGGAGTTAATCCATGAAATAACACTAGCTCCTGTATCAGAGGTACTACAGGTACTACAACCATTCCAGAATCTCAGGTGATCCAGGGATATGTTTTATCATTGCTGCAGTCATAGCGAGAAGGGAAGGAAATTAAAGTGAAAAATGAAATATTCTTAAATACACAAAAGGGTTTTTTTTAGTTAAAGTTAATTGACTGATAAAATCTCCTTTAGTGTTCTTTTTTTTTTTCCCCCAGTCAAGTTCACGGCAGAATATCAATGAGATTTGTTGAAATGAAAACTTTTCACTGTGCATAATTAGGGTAAATGAAACGTGCATCTGTTCTCAATGTGCTTCTTTTATTTCTGTAAAATTTGACTTCTTTAAGAATGGAGGCAGGAAATAAATGGGGTGGATATCACCTTACATGAGAAGGGTTTGAAAATTTCAAGGCCAGCTCAAGAACAATAACAGGGATCAGAAATGTACCTCTGTGATAGGGGCAAACACTTCTCAGCTCAATTTGTGTGCCTTGGTTTTGCCTGTGAAAAGTGGGCACCACTAACAAGAATTAAACATGTGGAGGCACAGAGAAGCACAACACATTTCCCCTTACTGTGCTGCTGGAGTAGCCTCATCTGAAAACCTACTGCTGCTACGGTGTCGAGTTTGCTAAGCATCGAGTGCCGTTAATACAGATGGATCCAACAGTATGCTGTCATGACTTTCCTGGGAGGAGATCCCATGAGGGGTTAGGCTGAGCCTGCCAAAGTCACCTGGCTTGTGTGCGACAGTTGATTTTGGGGGTGATCACGTCCCAATAATGGAACCTTGACCCTCCTTTACATAGTAGGGATTTGCCCCCGCTTTGTCCCCCTCCATGCAGCCCCCGGAGTGCCCCACAGAGAGACAGGCAGAGACCACCGGAGAGGGAGCAGAGAACCAGTTTATTATATGGGTGGACCTATTTGTATCTTCTAGAGGGATCCTAACGGGTCCAATGAGAAACTAGGAATAACAACCAATAGGAAAGGTTTAACTAAGGGCCAATAGGAAAATTTAAACAGACTTCAAGGACACATTCTTTTAGACCTAGCTAGGGAGATAAGGCTTTCTCTGGGGATTTTGGTAAGAAGACACAGTGACTCAGGGGAAAAATACAGAAACTCCATTTTAAACAACAGTAAAAGCTTCAGTTTTTAAGGCATTTCTGGCAGCCCCCTCACCCTTTCCACCAGCCCACCTCTCACAAGACTCTTTCCATTGCTGATATCGATTGTTCACTGCCACACTTGTGATCTGTGTCAGATCTGAAAGAGAGGAATTCTCGCTACACATCAGTCTGTACCAGAGATGGGAATAGGGTTTTGGTGTATCTGACCCCTGGGAGTAGGGACTACTCAGGTTAAAGCACTGGGGCTGTAATACACTGTAATTCTCTTCATTTGAAATGGAAACTCCATCAATGCTGCACTGCGCCTGTTAGACCATGACAGGAGGATGGGCCACCAAGGCAGACAGAGAAAACAGGCAGGAAAGGAAGAACGCAAATTATGTCTTCCTATTCTGCAGGTGGGGAGATTGGGCAGGTGAACTTTATCTAAGGACACACAGGAAGACTGGGCAGAGGCTGGGGCTGTACTCTGAACATCACCCAGATGTCCTTGGAGGTGTTCTCTCAAGCAGGAGTGGTCTGTCCACTCCAATTGCCAGATGAGTCTTCACTGCCCACTGCTGGACATTGCTCCTCTCCCTACCCTGGCTTTTGAGCAGTATTAGCTGAAGCCACCACCATGGTGTTCAGTGTGAGCAGGTTTTCCTTTGCTGTTGTGGCAAGTTGGTAATGCGCATGTGGCTATAGGTACCAGAGCCCAGAACATATACATGGAAGCCTCCAAGGACCACTCTCCCTCAGACAGGGTTCTGTGGGTCAGTCATGCTCTTGGGAACACACCTCTTGTCTCAAACCAACCCTTCCTGGCTTAAATATCCACAAGGCTCAGTGGGAGGGAGAAAGTGTATGTGTGGAGCAGGAGGAGCAGCTAAATGCAAAGATACCTTTCTGTTTAATTAAACCACTCCAGTGGGACTTTTCAGTGTGATTGAACAGTCCATGAAAACCCTCTGGACGCAATCAGGCACACTGTACCCTTGGTGCACTTTTGTGGATGCCATCAGGATCACTGGAGAAACCAGCATAACAGAGATCTGGAAAATTTTACCTTGTCAGATACAGTACACTGAGTTTCCAACTGTGAAAAGTGAAAAAAGTCGGAGGGCAATGCATATCTCACTTGGGGTGGGGGTGGGTGGGTGTAGTTTTCATCATTTTATTATCACTGGATTTGTAAACTTCAGAAGCTGAGATAGAAAACAACAGAGGATGCTTTGTTAGAATGGCTGTTCATGTTTGTTAGAATGTAGTTCTCTGCACTGAGATGCCTCCTGCTATAAAACTTGAAGTTTAACAAGCCCAAAGCAACTCTCTGCTGCTATTACTCACTTATTACTGCAGAATTGCTTAGCAGCCTCACAGGACATCCAGGGCACTGTTACACCCGACACTACGCAAGCAGGCTGTAAGAGACAGAGCCTGCCCCAAGGAGCTGCCAGCCTGAGCAGATAGTCCCATCCCAGGCAGGATGGAGAGCTGGCCAGCTGGCTGCTCGGTGCAGACAGAGCGCAGTGGGGGCTAGCCGGACACCAGGCTGCAGCTGCCAAATTGTCTGCTGGGCAGATCATCCTGACTTTTGGAGTTTTATCAGTTCAGTAGAATTAATTGCTTATTGGACATGCCCATGTC
Organism: Grallaria varia; assembly: GCA_013396735.1. Lineage (NCBI taxonomy): Eukaryota > Metazoa > Chordata > Aves > Passeriformes > Formicariidae > Grallaria > Grallaria varia. Next base: position 47,365 of record VWZG01011734.1, on the reverse strand, counting down.
TCTCCTTTTAGGCAGTTTCAGGGCAATGAATAACTTTATGAGGATGAAGGCAGCTGGGATGAGTCCCGAAGTGGAATGCTCATTATCATGCAGGAAACCTGTCAAGGCTTGAGTGTGGAGTGGTTTTGTGTCCCAGCTTAGCACCTATTCCAAAAAAGCACCTTTTTTATCCAGTTCGTGAGAGGCTAATACATCACCAGTGTTTGCCTTAAACCAGACACAAATGTTCACAACTCACTTGAGAAGGAAGAGAGTTGATAGACAGCATTCCTCATTCTATCCCCCAGCTCTTCCACTTCCTTGTACAAAGCACAATTTTATTTTCTAGAAACACTGTCCTCTTTCTTTTGTCCTCTGAAAAATGCTACTCTTGCACTTTCATTTTTTGTGTCCTATGAATAAAGATATCAATTGGTGAGAAATGCAAAGCAGTCAGACCAGAAAATATAAAACATATTGCTATTAATTTGGCAAACGTAATTCTTTGTTTGTCACAGAAAAAACCAAATCAACTATTTTTAGAAAACATTAATTTCAATATTTCATTTGCCAAGCATTTCCAATCTGAATGTGAGACAAAAAGCTATCTGTTACTCTCAGACATGCGTGTGATGACAGGGTCTATCAGGTGCATGGCAAACAAGTTTGCTTTCTGTGTAGCATATTCAAATTTCTCCAGTATTACTTCACTTTCTTTCCCAAAGCACAAACAGCGGTAGCTATGCCTTAAACAAAGACTGAGCCTAAACCTGATTTAGCTGTGCTTGAGGAGAAACTATGTTTGTGTATTTATGCTTTTTTTTTTTTCTTTATGATTCCTCTGTCATTTTTACCCGGCTGACCCTGAGCAAATTTGTGAAGGCAAGATAGACATCTAGTTTTACAGGCTTTGGCAAAGTAAGCAACCCAAGACTAGAAACGGAAAAGCAGAACCCTGGACTATGAATTGCAAAGTCCCAGAAGCTAAACTGAAGGAGAAGCATAGATTGAAACACTAACACAATATGAAAAGTTGCATGCCATTTAAATCAGCAATGTAAAGGGTGAGTCCGCTGTGGCAACATGGGAATTTTTGCCAGCTATTCTCTTTTTCACCTTCTCTTTAAACAGCTTTATTTCTGCTTTCTTGAATAGGATTCCTTAACATGATGGTATTCTAGGTACTGCCCTGAAACCAAAGTTTGTACTACAGGGTAAGCAAATAACAATGTAGAAACTGAAGCAATCTGGGCCATATAAGAGGTGTACAGGAACCATTTCCTCCTGTGTAATAATACTTTTTGTCCAAGGCATGTTTCAAAGCTTATGTCCATAGCAAGACAACAATGCTGCAAATTTAGTAGGTCTTGTATCTAATCTCCAGCTGAAGTGACAACCATAAACACAGGAAAAATTATCCCTGCCAAGAGGTTGACACTACTGGCGCATCAGTCAGCTCTGATACGCTGATCACAGGGCCTGCTGATCAGTTTCAATATGCTGCAAGGAGCTGATGTATTTGTACTAAACCATTCAAATATGCTCCCTTCGCCCTGCACAAGCTGAATGCTGTTAGGCATCAGCTTCTCTCCTCCAGTGCCCTTCCTCCTCAAGAAATATCTGACATGCAGAGGTGCATACGGCCTGGTCTGGTTGTCACTTCTTATATTCTGGTGCTAGGGCCGTCATGAGAGGAACTCCTCTGGAAGAGATTATTCTTTGGGGGCTGTTGGGTTTTGCATTGCTAAGCTACAAATACTTGAATAATGCTGTTCCTGCGGTGTCTCTGAGCTCTGTGTATCTTATTTCAGGTACCATGAGCAGTGCTGGCTAAGTGATCATGAGCTGCAGCATCTGCTTTGCTCTCTGGAGAGGTGTAGCCCTGAACAGTCTGTCCCGTCATGACAAAGCATTATGGAAAGGTGGGGCTGCCTGAGCTAAGAATCCTCCTGGAGCTGCCTCAGGACAACTGCTTCTTAGGGTGGCATTTCTGCCTATACATAGTTCATATCGGTTGAGAAAATTTCTTGAGTAAGTATTTCATATAAATTGTACAAGTATATAGACTTGAAATAAGAGCTTTAAAGGACAATGAGCAACTTGAGTATAGCCAAATCAATGCATTTCAGATTACTTTTAGTAAGAAGAAGAGAAGATATAAGAAAGGGACAGGAAACATTTAGGAAATACTTCATTGGGAATTAAGGAGTGAATAAGAAAATAATTCAGACTCAAAAAGAGCTAAATTTGTTTATATGAATTGAATTAAAAGGAAGAAAAACCAGGTAATTTAGAAATCCTGCAATATCGGTAAGTACCACATAAAACTACATAAAACATTCTCATCAAATATAGTGTGCCCTCCTTTATGTTGTACAGGAGCCCAACATGAAGACTTCGAGTTGGATCATCCCTTCAGCACAGCACCAGGGAAAAATAAATTATGACCCTCTGGGCTCCTTTTATGTGGATGACCTGATTTGAGTCAGTTATGGTTTTGCATGTTAATGATAGGAGGCAATGAGAAGTTGGAAGGATGCATGAGACACAGCGTGGGCAGGCACAGAGAGCATGGCCTAAGGGACAGCCATGATGGGGATGTACCTTGGGTTGAATGGCAGGTGAGACAGTCTGGGGAATTTGATCACATTTCTATTCTACCTCTTCTTTTCTGGGGGACACAGGACTTTGTGAATTAAATACACTGGCCCACATTAAAGACCAGACTGATTCCACCTAAATTTTTTCCCCCAATGGAACATCGTCCAGGGTTTTACCCAGCATTTTGAGCCATTAGGGTCACCACTGAGACTGTGTGCTTTCCTTCAGTACTGATCTTTCTGGTCTTGAAGCATCAATGAGCTCTGCCAGTTGTCTGACACCATAGGAGTGGATCATACTTTGCTGAAAATCTTATTAGCATGTTTGCTTTCACTTTGTGAGCATCAAATATTTGTTAGTCCAGTATTTCAGATTACCAGTGTTTTTCACACATTCTATAAGCTACTGACAAACAGCTGAGTCCTTCTAATGTCTTCTAAACTGTATTTTCTCAGCCTTTATCAATGTTTGGGAAGTTGAAAATCACATTGTTTTTAATAAATCAAGGACACACAATTTCTTTTGTGTGTTGATGAATGTGAAGGATACAAAAGTTCTTATGCCTTCTGCTGCTCAAGCTCCAGTGGAGCTCAACCTGAGGGTCCAGATTGTGGAAGGAAAATAGCACATGACTGGAAGGAAAAGAGCACAAAAATAGCACCAGAAGAAAGCTTTTCAGTTTGCATTTTCTTAGGCTGTATGTGTCTACAGAAAATAGAAATGGCATAGTGGCAGACAGCTCGGACTCACTGTGGCCAGCCAAACAGAAATCAGTAAAAAATACTTTATTGAGTAGAGATATTGAAAAAAATCACCCTGTGCATATAGGAACTGCAGAACCTGGATTAATACAGGTCAGGTAGGTTACATATGACCCAGTCAAGGCAGCGCACACAGGTGTTGTTCAAGCAACAGGGCAACATGACTGAGGAAATGGAAATGCCCTGTCGGGAGACCACAGCTGAGAGCAATGGGAATATCTTGGAAAGGGTCCCCAGTACACAGGCCCCAGATGTGTGGCACTGGCACAAAGGGACACAGACCAAGACAGATCCAAGCAAGGATCCACATGGTGCTCAAACATCATTGGATCTCTCAGGGGAGAAATCTGTACGTCACTTAACTACAAGCTCCTACCTGAGGTGACTCCGTAGGCTCTACATGCAGTCTAATGAGGATTTCTCTTCCAAAAAGCAATAAAACCTAAAAAGGATATTCTGAACTTTTCCATGGGCATCTAGAAAGAACAGAGAAACTTATATCCCAGTGTAGGCATCTATATAATTACAAGCAGTTTTAACATATCCTATTCCTTACTGGGTGCTATTTGGGGGGCACAGGGGCACAACTGGCTGACCTCTGGCTGCCCTACGTAACCTGCTGCTTAATAAGCCAGAAGACATTGTCATGTAGATGCACCAGTGTCTTCTGGGGGAAGCCAGCACGGCTCTGCTGCTGTTACACATTACACAAGGCTGTGATTGGGACTTTTCTTCTTTACAGAAAATTCACGATTTCCTGGCACCATCATACTGTCTAAAGACCTGTGATCAGTTTATTTGTGACAACATAGATAATGAAAGAGATGCATAATAACATTGAAAACTCTTACATGATGGCACTATCAATTATATCATGCTATTTTTTCTATATTTATATGCTTACAAAGCATGATGATCTTATCATGTTGATATCATATAATATTTTTTCTGTAGCTTTTCAGAAAAGCTGTTACTGTAACGTATCCTGCAGTTTGCATCATATGCTTAAAGAGAACAGGGTCCTTACCTGTAAGAATGCTCTTTGGATGAAAAAAAAGGTTACCTTAGGATCACCTTACTTACTAAAAACATTTTTGCTCTTCATTACTCTTACATATTCAGTATTCTAACTAAAAAACTGCAGTACCAAAGTGTGGCATCTCATCCCTTATTTTTCCGGAAAATGCTTCTCTAACAGTTCAAGGTCAAGAAAGACATTCCAGCCAGTGACTGGAAAAGAACAGTATAAAAATGCACACTGATTTAGATTTTCAAAATTGATTAGCAGTTTAAGACTGTGACAGCACTTTCAGTGGTGTTTCCAGTTTACTAGAAGTTAAAACTGATTAGCACTTTTTGCAAAGTACCATGCTAATCAAGGTAAATTAATTAATGAAATTACTTGATTATTAGACAATTTGCCATTTCAGACACTCTTTAAATAAAACTGCCTTGGAAAACATTTTCTGACAGCAGATCAGCTAAAACTATTACTTGCACTGGGAGAAGATAATTTTTCTTTCATGCTTTTTTTAATTTCTCTTTCTTTTCAGTAAATAACAATTGTAGTCTGCATCGCTCTATTAGTTGCTTTTTCCCCCTTCCTTTCACTTTTTGCTTCAAGACTTGATTACGTTCATCCAGACAAATAATTCCATGTGCTGCAACCCTGACTGCTACTCCTGTACAGTACAGTGGAATAATACAGCGGAACTATTTCTGCCAGAAATAGTTCCAAGTGGACTGGTAGTCTAACAAATCTAACTTCAGAATCCCTTCTGAGTGTGTATTTTATGTTTTAGAGATAGGTACATAGTTTTAATGCGAATGACTCCTGAACATTTCTCTTACTTAAGGGTAAAATTCAGATACACATAAAAAATGTATCAAGTCAAACAAAGAGAATTCTTAAATTATTCCACAAGAGGTGGTGGAGATGAAATCAAATCTTCATTGTCTGTGAGAGTGCTTTAACTCTGATGAAGGCAAGTGAGAGCTACCTTAAGCACTGGCCCTGCAGCCCCTTCAACAGCTCTTTCTCCCAACCAGGCCATATTCATTGAGGAAGGGGATCATTTGAGGTCATTACCTCTAAGACCATGTGGCTGCATAGATTAAGATGTCACTGCTCAGTTATGCACACACACTGGAGATGTTGAACTAAAGTCTCCTTCATCTTTTGTTCAGTTCCTCATTTCCAGAAAAAAAAATCAGCATAAATAAACGTACATAGGAGGGAATTGCACAAATACTTTGTTCCAGGCCAGAACTCTTTACATGGCAACACAAATCCTGGTCTGCAGTCCATGAAACCACCAAGAACAGAGACCACAATACCTGACAAACCCCTCCTAGTGATGCTGGCACCAATGCTTCGTGCTGTTTAAGCCAGATGCTTCTTATTTAAGAAAGCTATTGGAAACACATAGGACATAGAAATTACTGTTATCTGTGTTCATATATGGCCAAGCTGTGCAGAGTTCGAGGCTGGTTTACTTTAGGAGTGGGCTGGAATTACTGCCTTTCTGACAGATTTAGTATATTGAACTTAGAGGAGTATAGTAAACTTAGGGGAGGAGATGTGGCTATGAAGTTGTTTATCGAGAGAAACTTTTTTTCAGGATGATGTGACACTAGCGTGAAAGTCTCCTGCTGGAAGGGACAAAGCAAAATTCACAGGCAGAAGGAAGGAGAATACATACAGATAAGAAATTAATTTAAATCCTGAAGTATTTATGTATTTCCATTTGTCCTTTGTATATGATCCAATATGGTTTTGCACAATGGTGAGCTACCTCTATGAAAATCTGCAGTCAACAGGCTTTTGTTCTGATGACGTTGCCAGTAATGCAGGTAGTTTGGTTAGAAAAGTTAGACACTAACAGCAATAGTTTTGTGTACCCTTGATTCCGACATTTCTGGTTTCCTTCCCTCTGCCCTGTTGTTTGTGAAAGGATGCCTGCCTTGTCAGTCTTTTTTCAGATTATTTCTATTTCCAGTAAGGAGCTCTCTAGTGTGAGAGTCCTTCCTCTGCTTTCACATTCCCTCTGCCCTCCACAATATTCCACAATGTTGATCTGGTTTTGGCAAGATACAGGATTTTTTTATACGTTTGCAATCTTGTTTTCTCCAAACTGTTCCTCGTTCCCTTGAGAAGCCTTCCAGCCTAAAAAACATATGTTTCTCTTTGAAAAAAACCCACAAAACAAAACAACAAAAAAACCCCAAACAACAACCAACCAACCAACCAACCAACAAACAAAAAACCCCACCAAAAACAAAAACAAAAAAAAGAAACCCAACCAAACCTTGAGAATTAGAGTTCAGGAAAGTAAAAAATATGTGCAGTGTGATAACTAAGCATGGGCAGCCGTGCTGCGTGGCAGAGATTGCAAGCTGGACACTTTTCTCATGTTCATATTGAATGTAACTATCTTTGCATTTTCTCACATGCGCCTCATAAATTGTACACCCTTGCAAACTGTGCCAGTTGGCATTTAGAATTTGCCCCTTTACCACCAGGAGAAAAGGAACAAATAATGAAGCAGTGACAACTGGTGCTTCCTCCCTTCTTGCAGAGACAGGAGACAGGGACAAAACACAGCCAGAGTGGATGCATTACTCAGTTACTAATACACCCATGTGAAATTCCTTGGGCTTAGATCTGAAAGCAGAGCAACTACTTTTAATATTCCATTTCAAAATGATTTTATAAAATAAAGAGGTAAAACAGGATGATGAAGAACCCATGCCCCTCTCTGATTTCCCTGGGTGACAAACACAACCAGGGCTTTTGCTGCTCTCTGTTTTTTGTTGCAGCCATGCTCCAGAGCCACATGCTCTGTGCTGCTGTAAATACACCACTTCAAATGTCAGACCTGATTTACTCTGTTCTTTGGAAAGGGAACAAAGGAAGTGAATTTTCAAACCCAATAATGACAGTAAACAGCAGTTGTTCAAAAATAGCCCAGACAAGGAACTAAATAAAGAGAGTGCTGTTTCTGCAGTTAACCATTATCCATACTATTTCTACTAGCTGTTCCTCATAGTGTAAGCACTTTCATGGGCATTAACAGTACCACAACTTTTCAAAAAGTACTCATATGAACCAAGCCTTGAAGAAAAAAACATTCGTGTGTCTAAAAAGTCACCACTGTAGTGATGATAAGTGTTGTGGTTTAATCCCAGCCAGTAAAAAAGCACTACACTGCTGGTCCCTCACACAGCCTCCTCACCATTCCCAAAGGGTAGGAGAATTGAAACAGAAAGGTACAACAAAAATTTAATAATTGAAATAAAATATAATTATAAACATATTAATAATAATAATAATATTTTTAATTATAAGGAGAGGGACAGAGAGTAACAGGACCCAAGAGTGATGCATAATGCAATTGCTCACCATCTGCCAAGGGACACCCAGCTCATCCTTGAGCAGAGATTGATTCNTTGTGGTTTAATCCCAGCCAGTAAAAAAGCACTACACTGCTGGTCCCTCACACAGCCTCCTCACCATTCCCAAAGGGTAGGAGAATTGAAACAGAAAGGTACAACAAAAATTTAATAATTGAAATAAAATATAATTATAAACATATTAATAATAATAATAATATTTTTAATTATAAGGAGAGGGACAGAGAGTAACAGGACCCAAGAGTGATGCATAATGCAATTGCTCACCATCTGCCAAGGGACACCCAGCTCATCCTTGAGCAGAGATTGATTCCTTCCAGGTAATTCCCCCAGTTTAGATACAAGGTGTGATGTTCTACAATATGGAATACGTCTTTGGCCAGTTTGGGTCAGCTATCCAAACTACGCTCTCTCCTGGCTTTTTTGTGCAGCTCCTCACTGACATGAGACACCAAAAAATCCTTGACTTAGGGTAAGTACTATTTAGCAACTGCCAAAACATCAGTGTCTTATCCATCAGCATTATCTATCAGCATTATCCATCAGCATTGTCCTCCTACTGAATCCAAAATACAACACTGTGCCAGCTGCTATGAGCTAAACAATCCCAGCCAAAACCAGACAATAAGAAATTTCACTGTCCTCAAACTCACATGGTAAAACAAAACATGATCTGCTAACTTGGATGTCACACTGCCAAGCTGAGCTTGTTTGGATGCATATGCGTGGCATAACACAGGACTGTGTAAAGGTATGCAGGCTACTGTGTATCCTGGAAGCAGCGTGGTGCTGTTCAGAAGGTCTCCACCCAGGAGAACATACCTTCCTAATGCATCTATGTTACTTTCAGCAACTCCATATTGTACCTTATTGGTAAACTTAGAAAGCCTTATTTAGAATTTAGTAGTTTTATATGTAGAGATTCAATACAGATGTCTCTCAGAAGTCTGTGTTTGGAATCCTGTTTTTGAAAACCTTGTCCACAATAATCCTTCTGCACAAAAAACCAAACAATAGTCAAACTATTCTATTCAAATATGCTAAACCAGACATACTTCTGTAAATATGCAAGGCATCATGTCGCTTCATGTTTTCAAACAGATTACATCGTATTTAAAAAGGGGGACCATACTTCAAAAAAAAGTGGAGAAAATGTAATACATTAAAGTGAGAGTGAAATGTTATCTAAATTCTTACATTGTGATGCTGCTTCACCCTTTAACTGGCTGCATCTCATTCTTCTATGCTTTTTCAAAGCTTGTACCTTTCTAGGAATGAAAGCATCAGCCTCAAAACTGGAAATTTCACAAAAACAACATTAATAGTGACACCTTTTGATTGCCTTCTTTCAACAGGATACATGTTTTTTCACATGGTGTGTACATAATTTTCTACAATGTCTAAACAAGGCAGCACAGTTGACAATCTTGTTCCTGTTAATTGCCAAATCCTCACTTTCAGAGCAGCATAGTTCTTCTCAATAAAAGATCACAGCTGATGCTGTCAGAACAAGAATCTCACAGCATGATTTTGGGACCAAGTCAAACACAAATTCCCCAGGGCTCACATTGGTAACACTTTCTATTTCTTTTTTTGTTCTGGATCTGTGGCATAACAGCTTCAAATTTGTCCTGATGTATTAGTGTTTGCTGTTTGTGTGGGGCTGCAAATTTCTGAACCACTTGGCTTGAGAAATTTTGCTGAATAAAGTCCCTTTTCTTCCTTCTGGTCCTTGTCTCACTTCTGCCTGGGTTCCAGGTGCTGCGCCCAAGAATATCACCAGGGACACCACAAGAAAAATAGTTCCTCTTTGGTAGCTCTTTCTTTGTTAAACGACAATAGCACTAACTTCACTGTACCACTTTTTCATACATATGTTTTTTGTCCTGTCTACAAGAATTCTAGTTCCTTTAGTTTGGAGTTACCCCTGGTTACCTGACCCAAAGCACCGCATGTCTTGGGTTCTTTTGCAGTCTCATGGTTCTGGGCAGGCATGGCAAGCCAAATCACCTCCATCCTCATAATTTTTACCCCCAGGACCTTGGATGCAAATTTTCTGTGTGTCTCAGCAGGTCTGATAATCTCATTGGTGACAAACATCTTGCTTCCTACAGCTCTGGAGGCATGTCCGTCACATCAGCTAACGTTGTAGCTCTCACTTTTGCTTAATGCAAGCCCCAGCCTTTGAAAAGCGATGCCTTACTTCTTCCCCACTGCCAAGCCCCAGTGGGATGAGGTGGGAGACAGAGAAAACAATTGCAACCTGCTTTGCTCTGCAGGGTGGTCTTGGCCCCATGGGACTGACAGCTCCTGCTATTGCAAAAGGAGCCTGAATATGGAGTAGGACGCCACCACCACTCATAGGACACACATTGCCCTTCAGACTCTCCTTAAGGCAATAAGAAAAATGGAAAAACTAGAATTAAGGCTATGAGGTGTAGCTTGATGCTGCTTTTAGTATTCCAGTATCTCAGATAGGTGCCACAGAGCCAATGTCTTCTGTCCCATGACAGCCTGTGTTGGCATCAGTCCTAGCTGAGCCACTCCTCTGCCCCTGTAAAGTCATGGACTCTCAGCGAGAGCCTGCCCCTGGCCCGTGGTATGAATGTCACACACTCCCAGCCTTCACAGATTCTGGCTTCAGCAGCCTCCAGGGGCCTGAGGTGTTTAAAACAGTACCAGGGACTGCACAAAGTTGATCTGACCTCATTGTGTGCCAGGCTGCCAAACAAACAAATAATGCCAAAAGTGCCTCAAGAGTTTCATTTAGTTTTAATGCTTAAGTTATTCCCTAGATTCTTTGAATTGTAAAGCAATTGTGAAGCTCTAATAAACTGCACCTATCATGAAGCCTTTAAGGGTCTCCTTCCAGGCACCCTCTGACAGTCTGTCTAGAGATAAAGCCCCACACCAAGATCCATCTTCAAGCAGCAGGTGTTCCCAGGCTTCCTATAAGGTCTATCAGGATGTTCCAGAGACCCTTTCTGGGCTTCTGCTGCTGCAGAAATTTGTCAAGGGAAAAAATTGACCTGAAGAACCTGACACTCCTGTTTATTTTTCTTTCATTTGAGGCAGGAGAGAGAAATGATGCTTGCATGCACTTCTTTTTATCTCCTCTTTTATCTCTCTGGAGGTGGAGCATCTGTTCCCACAGATTATTTTGGCTAAGGATTTTTTGCAGTTGTTTTTCAAAACCTAACAAATCAGACAGACTTTGGTCATTCTCTCTGATGAATTTCATATGGACATGGCTCAAGTGCCTTTGATGTATTTGCTCCTAGAGTTTGTAAATATCTTTCTGAAGAGCATTAGGGTTCTTTGGGGTATTTGGGGGTTTGAGTTTTGTTTTTTGGGTTTTTTTTTTAAATTTAATTTCCCTGATGTGTTCATATGGTGATATTCTAGCTGCAACAAGGGGAGTGGACAAAGCTTGTGAGTGTTGTATACCAATGTGCCATTCTGGTTCTAAGTGGATCCTACACTAAAAACAGAGGAATTATTTGCTGTAGAAAACGAAGTAAAAGAATCATTCTGTCACTAAAAATAAATTGAAGGTTTGCATACATTGCTCTAACCCAGGGTTACTTTCTGTCATGTGCTCTTTTTTTTTTTTCCAGTTGGACAACTTTCACCCTTTGTTCATTCAAAGATGAACAGTCTCCTCCAGCCCTCTTCAAACCACCAAAAAGCAACTCCAAGTTTGGCTGAAAATCCAGATGGAAGATTACAGAATCTACATATCTTAAATGAGACAGATGAGTAATGCAGCTTACTTGTCTAAATCACTCAGCAATCCAAATTACATGCCACATGTTACTCCTTAAGATAGTCAAGAGTAGTTTGTTGTTTTTTTTTTTAATTAATTCAGTCTAAATGCCTTTAATAAGTTCAGAGCTGAGAAGAAAGAGCACTGCTGTAAACAGTATTTTGATTTCATCTGAACTTCGTATTATGAGATCAGGTCTTTAGATACATTATCTGGAAATGTGATGGTCCTTAATTTTTTCCTCAGACACACCTGGCAGCAGGATATTGAGCTAGAAAAATATGCTCAGGAAATTCAAAGAGGATCGTTGGTGAAAGGAAGGCAGTACGTTGTATCTGTATTGCTCTCTGTTGTGCCTTTGAAAGCATATTTCAAGGGTGCTTCCCAATGAGCAAAGCAGAATAAATGCTTGCCTGTTTTGCATGTCATTCCCAAAAAGAAATCAGTTTTTCATTTTTAAATCTAACATTGCACCTACTTACAATTTTTAAGGCTATATTCTTCAGTTTCATGGTCCTGATCCTATAAACTTCAGCAACATCAGGCAACATCTGTGGGAAGTTCAATCAATGAATAAGCTCCCTCTCTTCTGTTGCTGAGCAATTTCAGCATCAAATAACTTTTTTTATGCTATCAAAGTGGCCAACCTTCCTGTGCTACTCATGAGAAATATAAATTTGCAACCTGAAAGCACCAGGAGTGAAGAATGTCACATTACAACCATTTCCCTGGAGCTCCATTAGTGGGTTCATGGACAACCATGGAGGTAAGAACGGCTGCCTCCTGGGCTCTGTTCTCAGAGGCATGGAACAGGGTCATTTGGACTCTGCAACAGGAACCAACTCGACAACAGACATGCCCCAAAAAGAGGACTGAAGCAGCAATCTCAACATATGGGGCTGCCAGATTTCCTAACTGTACAGGAAAGACATGAGTGTCTTTTCTATGCCAGAGTCAGAGTGCTTGCTCTGATAATAAGCTGTAGGGAGATGATTAAATCTCTAGAAAGAAGACAGCAGCTTGGAGAAAAAAATCTTGGGAGTTTTCCTCTTCTGTGATGAGTTTTGGCTTGAGTCACCTTGTTAACCTCTGGTTGAATGCAGCTAAAGGACAAGAGAGGTTTATGAGATGGGGAGGATCTAGCTTTATCTGAAGGTACTTTACATCATGAATTAGGCTTTTAGTTGAGCTAGAGAGGTGGTCAGCTTTATTCTGTCTTTCTCAGCCTATAAAATTTTCAGTAAAGTTTTTGTGGGGGTTTTTTCACTAATATTTTGATGCTTCTGCCTGTCTTGTGCTGGGCTACTTGCATTCTCCTCTCAGTGATCCCAGTGGAGCAATAAGACAGGCAACGATGTAGAACAGCTGCCCTGCACACGGCTCCCTACCTCAGCCCTTGTCTACTCTGTTCTGTCCCTACAACCAAGTTTAATGGCCCTGAAGAGGACAAAATTAATCAAGGATCAATTCAGCAAATGTTTTTACTTCAGGTGAGAGATGGTTTGTTGCCCTGTAAAGGGGGCAGAGAACACCCTTTAAATTTTGTTAAAATGTATTTTTATATATATATATATATTTTTTTATATATATATATATATATTATATTAGAGCAGGCAGTACTCCAAAATCTGCTTCTATTTCATAGATCCTGTTCCAGCCAAATGCACTGAGTTTGGTTTGGGACATAAATGAATCAGTATTGTGGGCTGTTGTTTTGATTGTTTTATGCTGAAGGTGCCAGCTGTCAGTGATGTGAGTGGTTTCTGGTCAGAGAGAAAATTCTGCAAGAATATACCTTGTTAGGACGCTTATCAGCTCACCATGGATTCACCTTATCTAGTCAACTGTCAGAAACAAACACTTACTGCAGTCAATTCTGCGCAGCTGATAGAACTGTCAAAGAAATTGGTATTTCTCAGTATTCTTGACATAATTCCCACATCCATTCCCAGACACTGATTCCAGAATTGGTACGCTGAGTCTTTTCTTCAGACACTTGGATGAAGAGATTTTATTATTTGTTGAGAGAGTCAACAGTAGATGGGGGAACTGAAGCTCTGTGGGACTACAGCACCAGTCCTGGAAGGGATTTGGAGCCTGCAGGTGCTTCTAGGCTCAGTACTCCAGAGGGAAAACCTCCTCAGCATCACTGGCACCACCCAGTCACCTGAGGCTGATATTAATATCAGTCAGTGATATGTGGGGAAAATTCTTACATAGGAGCACATACAGGCTGCAGCCAAGATCTGTGTAGGTGCTGACCGTGCATAAAAGGCACAGCCTCTGCCCTCAGTATGCTGTATAAGCAAAGAAGACAGATGAAGGGTGTCTAGATGGAAGAGGAGGCAGAAATATTATCTCTCCTTTGGAGAGGAGGAACCATACAATCTTAAGGTCTGAATGCTAGCAACTGAACATCAGGGTCAGATTCCAAAAGAAAAGAATTGTTCACGGTGTTTTCCATTTTCAAGTAACGTCTTTTAAGACATTCAGGAAGACAAAGGAATAGTGTTACCTCTGAATGGAAATCCCTAGGTGTTGTGGCAATGTATTAAAACATAGTACATCTGAGTGCTTGCCAAGTACAATATGCAAGTGGCTAATGCTGCAGTCAAATGCATTTTTTCCAAGGAATCAGCTGCTTTCTTATTGCATTTATCTAATATATCTCCATGGAATTATATTTTCTGAGACATGAACCAACACAACATATGTTATAGTGCTTCAGTTTTGTTTCCATAATGAAAAGAAGCTGCTTTAATAGCATCTGTTGTAATGCTAGGAACATATTCTGCCACAGATTCTCAGTGAAAAAACCACCAATTTCAAGTCTCAGAACTCAGATCCAGGGTTAAAGGAATAAGAAGGTTAGTAGTGATTATGCCTTCTATTACCTAGTTACCCGTTCTGCTCTCCTCTCCACTCTTTAATTATTTAGCAGAATTAACACAAAAACACAGTAAAAGGAACACTAAAACTCAGAATCATTTTTGGACACATATACTTTTCTTTAAGCCAGCAAGGAATTTTGACTACAAAGTCCCATTGCAGTAATTTTTTTTTCATTTAGATTTGTAGCTTTCTGATGCTGCAGTTGTCTTCTAAAATATACATTGTAGATTATTTTCCTTAGAGAGAACAGTAAAAGGAAAACTTGCTATACTGGGAGTTGGTAAACTGCCTCTAATCTAATTTATATTATGGGGCACCAATTACTGGGAAATTCATATTCTACTAAATGTCACTTCCACTCTTTCCTAGCAATGATAAAAACAATTTGTAAGTCATTCTAATCACAAGAATGCCACGCTGAAAAAAATCTCCTTATTCTTCTGTCACAATTCCCCTGATAACTGCAAGATTAGGGCTTTTCAAGGTCCGTTCACCCTTACCACTGCCCTTCAGTAGAAGGAGGTAGCAGATGTATTGATTTTGAGTCCTTTCTCCAGGGCCAGAAACAAAAAGATATTGAGGTGGTTTGAATAGGTTTCTCTCCTTTTGACCCTGTTAAGGTGCAATTTGTTACACAAAAAGGAGCAGTTATGATCAGGAGATAGTATGAGCTTTTTATACACTCTAATATTCTAGCTGTGGTTAATATTTCATACTTCCATGTAGTGTGGTAGACACAAAGGTGTGTGATGAGTGGAGATGTGATACCTGTTCCAAAGAACTTCAGTCTAAGTCATATCCGCAGGAAAAGAGGAAAGTTGAAAGATGCCTGAGTACAACAGTGAGGACTTTTAGGGCAATAAATTATGAATTACACTAGTCTCTGTTTCCTTGGTTTGGTTTTGCTATTCTTATATCAGAACTCTAGTCAAGTTATGCAAACAAAAGACACTCCTGGCACAGGGAAAAACCCTATTTATTCAGTAGACAAGGATACCTGGACCATTACGCTTTAGTGATGGGTATTGAAATATCTAGATTGATACTCATTGCTATATATAAAAATAGATAAGGAAAATAGAAAACTTTGACATATGAAAGGATGATAAACTAGAAATATATTTTAAAAGAACACTGCCAGTGCTTGAGTGTCTGGCATTTTCTGCTTCATGAATTGTAATCTTTGATGGGGGGGCACAGAGGAGAGTTCATTTCAAGTCAGAAAAGTAACAGAGAGAATTTTTGATGAAAACGCAGGCTGGCTTGAAGGTATGTTTAGATCTCCCTGGCTTACACTGTCAAGGTCTGAAGATGTTTTTATCAGCAAGATACTAGGACTGTGCCTGGTCATCCTCCAGAAATAATTCCCCTGGAGCTGGTAGGGTGGACAGAGTAAGACACTGCCTGGAAACACATGCTGACTACATGATAACAGTCAGATCAGCCCAAGAACAGGCAACAGCTCCTGTCCACCACTTACCAGGGCATATATACTGCTATATGGATGTGTGGGTACACAGTCACAAGTAGGGTAGTCTCATCTGTCAGATGCACGTAGTCCGTTCTATAGGAAGTCACAAATGGTTCCTGTCTCATCACATTCGTGTGAGAAGGGAGGGGAGGCAGATTTCTTGTGACATGGATGAGGCTCTGAAGAGCACACTTTACCCATAATAAACACAGATTTTTTTCCCATCAGCAAAGAGGCTTTCCTAGCTTCTTTTTCTTGTGCTAGGTTGCATCATCCCCTCAGAGCACACTTCCAATAGACAGAAAGGTCATGGCATCTGGCCCCTGATGAACAGCCCCCAGCATTTTTCTACCATCATGACCTGGTATTAAGATGTTTTAAGAACATTCTGCTGTGCTTATAGTAAACAGATGACAGCAGAGTCCAGTTACTAAAATGAGTGTGGTTAAGGCTCATTTTGATGTGGCACAGAGCTGAACAGAGCTACCTGTTCATTCTCCTCTTTGCACTGGAATTCTTCTCTTTGAGATGTTTCACCTCTTTCACATATCCGTGCAGATGATGAAAGTAAAACCAACTTAGAAAAGACAGAACTCAGTTGTATTCAAGAGCATTCTAGCAACAGTTATGCAGTCGACGACCACAAATACAAAAAAATTCTAGCAACATGTTCTTTGCTTATAGCTTTTTTTCCCCCTGGAAATTATTATTCTCTCTATTTCACCTCAGTATTATACTTAATGCACTAAGCATCCCAGGTAATGATGCAATTTTGACATTTTAATTTATTGATGAAGTAATGATGACTGAGAACCTGGAACACAAGGCATATTCCTACTTGTAATTTCCATTGCTTGGTGTTATATAAACTCACTTATCAATCCTCTAGTCATCTGCACCCCTTACCGTGATTGCCCTGTCAACATAATATAAAATGACTGATTTTCAGGAAGCAGTACCTGCTCTGTGTGTGGCTGCAAATCTGATCTCTGTTTTAATATTTGCTTGAAAGTTGTCTCTTAATAAACACTGAAGTCTTTTGAAAGGTGGAAAAAATGTCAGTCTTGTCATTTTGACCTGTAGAAGAGATGTAAATTTACCCACGCTAGCTGGAAAGCAACTGTTGCAGACCTAAAACCTAATCCTTTGAGCTATCATGTTTGCTCAGTAGCAAAGAAAATTGTGTCTAGGGACACTGAGCAGTAGTGTCACATCATGAATGTATGTTTTCCAAATATAAAGAGCAGCTTTCCACGTCATAGTTACAAATACAGCTGTGTCACCTGTATATGATCTGTCAGACAGCTGTAGCCAACAGAGGTGTGGACTGGACTGACCGCAACAAATGAGCCAGTGGCCCAATGCCCTGCTAGTCAGGCAGTCTTCCCTTCTAGATTGCATTTATCCATCAGGGGAGTAGCTGGGGTTCGATGAGGAGGCAGTTGTTCTGTTAATGCTCTGTATTGCTAGACCATAACCTCTGGCCTGTACCTGTAGTAACTCGTTCATATTTTTCCAATCAAAATACAGCCAGGTCCAGGATACTGGGGCCCTCAGATAACAGCACCATTCCAGCCTCTTCTTTCAAATGCCACTGCTCAGGTGGGGTCAAGGAGAGTTGTGGACTGACCTCTCCAGTGGCCCCTATAATTTTCTGCTGAGCTCAATGAACTTGACTCAAGGATCAGGGTAAACAAGAGAGTGTCTATCTGGGAGTGCTTTTGGCTGCATATACTGAAAGGAGCTACCTGGAGAGTGCCACTTGTTGGCATATGACTAATAAAACATGCCATACAAGTGCAAACATAGGTGTCTTGAGCAGTAAATGTGCATCTCTCAGTTTTTCAGACTTTTTCTGGGCACAGTAAGTGTACACAATTTACACCAGAAACATGGACAAGGATGTAAATTCAAATAAACAGCACACGTTATCTCCTCTATGACTTCGGCTCCCATCCCTCTTCTGATAAAAGTTCTACATTTCAAATGCCAGCAGTTTGCAGGAAGATACAGCTTATTCTTTCTGAGCCTATTAACACAGGAAACACAATAAAGGCAGGGGGGAAGGAAAACAAGATAAAAATGATAGAGGTAAACAGATAAAACAACACAAAATTACTCTTCTTGC
Organism: Grallaria varia; assembly: GCA_013396735.1. Lineage (NCBI taxonomy): Eukaryota > Metazoa > Chordata > Aves > Passeriformes > Formicariidae > Grallaria > Grallaria varia. Next base: position 29,354 of record VWZG01011734.1, on the reverse strand, counting down.
AGTTATGAGAAGCATTTACTAATCTCATCTCCTGCAGAAAAATTCTCTTCTGTTTCAGGCACTTCTGAATGTACTTAGCATTTCTCTTGAGCATTCAAAACATTCCTTGCGATTGCCTTCACATCCCAGCAATCCACAGAAGATTTTCCACATTTATTACAGAAAAAACCCTTGAAATCTAATAGATCTTATCTGCACACAGGCTCTGAGTGTCCCCACAGCTCCCTGCCACCCCCCGCCTGCCTTTTGCTGAGTTAATCCGCAGCTCTGCCGGCTAAGGGGACTTACCAAGGGCTTTTCGATGGGAGGATGCAGCTAGGCGCTCGCACACACTGGAATAGCTGCTGCCCAGTAATGAAGCAGCAATTGAGAAGTCTCACTCCTTCAGTAGCTGTTCAGGTAGCGCTGCCAGCTTTCTCTAGCTCTCTGCATACACACACATGGAGCGAGGAGGGGAGGAGGGAGGGAGGGGGGGACGGGAAGAGGGGTAGTGAGGGAGAAATACATAAACTCTGACTATAATTATGAGCTCCTTTCTACAAATTATAGCAGCAAGAGATCCCTTAAGCAGCTTTTTTAACATGATCTCTTCAACAAGGAGTCCCTTACAAAAAACTGCATCCTTCCTACTGTCATCCCCTGTAAGAAAAATAAAAGCCAGCTCTCAAAGACTTAGTCATTGATGTATCAAAGGGATGTTATTGTTGTTCAGAGTTTTTATTTTTTTCTTTTTATGATGAAAGTTTTATTATGAAATCTAGCCTATTTTTCAGCCAAGAAAAGACCCGACTCTGCTCTTTATAAGAAACAGTCTCCCAGGAAAGCAGTTCAGATCAATAATTTCATACATTTAATGACTGTATTTATGAAAGAAAGCATTTGGGCTAAGCGATTCACTAACTGGAAAGGTAACAGTTTAGTAAATACATATCACTGCCTTTTTGTACCTGCATACATCATTAAAGGAAAAATGGAATACCACATGTAAATTAATAGGATGATTTATAATAGAATATTATTGCTTTGGCAAAGGGATCTAAAGGATTTAACAAAGCTAAATCTCCAAGACAGATCCTTTCTTTACAATTCTTCAGAATCCTATTCTTTATAATCCTTGTTCTCTGAAGCCTTAAAATTATTTATTCTTTCATTACTTCTGATGTCACCTTTGATAAAAATCAGATAAAATATTCCCTTTTCCTAAGTAAAAGACGAAAGTGTTCTGGAAGATTTCCCTCCATCAGTCCATCTCTCTTTCTTACATGTGATCACCCATACACCCATCTACATACATGCACAACACAACAACAAAAGTAACAACTGGGGGGAAAACCATCAGTTTCCTTCAATTTACCAGCAGCCTTGTTCTCCAGACAGCCATGGCTTTGTCCAGGTCTTGGTACAGCTCCAATAACCACAGGATCATCCATAAAGCAGATGAAAAAAAGAGTGAAAAAAATTAGGCAAGACGTACGAATCTGACTTTGTCCCCCTGAGGAACACAGGCAACACCTGGCTGTCTGCTCAGCAGAGCCCCAGCGTGATGACAACTTTAAGGACTGTTTTTTGATATCACCATGAGGAGGCACAAGGAGACCTTGTAACAAAGATTGAAATGGGGCCAAAAGAAGAGCAAATAATTAACAGAAGCCTATTAAAAAAGCAGTCACAACAAGGAGTTGTGTTATTGACAGGTCTATCTAAAACACATTAACACTCTGCAATGCTCCATGACACCCTTGTGCAGCCTGCTAACATTTTACAGGGGATATTTTCACACACAGATGTCCTGTTGTTAATCTCCAAAACAGTTACTGTATTTAATTACTCTTAATCAAAGACAAATAATGTTAGGGCCTTGACAAGTTTATTAGGAAGTCATAAAACATGAAGTGTTCAGACAGAAGCTCCTTCTGAGGCTTTGACTCGTCTCAGTAGCAGAAGAAGTCTTGAAAAGATCGATATTTCTGTCCTTTGTTGCTCCTGCCTCCCTCCTGTTCCAAGAGGTTGAGGCAGTGGGTGGTAAATACAACCTCGTATTTAGGCTAAAGACCAACGCAGTCTGACACCTGTTGTTCCCAAAGGATCCCCATTGCAGATTGGCTCAGAAGGCATCTGGAGTCATTGCAGGGCATGGACAGTAGGAGCCATGACTTTCAATATCTTGTTTTACTTGGTATAAAAAACAGGGACTATTAGTTGCAGCATCCCACTGTTAGCACATCTTGGTGTGAAAGTTCACCCTTACAAAATATTTTCTTCATCTGTTTGTGCCCTGGAGGGGTTACCCAGGAGGTTGGTGAGCTGCACTGCTTGCAATGCCAGAGAAGTCCCAAGGTCAGAGCTGTTCTGTCAGCGCTGTAGGGGCTTCCCATCAGTACCCTCTTTCCCATCACAAACACCCTTACTGCAGAACCATGACGATCTTAAACCCTCTTGCTACACTCCCACAGGTGGAATGAGCTTCCATGCCTTGCAAGCTGCACTGGCTATGTTTGATGCTTTTGAAAAGCTTTTCTCTAGAAACTGCAAGTAGGCAGTGGAAATGTGTTTACATCATGAGAGTAACCTGAATAGCTGACATTTGACATCTTTTTGCATTAAAAACAAACTCGCCAGCCCTTCAGCTATTCCTCCATCTGGGTTTGCTAAAAGAAGGTTTCACAGAGCAGAATGGAAACAAAGGGTTCAAAGAATACCTGTTACCTTTAGAGTGATAGGAGGGCTCTGTTCTTAGGGGCTTATATTAATTCAGTCAGATCTGTGGGTTGTCACTTGTGAGGACATGCAACTTACATTTTAATAAAAAAGATTCTTTTTTGTAGTGCAGGTAAACAGTCTGGGAGAGTTCTCCCATAAATTACAGCTCTACAGCTTGGAAAGAACTAACAAATCATCTGTGACCTGTGAATCTAATTTTACTGTGAAAAGAACTTTTCCTCCAGGGCTCTTTCCCCGGTACATGTATCTATTTGCCATTCTTCATTGACATAAACCAATTTCTGTGGTTTGCCTGTCAATAACTATACTTAACTTTTAGTGAGTAATAGTAAAGCCAATGACCTCCAGTAGCAGCAGGTTCTTAAAGAAACAGCTCTCATTTTCTCTGGATGTGCAACATTTTGCTTGAAATACATCCCTGGAATGAAATGTGCATTTAACATATTAGGAGATAAGGGTGATCTATGTGGGTATATTATTTTTTGCATGGATGTTACTCTCCATCACTATCAACTACAACTTTTACACACTGGTATCTTGCTTCCTGTCAGAAAATAATACTTATCTAATATGGCATACTTTATCCCCTGGCAGTCAGTGTGGAGTGGGTGCTGAGTGGTGCTAGCAAGTCCTAATGATGTTTTTCCCTCTGTCTCTTCATTTGATAACTCTCTCCATGCATGACTGACTGACCAGAAAGGTTACTCTAAGGAAGTAAATATCACTGCATGTTTTATAATGATGTCAGAATTATCCCAGTGTCAGAATTACTAACACAGGAGAATCAATACCAGTTTTACAATGAATAGAAATCTGAATGATCTGAGATACAGAAAGGCATCATTCATGCATGCAAACAGCCTCTGCCTTGTGACACCACACTAGCTTAGATAAAACTGATTTCTGAAGACATAACTATCCCCTCACCCTTCTTTCTCACAAAACTCCAATCATTTCATAATGCAAAGATACAGACACAGCCGGTCTTTCAGACAGTGATTTTTATGTGTGCTAGACTGCCAGAATTAAGCATGTAAATCTCAGTGTCAGAGGTGCAAGATTTTACCCCATTGATTAGAGTAATCAATTCCTTGATTCATGGAAAATTCTTGGAAGGGAAGAGCAGAATTTTTATGATAATGGTTATATTCTGTTCTCATTTACATCCAGGTAAACCTAATTTCAGTGTACTTACTACTGATTTGCATCCATACTAACTTTGGTCTGCAACACAGAATTAATAAAGCTGGTGTTAATTCTAGTATAGTATGTAAAAGAACCACAAATGCTACCTGCACGTACAGTTTTTGCACCTGTAAATATTGACTTTTGTTTTTTTTAAGTTACATAGAATCAGCAGGAACTTCTGCAATGTCATTACAGAACCCAAACCTCACGGTCAAGCTTCAAGGTTTTCTAAAATCCACTGGAATTTTGAATGCATTGTTCTGAATGTTTTTCTTTACATGGGAGAAGTTGATGGCAAGTGATAATTTTTTTTTTATTTCTGTATCAGCAATAATACATTGCTTGTGTCAGTTGAACAGAAATGCAATTCACAATAGCATTTATTAACGAATTAGGATTACATAGAGTTTTGTAACCTGCGATAAGATGGGAAGGGAGAAAACTCTTTATAAAGCCTTTGTGCTTTTCTGTGTTTAAAAGAAAACAAAGAAATTAATCTTGATGTACTTCAATAAAACCTGAGCTATTGAGTCTAAAATAAATTCTACTGTGGGGGTGTTTGAGGTGTTCATGGTAACAAAGGTTTTAGAAAGATCCATTAAGAAGCTCAGTCTCACTCCTTGTCCCATAGCAGTGGGCTTCTCTCCCCACATTGCCGGATCTTGCAGATTGAAAGACAGATGAAGTCTGACACTGGACAGGCCATCAGCATATGTAAAACTCCCTGTTCCTGCTGCAAAAACCCAAAGTTGAGCTAGGGCATCCCAATTCGTAGCTCACCAGTTACTGAAAGAAAACCTCAAACTGCATTTTCACTTTCTTATTTGCATTTGGGAAGTTTTAATGGTTCTCACAACCTATTGAAATCTGAGGAGGCAAAAAAAGCAATTTGCATAATGATTGCCGTTGAGTGGACATATTAAAACACCTGAGAAGTAAAAGAGAAGGACTTAAGGAAAGCAAGTACTAAACTAATACCAAGGCAAGGGCTGTCCTGGGGGAGGTGGCTGCTAGCAGAATGCCTCTGGGAAACCAGCAGAAACAGCAGCACAAACAGATGAGGTGGGCATAAAAGTGGTCGGCTGCGGAGTCCAGTATTTTTTCAGCAAGTCTTTATCTCCCCGTGCTTTGATCTGGCAGGAAGTCATCAGACAGTTTGGCTATCTTTACCTCTCTGTGCATTTTGAATGTACGGTAAAATTTCATTCGCAGCCATTAGAGCACTTGTACTAGCACCTGGGTTAACTGATCTGGCAGCAGGTCTCTTTAGGCACCCTTTCTATCCCCATCAAGGTGTTGTGACAGTACGTCCTAAGTGATCTAAAGGAGATTGTTTCCCTCTCCTGATTCTGAGTGGCTGTGGTGGTGTCTTACAAGAATGTGTGTGTGTGTCGTTGCTGTGCTTGATGGAGAAGAGTCACGTAAGCGTGACAGGAAAAGAAAGCCGCAAGTTTGAGTTGTGCCATTTGCTCTAAAGTGCTGAAATGTGTTGTTCTGCTGATGCCCTCCAGACCTGAGTGCCATAACCGTTTGGCAATCACTAAAGTGTCTGGGGTGTGCTTACTAGTACATGGTTTCATGATATGACATGAGTTGAATTATCAGTTTGACTTTGCCAAAAGGGGCAGTCTGGCTGTCTCCTCCCACCTCCTCATCCCAGCTATGATTTTTGTGGTACATCTTGAGCCCAAGCTGGGTCTCATATAAGTGCACAACAAGAGGTTCAACACATTCAATGGCAGAAAACTTGCTCAGCATATAACGTGGGTGATATGTCTCTGAGATAGTGATCAGAACGGGTTTATTCCAAGTACAACAGTGCCAGCATAGAACTGAGTAGGGGGGGAGAAAGGGGTGGGAAGGGGTGTCAGATTCTTCTTTTCAGCAACAGGGAAACATTAGTCCAGTACAGCCTATCATAAAGTCATATCTGAGTATACCTCTGAGTTAGTGTACTGCATTGCTACTCTCTGCAGTCACAAATGCCTTTAAGATTGGTTTTACGTTGAACATTGCCCCATACAAGTTTAATCAGCAAAGAACAATGTGCTTCACCATCAGAAAATGAAGCACCTCTGCAAGAAACCAGATTTGAAACATCCCAGGGCTGTTCCTCTAGATTATCAGAGAGAAAAAAACATCAACATCAACAACCTCCTAAGTGTTAATTTTTCAGTTTCCTATAGAAAGGAAAAACAGGATTTCAGTGTTGTCCCTTTTATGTGAAGGACCACTGATTATCCCAGTTCTTATCAAAGACAATGTAGCTAACAACATGAAGAAGGTGAAAAGGTAAACTGAAAAGCGACAGAAGTCTTTATTTCAATCAGACCCTAAGTTCACCTGAAAACAACACAAAGACTTGGATAATGCACAGAGTTGCCCACCATATCACCCAGGTGGAGGTGAGTAAACCAAGGAGAGCAGAGCACCTGTAATGTGGAGGGCAGAAAGGTAATTGGCATGTTCATGCAGTGGCTGTGCTTGAAGGCAGAGGTTATCTATCACCTGAGCAATGCTGCAGCTTCTGTCCGTGTGCTCACCTTTGTGCAGAAAGTAGAGCATGGAGGAAGGTGTCCTGCAAGGATGTTGCCTGGATCAGCACCTATGCCCAGAAGTTCAGTCATGCTCTCAGACACAGAAGGATGTGTACAACCAACATGAACATAACCTGGCTGAGAAAATGGACACTGAAAAAAGGAGACAACATAGACTAGATCAGGGTCATATCAAAATATTTTTTTAGGCAAAGTACAAATAAATTTATTCAAATTAACCTGACATCCCAGGCTGTATATTTTGCTGGACACAAATCCAGGCTGCTGTCTGCTGATATTCTGTGACTTCCCGCTTCCTGCTGGGGCATGAAAAACCTTTCTGGGCCATAACAGATTAGCTGCATTGTCTCTGCCTTGTAGCACTCTGGCACACTGCAAGAACTTAGGGGAAGGAATACCAGGAGGACGTGAGGCATAGCTGAGGGAGTTAGGGTCTCTCTCAGTACCACTGGAACAGCAGCTGCATCTTGCCAAGCCTTGGTAGATAGTTGTCCCAGTGTAAGAGAAACCTTTGTCTTTGAACCTGCCTTGCATTGTTAGTCAGGACATAACCTGTGATGGCACCAGGTCATCTGATGAGACCTACAGCAAGGGAGAGAGTATGACTAGAGGCTCCAGGAAAAGAGCAGGAATCAAAATCATATGCTGGCTACCATGGAACCTGGATTGCCAGATAAATGTTGAACAGAAGCAGTGGATACAAAAACTGGGGAAGAAAAATGAATGTTAGCTACGTTTATTGTATCCCTGAGGGAAAGACATGAGGAGAATGGCAAAAGCATAAGAACAGCTGATAAAGGTTTACTCAGTTCAGAAAATCCTACTCCAACATTTTTAATACTATTAAATGTAAATTCAGCCACTAGTACTTGAGGGCATTTTGGTTTTTGAGCAAGTAAAAATCTAAGTATGTTATACTCTATGTCTGAAAACCTTGAAAGCCTAGAAGATTTGAGATTATCCTAGCTACACAAAGAGGGCAGTGTAGGAAATTGTAGGAAATGTCCTCCTTTATCATTTACTCAGTCCTAGGTAAAATAGTGCAAAGCTGCTCCTTGTATGAAGAGAATATACACTGCAGTCACAACATTTGGAGTAGATCTTTAGCTAAAAATGGTTAAAATGGGATTAGTGTTGTTTATACTGGCAGGGTATCTATGAATTTGGGAAAAGTGTAACAGTGGAACAAAATACGGCTATATCAGTTTGCTCTCTTTTTTTCCAGTTAATTCCTCCAACACTGCCTGTGCATGCTTTAGGCATTTTTGTAAAGATTTGGTTTAAATTCACCATGTTGCTATACACTTAACTGTGGGGTTGTATTTTTGTTCAAGGAACTTTAGTGTTGGGTTGTTGTTTTTCTCAGCCATGAGTCCACAGAGGAACCAAAGGCATAGAAAGATTGCATAATAAGAGCATTTAGAAAACATGGATAAATCCTCAAAATGTAATTGAATATGTTGCAAATTTTAAATATAATATATTCTTGATCCTTTCCTCCTTCTTCTCTAGATAAGCCCAAGTTACTGAAGAAGTAGTAATGATCCTGTACTACTAACTGGGCATAAGAATATGGCTAGATCTCCTGGGTGCTCAGCAACTCCAGAGGTGCAACAAGGCTTAATGTGAGGCATTTCAGAAAGGCAAATTTAAATTCCTGAGAGCAAATCTTCTGCTTAACATTTTTCACAGAGAGCCCACTGAGAAAAGACAAGGCAGGATTTTGCTTCAGGATAAGCAGCAACACAGAAAAGGAGAAAACGCCTGCCTGCAGCAGCCCATGTGGTCTGGATGTGGCTATACTGTTTTTTGTACTGCCCAAGAGTACTGTGGCAAAGACAAACATCTTTTGTGCTGAAGCACAGATTCCGCTGCGGCAGGCATAAAAGGGAAGGCGGGTGTCCATGCACATCTTCCTTGAGAATATCAGCCTAAAGAGGTGTGAAAGGTGATGATCCAACTACATGAAATTTATGAATTCTGGCTGACATATGGAAGTTGCTTTGAAAAGGCTACTTGGGGGTGTGGGTGGTGTGGAGGGTGTATTGTACTCCTCTACTTGCTGAGTGACCAGGGAGTACAGAGAGACAACCTCCATCATTTGGGCCAGACAAGCCATGAGGCTGTCTGGAGCCTTGGAAGACTAGTTGTCTCTAAATATCTTTATTTAGAGCAAATTCTATTTTCTATCCTACAGACTGTTTGTGTACACGTGTTATTGACTCCAGATTTTAAGTGCCCTTAAGGATGTATTCAACGGACTGAGAGTGCCCATGAGTTGAAGGTAACATTGAACTTGAAGATGGCAAGGAGAAAGAGCTATGCTGGCCTAGGGCAAGGAGCTCACACGCTCCAAAATTTCATTTCCCTAAAGAAGTAATCAAAAAGTATTTGGCACCCAGGAAATGTGCAAAAAAACCCCATAGAAAATTAAAAACAGTGAACAAGTAATGGGAAACACGAGAAACTGCAAATTGAGCAGGTTGGGATCCAGCGCAATAGCATGGAGAGTATCCACGTAGGAGCTGGGGAGCTGGTCTCTTAAGCCTATGGCATTTCCATATTTTCCCTATAGGTGTCAGCCAAAACAAGTCTGGTTGCTGATGGCGAACTTTTAAATGGCACCCAGATCAAACAACATGAATGTTGCTCTAATGTCAGCAGTGGCTAGTGTGTGGAGGTCTTACTGAAAAGAAGGGTATAGAATTAGGTGACCCAAAACAGGGAAAGGACTCTTTCAAAGGACAACCACAGCAAAATAACTCTAAACTACATGTATGGTTCTGCCATCACTGACCTTACTTTACATGTACACCCTACAAGGAAAAGAGTAGTCTACTATTAACAATGACCATGAGGTTTTCCTATGATTAATCTTTCTACTTTGGAGTTAGAGAGAAGTTAGTGGCACAACTGTTGTAACCACTTTATAACACAGATTTCAGTGGGTCAAAACACTATCTTGATCATGAGATCAAGTAGTATTTGTCTGATGGTACAATATCTTACTTTTTAATCACCCTTTCTAATCACCCCTTTTTCGGAAGGAAGGACAAAAAAGTAAGTGCTAACAGCTAATTATTTCCTCTTTATGTAAGTAAAATGAGTTTAGATGAATTTAGAAGCATCAAGCTGTTCACCAAGCCAATGCAAAGCATTTTAAGCAGTACTAAGTGTAAACCAAAAGGAATTAATGTGTGTTTCATGAGGTTTGTTTGTTTGTTTGCTTGCATTTTACTCCCAGGAGAAAATCCAAATGAAAAGCAAAGGCCTGTTCCTGGCAACTTTTGCTCATCTAAACCATCCCATCAGTTTCAACAGAAGAGTGGAAATGTCTAAGAATTATCCACGTGAGCAAAGCTTTAGGAATATCAGCTACCATGATTGATTGCAATGCTGTCTTCAGTGCAGTGTTGATTAGAAAATGAAAAAGGTTTGATTTCAAGACATATAGAATCAATTTCAGTTTTATTATGTGTCTTGTACCTAAAGCAGACTGGGCCAGATTCCTTGACACCTTGCATGCAATATATGTATTAACATTCTATGTAGCAATTTGCACCCAGCTTGAACAAGTTGCCAATTTCCAAGTGAGGAAGATGATCAAGAAAATGGCCCTGGCTATTACTTCATGGCATTTTAACAGACAGCTCAATTTTTACAGATCACCATTTTTTTCTTTTTGTGGGAGTCCTAGGTACTGTTTGGAAACATTGGATTAAAACAGAGTGTGGCGAGGTCTTTCATAGAGAAAAAGTCTGGTTTTCTGAACAGTGGGATAATTAGCTTGCTACAAGAGACACCCAGGTCTATTCAGATGCTGTGATGAAAAGGTGGCAGAGAAAAGGACTTTTTGTACTTTACTGTCCAGGTATGAAGGCTGGCCCACCAATAGCACATTCCAAATGTTTAGTCACTGAATTAAGGAATGGGTAAGGCCTGAAGGGACCACAGTGGGTCATCTGGTACAACTTCCCTGCTCAACCAGGGTCAAACTAGAGCACATGGCATAAGATTGTGTCCAAAGGGTTCTTGAACATCTCCAGTGAGGGAGGCTCCACACCCTCTCTGGACAATCTGCTCCATTGCTCAGTCAGACACACAGTAAAGAAGTTCCTCGTGTTGAGGTAGAATATCCTGTGCAAGAGTTTCTGCCCATCGTCTCTTGCCCTATTGCTTGGCACCACTGAGAAGAGCCTGAATCCATCCTCTTGACACTCTCTTCTCAGATACTCAGTCTTGGAAATCAACATTGGAGTTCGGGACATGAGAAAAATCCACTCTTTTATTTTAAAAATTCTAGTTGAATGTTAATGGTGACATTTGCCAATGAAGTCAATAGTTTGTCCTTTTCTTGTTAACTCCTCAGGGCCTTAAGAGAAGTTTAAAGTAAGGTTAAAGAAACCAAGGGAAATTGTTTCCACCTTCAATAGCTCTACTGAAGTTACACAAAGAAAACACATTTCCTTTTGAAAAATTTCTACTAATTCAGGTCACTGAGACTTTGTGTCTCCACAAAGAGTCAGGACACAATTGATGATAATTATCATCAGCATGTTTACAGTCCTGACAGATTGCAGATTATTTAAAGAATGTAGAGGTGGAAGAGAGAACAAAAAACCAGCGGCTAAAGGATGATGTTCAGTGTGGCTATTGCAATTTTTTCTTGGATATTTCTTGGGCTTTTCAAAAGCTGGTTTAGGCCCACTCCTCTAGAGGGTCCTGCATGTCAGAAGGATGAAGCAGGAGGAAGAAATATGTCAGTCACATGTAGGGAAGATCCCAGGTCACACAAAAGAGCACCTCACATGGTAGTAGAAGTATGCTTTTATGCATCTGAACCTCACCATCAGTGTTTCACACTCTAGAGCAGCACCTCTTGTAAGGCCAATGCCTTCTTCCAGCAAAATCAATTCACAGATAAATGACAGTGACAACTAACAACTATCCATCCTCGGCCTTATACCATCTAAGCATATACGGCGGTATGTCTCTGTTCAGAGATAGGATGAGCCTAGATGGTCTACAAAACCATGACATGATATGCAGTTGTTTACAAGAGATGATAGCTCACTGGGCAATCACCACCCTTCAGCAAAACACCAGGTGCAAGGGAAGGATCCATCTCCTTCATTAACATAATAGTGTCACACATGTACTTGTGTTTCACCCTAGAGTTAATCCCTTTAATTAAACTGTGCTACAAAAAGCTTCCTTCATAGCATGTGTTAAACTCCCACAAAAATAGTCACATTGATCTTGGATTTTGCCTTTAGCACACTTAACTTCTGGGTCTGTAATAATCTGACACACTTTCTGTAACTATGAGAAAAATCTGTCTTTTTTGACTACAGCAGCACTGATTGATTCTGTGCTTACAGATGGATTTTGTTTTATGGGCTTTTTTTTAACTCATGCTTCAGAAATGTATTCGTTGGTTGTATTCCCACAACTGAAATAAACTGGTGGCACAGGAGAAAACTGCCACATTTGCTGAAATGCCACAGACAAATTGCTATTCCTTTAGTTAACCTTATTTTTTTTTTTTATTTCCCAAGAAATTTGCTACACTTCTAAAGAGAACAATTTCAAGGAAAAAAAACACTCTGCCTTTACAAAGAAAAATGAGATAATACAGGGGTGGGGAGAGAGTAAAAATATTTCTGGGTATTCTGAAAGTTTTTGGTTTTTTCCCAGTAAAACATTACTTAAAACAATATTCAAAGTTCACGGCTGTTGTGTTTTTCTAAAAGACCTGCAGACTTAACTCATCATGCAGATGAGTGGTCCAGAGCAGTCAGCAGGCCAATTCCAATGAGTGATGACCTTTAGCAAACTTTTGCAGGATGAAAAATTAAATCACCAGTTCTTTAAGTTTCCTCATGCTGGCAGGTGCTCTTGTGTCTGCTGTGTCTTTAAGAATAGGCACAAGATTCCATTGAGGCCATGACATTTTGGGTAAATAAGTGATTTTTTTAAATGCCATAGCATACTGGCTTTGAGATAAGTTCACCTGAATGAGATAAAAAATGGTAAGGCTGAGTGTACACAGAAGCCAATGAAAGACAGTAGCTGTCTGACTTGAGCCCTGTTCATCTGGGGAAAGGGTCCTTACACGTTCGCTCTTTACAGTTAAAGAGCTTTGCCATTATCTGTATCTCTAATTTTCTTGCAGACTTTCCCAGGGAACAGAGAAAGGAATGGACATATTAGAGGGATCAGACAGCTGTGAGTACAGAATATATTGTGCAGTTAGAGTCAAATAATTGAGGGTATGCCCAGAATCCACAACCCTTGCTAAGGACAGAATGAGGAGCCCTCAGCATCCCACAGGCAGTGGCTACAGTAAAATAAGGACTCATCCAGGCTCTTGCTATAATTGTCAGAATTTTTAGTCCTAAATCCATAAGAGATTTAACCTCCTAAATCCACTATTCCCAAAGCATTTTGCCAGCTGTGTATCCCAACGGATATTTATATTAAACCATATGCCTACATTTCCACTGCTGCATGCACAATTATTGCTGAAATATTTGGTGCTTTCTAAAATACATTAACTTTGGAGCAAGGTTTTTCCTTAATACAATGTCATCAGGCAAACAGCTATTTTTCTAAATGTGAGCTCTACACAATAGGGATAAAATTTGGTACAACAAAGCTGTATTGCAGTTTCTACAGACACCGAAAAACTTTTAATTAAATTGTTAAGTAGCCTAGTTTGAGCAGCATTCAGATCTGGTTCAGGTCCACTTCCATGGGTGGGGAAGGGTCTGCTCACCTTTTTTATGTTTTTGATGCCCTCATTGGAATGGCAATACCGACTAAAATACAAAATATTTCTGAGGTTTGGTGATTGCCTAGGTTTGGTTAGTTGTGGAGGCAAAGAGTAATACTAATGCTGTAATACAATGACTGTGATACTAACCCAATTGGTTATTTCAGATATAGGCAAACTGTTTTCTTCTGCATACTCCTGGTCCTCAGTTTAAAAGTAATTGAGCAGTGTATTATGCTGACAAGTTCAGCAGAAGTTGTCAGATACACAGCATGGTAATCGAATGATTGCATAGCTTGAGGGAAACAAGGACAGATACCAGTAACAGCAAAAAGAGGTTTCCTGGGATGGTAAGGAAACCAAACCAACGCTGTGAGGGTAGTAGCTCTAGTCCTGGTTGTATATATATTTATGACAGACACTACTTTTTATTTTCAGGGTTACCAACATGCAAACTGCCCTAAACATGAGGTATCATAGTGTGTAGGAGGATTTATGTTTTAGTCAGCCCTGTAAAAATGTTGACAGAGGTCTGAGATGCGACTGACATTGAAGGAGACTGTATGTATAAGGTGTCAAGGCAGGTTTTATCAGCAGATGCCAACTAAACAAAGTTGAGCCTTGAGGGCAATGCTGTCTTCAAGTACTAAAGAGGAATTTGTCTTGGCTTGATTTATAAAGAGTAGTGAATTATGGTGTGTGGTCAGTGTGGATCTCATCTGAACAGGAAGGGAGCCTTTCCTCCTAGTATGAATCTCTCCTGCCTATTTCCAAACCAAGATACCAGTCCTGGAGATTTTCTTGTTTCTTCCTCTTTCTTTCTCCCATCAGCGACTGTAGTATGAGGTGGTGGTTGTAAATTCGGCAAAATTATTGTTGCTCTGTTGCACTCTTTTTCTATGGTTCTTTTCACAGCTATAAGTTCATTTCCCCCTCTCATTTCACGTTTTGATGTTCTATTCCCCCTCTTTATTGCACAGCTTTTGCCCAAGTTCCCATACCCTAAACTCCCTTCTGTTTTGATTCCTAGATATCTCTGTTTGTCTCCCTTTCACTGTCTCTCTTCCCCTCCTGCTTTTTCCAATTTCCTTACCCCCTTAAATTCTCTTTTCACAACCTTTGTCTGGCTATGGCTGCCACAGTTTGAGGGGGAACTGGTGCTCCACCTATTGCACTTCAGGCTCTCACACACTCAAGCATGGATTCTCCAGGGTCACCACGGTTTTCTCTACTGGGAACCAAGAAACACATCCCACCAGCATAGGACATCAGTGTTTACTGATACAGAAAACTATTCTGTGGAAACAGACGCCAGGGAGCTGTTCTTCCAGTGGCTGTCTACTAATAATGAATGATAATCACTTACTGAGAAGAAGTGAAAGATATTGTGATGAATACATTTTCATTTTCCACCCTGTTTCTCATAGTGCCCACTTCACAGAGTCATAGTGATAACTGGCGTAAAAAATCCCAAAAATTCAGCTATATAAACTTGAAGATCTACCTTCTGCCATCATCATTAAAAAAAAACAAAAAACATGTTAAGTTCTTTTCTGATTGATTTTTTTTCTAAACATACCAATTTACTTCACTGTATTTTAAGACAACATTGATTTGAGCAGGCAAACAGATGCAGAAATATTAGTGAAGGCATAATTAGCATGCTTTGCCCCTTTTTTCAAGATAGACTTAAAATACTTCAATGGCAGTAGTTTTTTTTCTGCTCGTAACTAAACATTGCCTGAGGGAGTATGCCCTCTTATGACATTTATCCCATCCCACTTAAACAGAGATGGGTTTTTTTAATGCAATTTGCAGTTAATGCAGACGCGTTGTTGCTTCTGAGTACAGACTTATGTCCGAAGTAGGACATTTCCTGGTCGAATTTCCAAAACTGTGACAAACATTTCCCTAAATGACTTAATTAGACTCTATCTGTGAAACATTTATAAATACAATTGCCTTCTAACAATATATTCTGTTTTTCCACCCCTACCTTTGACTTAATTTTGTGTAACAGTTTGCTTATAGATACAAACAGTAAGGTCTTGCCATCACTGGAAATGAAACAGATTGATTAATCCCTCACTATTGTAATTATGCCACAGTAATCACTTTGCCCCACTGACGACCTCCACCTTGGTTCTCAGGTTACAGTTGTAATTTGATTTCTTTGGAAACTGAGTTCCTCATTCATCTCATGAGGTTACTCTAAGCGCTGTCTCCAGGGGGATTGTTGTATTGCTTTTGTCTGCAGGATGGACAGACAGACAGAATTGTCTGTAGTATTCACCTAGGCCACCATTAAGGATGAAATTAGCAGTTCATGTAAACAGGAAGGCAAGCCACCCTAACATTTCCACGTCCACAGCAAAATACCATGTCATGTACAATAAGGGGAGTAGTTACAGAATAATAGTGGAATTTATCAGGAGTATGAGGAATAGAACATTAACCAGGGCAATTAATTGTGGATTATAGACTTGCTGGAAAATGGATATCCATTTGTTAAAAGTTTGGCATTGACACAGAGTTTATATATACATATACACCTAAAGTGAAAGCTCATAAAAACCTTCTCCTTCCACCAGTTACCCAGCTGGAAAAATGAAGAATTATTTAAATGTATGGCCCTTTCCATAAATGAGGATGCTGTCTGCATGTAAAGGTCTGCCATTGGATATGTAAAGGCTCTGTCTTTATTTTCAGTAATCTCCCTTGAGTTACTGCTTTTTCCTTTTTATCATTTCTGTAATGTTTTCATTTCTTCCCCTACTACCTCAGTTTGAAATGCTTTCAATAGTCATTTGCAGTGTCATTTCTAGAGTATTGTCCTAGTTATAGTGGCTGGGACCAGTTTATCACTGTGGGAATGTAACTGGAACTGTGTATTCCATACCCTCTCTGCCATTTATCATGAACTGTTAACGATGCATTGTTTGCAACAGCTGCCCAGGACACACCTGACACCTCAGGCTATGAACTGTGTGCATGGGAAAAACAGAGATAAGAAGGTTCCCTGTCTTCACACCAATGATTCAGGTGTGATAACTCCCCTCCAGGAGTCATTAACACCTTCACACCCAACCTGAGGGGTCATGTCTGCTAATGGGCCATCAAGTAGACCAAAAATATCCTGTGACTCACTGAGTAAATTGCCCATTGTGAAAACCCTCACCCTGGGAGAGGTACTGGGTGTTCCTACCTGAACTGAAGCATATATAAGCTTGGGGTTTTGGAACTTGAGGCACTCACTCACTTGTCAGACTGAGAGGAGGACCAGGACCTCAACAGGACTGCAACTGCTGCTCTCAACCAGACTGCGACCACCAGCCTTCTGGAAAGAAAACAGGTTTTCCTTTTCTTTTTGCTTTGGACTCAGGGGGACCACATGGTGCTCAGCATAGGGGCTGGTGAGCACCATTCTGTTTGTGCCCCAGAGGGCTGGGTTGTACAACTGGGTTTTGAGGGCTGAAACCAATTTTCCTTTGTATCAGTGTATCCATTGTAATCTTTTTGTTAAATTTTAGTTCTGACTTCTAAACTCTTTTGAGTTGGATTCATTTCTCCTGCCGGTTTACTTTTAAAACCAGCACTAGTATGTATTATTTATTTACATGTTGCTAATAGTACAATATTTCAACTGTCAAAAAATCTCATGTCTAGACTTTCTCCCACTTCCTTTCATTAGAAGGACAAATAAGTTGCACCTTCTGGGTATATTTCTTAGTGCGAAATAGCGACCATCTCCCTAGTTCTGCAGACCTAACACAGAGGAAGAACTTAGTTTTGCGGTAGGAACAATCTCTTCTTAATGGTTGTACAAAGGGTGTCACGTACGTATTATCTCAGGTCCTTACTTCAAGCATTTTTTGTTGCAAAGTAATAGGAGTATACAAATTACTCTTCAAATGGAAATTTTGAAGTCTCAGACTTGACTAGGTAGCACTTACAATTTCATTTCTTCTTATCCCTCAGAGCAATGACCTTTAACAGTTCTTGTCCAGCAAAGGGCCCAACAAAGAAACTGTGTCAAAATTAAAGGTCCCACATACTTCTGTAGTTTCAAGTCTTAGCTGAAGCTCTAAATGAATTAATCAAATAAAAATATGGAAGGATCTGTTCAACTTTAAGAAAAGAAGTTTTTGTAAGTCTAATCTTTCCCTGGTAGTCTACCATTGTTGCAGAAGACCTTAATGTTTAAAGGTTAAGCAACTAAAGCAATCATACTGTTGAAGTCACTCACGTAAGTAGTATCTGTTTTCTGTATAAGTCTCTGGTTTTTTATTTTAATTCTGAAACTGTAAGTAGCATCAAGGCTTCTCACTGGCAACTTACCATCTGTAAATCAGCACCTAGAGAACACTGTATTCTGACTTCCCATTCTAAATAAACTCCACAGTACACTGGAGAAAGAATGACATAGTCTTGAACTAGAGTTATTGCTTCAACTATATTTCAAAATGTTTCAACATGACTCTTGGAAAAATTGTTATAAGACAGTCTGTAAACACATTGCACTGCTCCTAAGGGGTTTGAAAAGTAGTTGACTTCTCAAGTGCATAGGATAAGCGTCCTCTGTCGACTTGGGATCTAAAGGAACTCATCTAATCAAGAGGTCGGGAAAACCTCCAAACTGACCAAGCCAGAGAATCCACTCTCCCCAGGCTCTTAATGTATAGTACAATACAAGAAGCCTACACAACAGGAGAGTCCTATTATGAATGACATACCTGCAAGTGTTCAATAGTTCTGGAAAATTTACTTAAGCTTATCTAGATATAAACTGTGCATTCCAGGATGATTTTCTTGCTGTGAAAATACCAGAGAACTTCACTGCAATACTTATCTGCTGACACACTAAAAGACCAGACAATTATTTCACTGTACCATAGCTCATCCTAATTAAAATGACTCCGATTTTTAAAGTTCTCCAGACAGATTGTGCCAGCTCTTGATCCTTGTCATCAGTTAAGTTTAGCTACTCAATAAATGTATCTTCCTTCATAAGAAATAACACGAACAGTTTGTTACTTTGCTAGAAATGGCAATTTCATCTCTCAAAATTTCCATTGAAGGTGGAAGGCTAAATTACACCTACATGTCTCAGGCTGTATTTGCTATTACAAGCCGTTGCAATGATATTTCTACTTCTCTGGAATCTTTTTAGAAATTCATGCTTTTAAGCTTAGATCACAAGGAATCTGACAAAAAAATTAGGATCTAGTTGTCATCTTGAACACATGTATGAAATTATGACTGTGAACGCAGACATGCATAAAAAAATATATAGATCAAGACAATTCAAAGACAATTCTGTATATGTATACGTGTATTGCATGCGTGTATGCCTCTTACATGTAGAGAAAGATGGGATTCAGATGACTAGCAACTGAAATACCAAACACAATATTTGAGTATTTGGTACACTAGCAGAAGTGTTTTCTCTTGTTGGCTTTATGCGTTACCTGAGTCAGTGTTTCAAAGAAAAAAATAATCAAAAAATAAGAAATAACTTGGTTAGAAAGTAATGCTTGACAGCACATAAAGCTTAAAGACATACATGTTATTGTAGCAGCTGCATTGCTGTACATGAAAACAGAAAAAATTGCCAATAACATCTAGTTCTGAAAATATGGTGATGTAAGCAGTGTTTCTTGGAGATTTACAATGCCACCTTTGAGAATTAGCACAAATAAAACAAATTAGATGTTGTATAAAAATGCTTGGAATGCTTTCCCAGAAGAAAGTGCATTACAGCTGAAATGTGTCAGTCTTTTGTTTCCAGTAATGATATAGAACATTAGGTAAGATGTGTTTCTCACCGTAAAGCTTCACTCACATATTTTCAGTTAAATACCGGGCAACCTCTTTGGTTAGCAGTGGTGTGTTTGTACCACAATCATTTACTATTCAAATAGCATTATTGTCAACATTAGTAAAAACATGGTATCTTTTTTGTACATGATATTATTCTTAAATGAATTAATTATGATTTAGGCATTGGATGGAAACAAGACAGAGGCACTGTTGGTGACATAGTCACCTAAAAGGTGTGGTCATGTCCTGTAAATGATGGCAGATTCTGTATATTGTCAGAACCATGGTTCTATGAAGTCAAAGATGTTGCAATAGCAGTCATGAAAAGGCTGTATGGATGTTCTGCAAATTATCCTTGAGTGACAAGAATGCACCTATCCTATCAGCCGTTTTGTAGCCAATGCAGATTGGTCACTTGGGAACTGTGACTTAAGTTGAGGGAAGATGAGGGAATTGATATCAGTTCTTTTAAGGCACAACTTTGTTCTTATACTTCTCCAAGAAAGGTGTTTTTTGGTGGGTTTTTTTGATGTTTTTTCACTAGCCTTTTTCCCCAAAAGGTCTTGATTGCAGCAATAACTATCTTTTCATCCCATTTTCTCACAGCTCTTATGACTGAAGGAAGTAGGGCAGACTAGGTTTCCTGTCATGATTTGTCTTGATGCTTTCCATGTATACTTTTCATCCAAAAATTTTTTGAAGTTGCCTTACAATCCAATAAAGTTAACCCCTACTTACTGATTAGACCTTAAAAGAAAAATGCTAAAAAGAGGTCTGAATTTGCTGTTCCTATGAGACCTAATTAAGAGAATGTAAATTTCAGTTTTAAAGCCCTGATTTCAAAATGATGATAAATAAGATCACTGCTGCCAATCCCAAACTGCTGGGCTGTGAAATAGGAGCTGTTTTGGGTAGTGTGATGTATACACAACTATACTTATTGCTAAATTTGGAATCTTCATTTTCACAAATAATTTTTCCAGGTTGAGCTGAAAAAGTACAGTAATTTTTGTGAGACTAATTCTGGGTTAAACATTAAAAATATACTCTGTTGCATTTCTTTCTGCCATCTCATGCCAATTCCCACTGTACATTTAAAAATAGTTTTTGAAGTCATAGTAGGAATAAAGCCTAAATCAAACTGTAGATTAATTGCTAAGAAAAAAGAGGTTTTTTTTTTACTTTTCTCTGTCCCAACCATACAGCCATCCTCCTTTCCTGCCAGGCTAAATTACCTAGGCACACACTGAAGACGCATTGCAGAAAAGCACTACTCTCTGACACCGTCTGCTCTGAGCTTCTCCTTGCTACGACTGTCAATATGTGAACACATAAAAGACTTCTCTTCTTTTGATATGTGAGCATTGCCTTGGGATATGCTGGTCACATAATTTTCTCTCAGTGAATAATGATTTCCCATCTTCTACCTTGTCCTGAGTTGGGATTTGTGGGGAAGGGAAAGGCTTGTCCTGTTGCCTTTAAAGAACAGTTTTCTAGGGATTATGATGTATCTTTCATCAAAAGGGAAATATGACAAACCTATTGAATACCATCAAAACTCTCTCCTGTCTTTCAAGGACCTCCAACCCATACAGCCTCTCTTCATGAGAAATGCATCTGCTGTACTCAAGCTCATTTTCAGCACTCTTTTGACACATATTTTTCATCAATCTTCCCATTCCATCAGAAAATAATGCTTTATCATTGGCAGGAGGCTGTGAAAATAAGCTCTTAAGTGTTATGATCTTCAAGATCACAAAAATCTTATAGTAATTCACAGAATAATTCAGGGTAACGCTGGAGGCAACAAGAAGGCAATAGTTCACAGCAAAAGTCCCAAGTGACTCTTCCACAACAGCCTGAATCAATTCACTTCCACCAAGGAATATGTGTGGCAGTTTGGTGCTATGATCATATGTTGCCAGATCTTGTAACCAGTCATACCTCGGTGTGAGACATGCTTGAGTACTTTTCTATAGCTACTCCAAAGAAATTGTCATGATGACCTGACCAGCACTGCAGGAGCTATATGACACTGTGAAGTATTTCTCCTTGTCAAGTTGTGAACTCTCTAAACAGACATTTAAATTCAGGAACAGTTTCTCCTATGTCTATTCCAGAGAGGGTGTTGAAGAGGTGTCTGTTGGAAAGGCCTGCACTTACCTCTTATAAAACTCAAACCCATTCTTGTTTGGTACCACTTTGGAGAGGGAAACAGTGCAAGTCTGTAAAGGAAAAGATGCTGGCTGAAATGCAGCCAAGAGTTTTCAGGGTGTCTCCTCTAAAATACAGTAGGCCAGCACACTATTTACCCCTGCCTGGCTTCCCATAAATAGGCTCTGGGGTTCAAATGGTAATAAAAGTCCTCAGGACCCTAAAAGGGTACTTTAGGAATGAGAAAAGGAGGACTGCCATACTACAGTCCCTAGTTACTGCTACCTGCAAGTATTTTCCCTTTCAGTTGTATTGGTCAAGCAATTTATTGGGAAAAATGTTGGATGCCAGTGAGGTGTAGTCATTACCTTTGTGGTTTTGTTATAACTCAGACTGTGAAAGAACAAAAAAATGTGAGGAACTATTGACTTTGGTGCTTGAATGGGTTTTTTTTTCATCAGTCTGCATATATTGCAACCATAGAGGGGAGAAGAAATAAAGGTTATGTTTCTGATCTCACTGTAGCAGTATGGTAACTGTACCTTGTATGTTTTTCTGCCAAGAAAATATGCTGCTGTTCTTCATGGAAAAACCAAAGATTTATATGTCTCTACTTTGTGCTGTCAGCATCAATTCTAGCTCATGGCTTCAATAGCTACATCAGTTAGAACCCTTGGAAAATTGTCAGCTGGAGGCTGCAGATATTCCCAGGTTTGATCAGACAGGAGCATCTTGGGTCTCCAAAGTCAGTGTGACTTTCTCAGTCTATGCTGTGTTGCTAAACAAATTCATTTATGAATTAGACATAGCTCACCTCCCCAGCTCTGCAATAGCTGTGGTTTTAGTCCATTGAGAGATCAGGTGTCTCACATGAAACTAGATGACTCAGAGATAGACACTGTCTATGGTGCAACGTCAGCACTGCCACTTAATTCTGATCAAACTATGCCTTTTGAAAGCAGAACAGAAACAATTTAGATAGCAAAAATCAAGTTCTTCACAGAAGACTCCATTGTCTGCATTCCCATTTTTATGCCAATGATTTGATAATTGGTCTTTTTGTTCTAAAACACTTTCTCATGCAAAAATGTACAATCAATCATTTTTGTTTCCATTGCACACTGACATTTATTGGTACTTTTAATACACAGTTTCTATGAATGGTGTTATAGCCAGATGAAGGGAGAGCTGACCTGAACTTCTAGCTCACTAATTCTTTGCAGATTAGCGCTGTCAGCACTGATGAAGGGAGAGATCTACCAGAATGGATGTGAGGGGTTTCACTCCAGCTTTGTAACTCATGCAGGAAATCTCAGTGTAAACTAAGCCTCTGTCTCTCACTAAAGTTAAAACATCACAAGCAGAGCAGTAACCCCCCAGTTAAACTGGCTTTTTGTTGCTGATGATCAAATTTCTTACAGTCCTTCCAACTTGTTTTGTTTAATGCTGCATTAGTGATGAAAGGCTTTCAGATTTATTAAAAAAATATAAAAGCAGAGCAGAACAAATTAAAACAGCCCAGAAACTCATGAGTGGGGAAAAGTACATAATGCTTTTTTTTGTGAACCCATTGGTGATCACAATTCCCATGGAATCATGTGGGTGCAGAGTTATGCAACAGTCTCTAGGAGTGACCTTGTTTTTCACAACTGGATATGAAAAAACTGAGAGTGGTATAAAGTACTTTGGAATATCTTTCCCAGGAAAAAAATATCTATTTCCTGCCTTATTAAAGTAAAAGGGAAGGTTTTATTTCATATCTTTGATATAGGGACAACAGCAAGAAGAGCACTTGTGGTTTGTGGAGTGGCAATATGTCATTTTTTTTTCTTTCTCTTTTTCTTTAAATTAAGTGTACCCTCTTAAATCCCATGGTTGCAGACCTGCCCTCCTACAGGTTTTTCCCCTTGGTATTACTTCAGGGTGGGCCCCTTTCCTTAGGCAGGGACACAGAAATCCGGCCTCTAAATTAAATCTGACTGATGTACTTTTGAGACTACCTTCTATAGCTACATAATTTTCACCTGACATAGGAACTAGTTTCATCTTCTGAGACCTTTTTCTTATTCTCCTCCCTGAGACAATAGTGTGTTCACCTACAATGAAGCAGGGTCAGACTAAATTCCAGTAGCAATTTTTCATTAAAAAATACTACAGATGTATTAGAAAATAACCAAGAATTCTCTTCATCCATTAAAGGAAATCCCAAGGACTCTGGCCTCTCCTTCAGCAGATCCTAAGTACTGCCAGGCACATCCCAATTTTGCTTTGAATAAACTATCAAATGCTGATTGTTGGCATTTATGACTTGTATTTTCAGTAATTTCTAGTGAGATTGATAAAAGAAGGCAAAGAAGAGGTGGTAGAACAATCTTGGTTATTTAAGCCAGCTAGCGAAGTCTGGGAGGAGAGATAATTTCCACTGTGAATAATATCAGAGCAAATAAGGAAACACAGATCACTGAATAAGCTTCCCCTTGGGAGGAAGAAAAGCTCTTTAAGCACAATAACTAGCTCTGAATAAATTTCGACTGGAAATAGTAAGCCTCCTACCACTAGGTCAGTGGTGTTCTAGAATAAGCTTCCAGCTGGAGCTGAAAGAGTAAGTGAGCCATGGGACAGAGCTAGAAGATTACTTTATGAAGGCATTTTCTACTGCATGGCCACTGCTGATTCAGGCACTGGCATTAAAGAGAGTCCTTGCAGTCCCATGTTCTTAGGAGCAGTGCCCTAAGACAAAAGCTACCTCTACTCAAAAGGACATTTCTCGTTTAGTACTTTTAGGTCAGTCCACTCAATACAAAGCACACCTGTTAAGTCTAAAACTCTTAGGGTAAAATAACACAGGAGGTGGGCTGCTCTTACTCTCACCAAGCCAAATTTTGTGTCAGAGAATTATGACAGATTTTGATGGAATCTCTCCTTGTCGGAGGATGCATGATTGAAAAAAAAAGTCTATACTAAAGATTATTAGAGCTTTACTATTGTTCTAAAAGAAATCTGGAAAGGAGACAATGGGAGAATTAACATCTAAGTTCTCTCATTTTTAAGTTATCTCCCTTTAAAACTTTCATGAATTACTTTCCAAGCATTTTTGACTGAGGCTTCTCCTAATTGCCCCTTGAAAATTCAAGGACCCATGGTTCCGTTAATTTTTAAAATAAAACTGGTCCTGTAGTATGTAATTGTAGTTCATGCTGCAAAGAGGGAAGGAAATTTCAGAGTGGCTTATGACTCTTTGAACTATTATGTCTCTTCTTGGTGATCCATTGATATGGTTTGCTGCTGGTTGAATGGTTTATTAGATACTTTTCAGCCCACGTTGTATCACCACATCACTCATTACAGACACTTCAGGCATCATCAAGCCTACAAACAGGGTCAGAGTAATGAAGGCCCTTGTTCTTCTGATGTGAATACAGAGAAAGGGAAATCATCATTCAGGCTGTTTTTTCAGCAGGATAGTGTAACCTGACTTGCTTGTTAACATGGTTACTGAGAGCCTTTATACAAGAAGCATATTACTTAGCTTTGTATTACAAATCGGGTTTCTATGACTGTGGTTAAAGTGTGGGACAAAAACCTCTGTGGGCATAAAGAGATCTGCCCCAATGCCACAGACAGAATCTGATAAAGAGAGTTCATCACAGAATCACAAAATAGTTAAGGTTGGAAAAAAAACCCTAATATCATTGGTCTAACCATTAACCCAGCACCACCATATTCACCACTAAACCAAATCCCTAAGTGCCCCCATCCCTGTGGCTATTGAACACTTCCAGAGACCATGATTCCACCAGTTGCAAGAACAACCTGTTCCAATGCTGACTACACTTTAAGAGAAGAAATTTTTTTTCCGAATAGCCAATCCAAACCTCTCCTGGTGCAACTTGAAGCCATTTTCTCTTGTCTTGTTAACAGGGCACATCATAGTACTTTCAAAGCCAGTTTTCCTCACAGAAGACACAGAGATAGTACATACCAAATTCCTTCCAGATCCGTGCAGGCTGGGACCAAGGTGTGCAGCCTCAACACACAGGCTGAAGGGTACAGAACAGTTGATGAAGACCCAACAAGTATCACCATGGAGACCTCACGGTTGTTTCCATGACATTTATTGGCATTTTCAATTCTTCATGAGTGGTGAATAGGAATGAAAAAAAGCAGGCATTCTACTTTACAGAAAGAGAAAAAGGAAACATGCAGCACACTTTAAATTCACTGTTTAAGAGATTACTTTTAAATCTTTACATTAGCTGTATAATAGCTTTTTGTCAAGCAGTGAATCTCTTCCATTATATATTTTTGTGTCACTTGTTACTGTCCTGTGACTTTACCTAATAATAAATATTAGCAGGAGTTTTATTCAGGCTTTAGTTACGTACTAAATAAATGAAATTGGATTTAAACATAAGAAAAATCTGGTTTACTGTGAGAGAGATCAAATGCTGGAGCATGTTGCCCAGAGAAGTAGTGGAGCAGCCTTCCTGGAGGTGTTCAAATCCTGACTGGATATAACCCTGGGTAACTGATTCTAGTTGACTCTACTTGATCAGGGGATTGGAATAGAAGATCTCCAGAAGTGCCTTCCAGCCCCAGCAACTCTGTGATTGTGTGATATCGAAGCAGATACAAAAGAAAACGTACCACCAGATGCCAACCTACAAAGTGCCAGGATTTCTTTTTGTTGACGTGAGTGGGAATGCAGCTTTGCCAGGAAATCTAAGATGTGCTTTTTCATAAGAGTAGTGTTAATAAAAGCATCTTTTCTGTGAGATCTAATTTTTTTTTCAATAACTAAGGAGCACTTCCCACATTTTATATTGAATTGCACACATTTTCTTTTATTGCTGTTCTCCATATTTTTCTGTGATGCTAATATACACCAGGAAAGAGTGTTCTCTAAGAGAAACAGCGGCTTTTATCACTTAGATAAAAAGGAGAGGAGTTTTATCTTAGAGGAGAAGCAAGTGATACATCATATATAATACATTGATTTTTCTAAATAATTAATAGAAGATTCAGAACATGTATTTGTGGCAATATATCATTATTAGAGTTTTACATTTTCCCAACTTCTTTCTTTCTTGGTGGATTTTCCATTGAATTGGCAATTAAAAGTAAAAACTGCTTGAATAAATAGCTAATCAAATCTCAGTCTTATAAAAAATACTGATTGGCTGGAATATTTTTTGTCAGAAAACTGAAGTGTAGGACATCCATTGTTCTGCTCTCTGCTACCTCAGAATGAAAACTCTTACTGCCTACTAGTCTGATAATTGAAATAGTTCACAAAATATGCTTGATAAATAATGATAGCTTCTGGAAGGAAAAAAATAAGATTTGGCACACTGCTGTTTTTAAAATCACAGCGTGTTAGAATAAGACTGGGATAATTGCTTTGTCAGAGTGGTTTTCTTCTCTTTTGGAGCTCTCCTAAGCTATTTTAGCTCATGTTACATTGTTCTTTTTAGAATTCATAGCAAATTTCACAGATATTTAAATCACCTCAAATCATGGCTATTAGCTCTGTTTCACACCACTCAAACATTTTAATAACTAGTCTTGCACAGGTGGAACATGGGTTTGAGAGATATCTGAACTCTTACAGCTCCTACTGGAATTCTTGCACTTTCAATAGGCTGTTCAAGATGAAAGAACAGGCTAAAAAACTGTGTTTTAAGTTCTTATATGAATAGCTATGACATTAAACCCAACGGCAGTAAAATGTTTTCATATAGACAGATTAATTTACAGCAATGCTTATGAGCGCTGAGATGTTATGGGCATAACAGCACAAAAACTTTCTGCACATAGACACTACCATGTGTCCTAGTTATAGTGGCTGGGACCAGTTTATCACTGAGCGGGTGTAACTGGAACTGTGTATTCCATACCCTCTCTGCCATTTATCATGAACTGTTAATGATGCATTGTTTGCAACAGCTGCCCAGGACACACCTGACACCTCAGGCTATGAACTGGGTGCCTGAGAAAACAGAGAAAAGAGGGTTCCCTGTCTTCACACCAATGATTCAGGTGTGATAACTCCCCTCCAGGAGTCATTAACACCTTCACACCCAACCTGAGGGGTCATGTCTGATAATGGGCCATCAAGTAGACCAAAATATCCTGTGACTCACTGAGTAAATTGCCCATTGTGAAACACCTCACGCTGGGAGAGGTACTAGGTGTTCCCATCTGAACCCAAGCATATATAAGCTTGGGGTTTTGGGACTTGGGGCATTTACTCGTCAGATCGAGGGAAGAACCAGAACCTCAACAGGACTGCAACTGCTGCTCTCAACCAGACTGCAACCATCAACCTTTCCGAAGGAAAACATGTTTTCCTTTTATTTTTTGCTTTGGACTCAGGGGGACCACGTGGTGCTCAGCATAGGGGCTGGGTTGTACAACTGGGTTTTGTGGGTTAAATACAATTTTCCTTTGTATCATTGTATTTAGTGTTAAGTTTTTATTAAATTGTAGCTCTGACTTCTAGCCTCTTTCAAGTTGAGTTCATTTCTCCTGCCGGTTTACCTTTAAACCAGCATACCATGGCTTGATATTTCTTTGTATTGTGTCCAGATTTAAAAACATTTCCAAGTTTGTGTGCATTGGTACACCACTACACTGTATTGCGTACCATTCCACTTGACCCTGGGCAAGAATACAGTGTACCTTTCCATGGCAACTATAAATGAAATAACTTTGAATCTCTTTAAATGAGATACTTTGTGTATGACTTTGATTATGTTATGTCTTAATTTTCTCTAGTTCTACGCTATGACAAATTCACTGTCTGCATCACGTACTTCACACAGTAAGGGCCTGTGATTTTAAGTTCCAATAGCATGTTTTCAAGAAGTGGTGGCTACAATTCAGAAATTTTGCTAGACTGTGAAGGTTTAGATAAACATCCCAATGATTTCTTGAACCATCTCATTCTTTTAAGCCTATGAAACCAGACTGAAAAGTTTCCAGGGAGTAACTTGATTTGCAAAGTTTGCGTAATTTCTGCCTTTTCTTACACATTCTGCTCACATTTCCTTAGCCATAAAATATCTTCTTGACATCACTGGAATGGCAAAGGTATAAGTAAGAAATTATTTTAAGGCACAGAACTGATCTGTAATTGGGGAACTTCCAATAAGTGATATTTAATTTATTTTTTTTTATTTGACATTTTAGATTGTTCTGGTGGACTCAGTTCTAGGTTGTGCAAAGTTCTTTTCCGCTAATACACTCAGAGATTAGACATCAGTGGATTGCAGTGTGAGGGCAGCTAAAAAACTAGCTGAATTTGATTGAAAGGTATCACTGTATTTGTTTACATCTTTTGACTAGAACAAGCCAAAGAGGAATCTAGATCAGGGCAAAAAAACCTGAGGGGGGTCTTCTCCTTGTTTCCCATGTAGATAAATGTCCCTCTAAGAGCCCAAATATAGTCAAGTCTTCAGTTTCTTACTTTTGAAAACACACATGCCAGCAGCTTGCAGGTGATTTGCTAAAACTCCATATTTTGCATGTGCGCAGCTATTGCTCCCTGGAAAATGCCACACACAACTGTGTCAAAGGCTCCTGCTGATACTTCTGCACAGAACCGTGACACTATTGTCTTTCCAAATCTATTGGCTGCAGCCAAAACATCTGTTGACCATTAAAAAAGTCTGTTACAGAATTTCCCCAATGAAAAGAAAACCACACCAAAACATTAACAAAGTTATCCAGTAACTCAAAAGCTTGACGAATTAAATAGTACTTTGAATGTCAGTCTGTACAGGACATACGTAGAGGTCTATGAAGTTGGTCAGCTTTCATTCTAATTATTTCTTTATTGGTATAATTAACCACAGATCAATTTTTTTTTTTTTTTTGGTAAATGAATCAAGTGGTAAAGTATCAGCTGCATCTTTATTCTAAAAAGGAAGTAAATTTCACACTCATTACATGAAGCTTTTAACCTTCTGTAAATAGTTTTGAGTAAAATCTTAATCACATCACCAAATTTGTTTTAGGAAGTATTGTGTAACTTATTCCCTGCACAGTCTTTGCATGCAGAGGCTGATACTATGCATCAATTTCACCTCTTTTAGGGGGAAAGCTTATTACCTCCTATTCATCATGGCTAGGCTTCG
>VWZG01011733.1:54916-67834 GCA_013396735.1 Grallaria varia | reverse complement strand
CTGAAGACATTCTGAAGCACTTAAAAAAAGCAATGAGTTACTTACCAGCACCAAAATGACTATGCACACACCTTTATATGGATTAAATGTTTTAAAGCATTATTTTAGACTGTCTTAGATCCGTTCTTCAACTGGCAACAAAACAATAATGGAATATATATTTATATATATATAAAGTATTTTTAATATATAATATATCAAAATANACAACAAAAAAAGTATAGATGATGAGCACCTTGTAAAACCAAGTATTTTTCCCCAGAAACATGTTCAAAGAAAATTCCTTTTTGTTTTTGTTTTTGGTTGTTTTGGTTTTTTTTGCTAAAAAGCTTTTGATGGAACTGACCGATTTTTCTGAAAACAAAATCAAGACTTTTTGTAGTAAAATTGAAAATAAAGAAGTGTTACATATTTCATAAACCTTTCAAACTGTTCCTCAAAATAATATTGGACCTTTTTGTGAACAGCTCTTCAAGTCAATGCTGCAGTCCATGCAGAGGGTTTCACAAAGCTATATCAGATAAGACAATTTTTACTTTACAAAGGCAAGTTTTTTAGGGGCTATATTCATTAGTCAGATTTCAGCAAAACCATTATTTTCCTAAGTGGCATCCTCAGAAATATGGCTTTGCTGCAGAGCAAGGAGGACTTAGAGGCTTAAAACACTGTCTGTACCACAGAAAATGGCACAAAATTAAGTTGGAGGTTGATATGAGCTTGTTATACTTTTGTATAAATGACTACAGTTCATCAGATAAAGTACTGAATAGCCTACTTCCCAAAACACATTATTTCAAATGAAATTTTGAAACCTGTATGAAGTTTACTGGGAAAAAATATGAATGTGGTGAACTTTGATATAGCAAGTGTGTGTTTGTGTTAGAGACCAATAACCAATAGAGACAGAGCACTGAATGGCACTGAAGTTGCCAAAGCAAAAAGAGTAAAAACAAATGGATTTGGGTCATTATGTCTTACCATGAGTGAAAGAGAAATGCCAGAGAGCACATAAAATATGTCATGTTTCACAGCAGATAATCTCCAGTGTGGTACCACCAGGTAACACTGTGCCTTTCCATGGAACAGAAAGCCATGTGAAGAGAAATGCTGAAGTTGTGTCTGTGCTCTTGACATCATTTTTGTTTGCTGGTTTTTCATTCAGCTTTGATTTACCAGTGCAAGTTGTTATTATGCTCCATTTCCAGGTACATTGCCCCACTTCACTCATTTGGGGCTCTGAGTCAGTTGACACATTGCCTTCATCAGGAGCTCTACTATTAGTGTGAACTGCAGTGAATGTGTAATTCCTGTTGATCATTGAATTCATATAATCACTACAAATGACAGATTACTGTACAACAGTCTTCTTCAGCATGTCCAGAGCAACTTAGGTAACAAGGGAGGCAGGGAAGCAGTTTTGATCTGTAACATACAGGTGTTTCTACATGACCTGCTATGAACACATGAAATCTCTCAATGGTTTTGAGCTTTTCCTGAGTGGAATTTTAATCACAGACAAAAGGACTGCTAGGTCCTCAACCTTTTACAGGTGGTGTTTGTGAAAAACATTAGTAGATAACCTGATACCTTTCTTGGATCTGGGATATTTAGTCAAAACTGCAGAAACATGGAGAGACTTCTGAGCTGTCAGTAGAATGGTGGTTAGAGCCAGGATTAGAGTGGGGATTAAAGTGACAGGGATTAAAGTTCAACAGCCCCTTCAGAACACTTAATTTTAATGCCCTATTTTCCCTGCTGCAACAAAAAAGCTGTGCAGGTGATTTTGGTTCAGTTTGTTCTCGTTTCAGTCTGAAACAGGAGAAGATTAGTCACTTCAGGTATGTTAGAGGTAAGAAAACAGGCGAAAAAATCGGCCTCAGACAGATATTTAAAAAGTAAAAGGTCTTCAATACAAATTTTACAGAAACAAAATTCAGATTTTGTGGCTTCTTCATATTGACAAAGTACGTCTGCTGGGGCATCTGCAATAACAGCAGAACAGTATGTCAGTTCTGTTCACATAGGGAGAGGTTGTAAATCTGCCTGTGTATGTAATCAGGAAAACAAACAGGGCATAACGGCTTTCTCAGAAAATATTTAGTCTTTTTTTTTTTTTTTTTTTAATGTAGAGAGTTAAAATATTTTTGCTGGTTTTCCCAAATAATGAGAGGAAATGGGGAAGCAGTACAGCAGGAGGTAATATTGAAATTTGTCCTTAGATATGGGCTTTGTAAGTGCTCGTAAATAATACTGAAGCTAACTGACCCTTCAAATCTGATACCTCACTAAGAAAATTGCAGCCTGCTCAGAAATAAAAGAATCACCAGTGGCATTTGTAAAACTCAATGAATATATTGAATTTCTAGTAGGGAATTTGACATTTCAAAGTTAGCTTTGATGTTAATAAACAAGATTGCAAAGGTGCATATGCTGCCAGAACTTAAAACCACTAACATTATAATACTGAGTTTTCTGAAGTGCTTTAAACCTCAGTTGCTCAATCTATGATTTTTAGAGTGAATCAGAATTGAATCCCTAAGAAAAGTAAAAGGAGGAGAAAAAAAGGCAAACAAAAGAACTTCTCAGCATTGAGATTCAGAATCTGGCAAACAAATATTTCCTTTTCATTCCTGAGAGCAGTGATGATAAGGTGTATCAGTGCAGCAGCAGCACCGAACCGAAGCACTCAAAGCTTTGCTAAGTGGCACCCCTGCTGTGCATAACAGAAGGAGAACTGCTGATGGCTGGGAGACTTTTTTATAGGGTTGATTGTTTTGATGTAATTCTCTTTGATATTAAGGAGAAGAGCCCCCATGAGAGGACTTGAGTTTTCCTCTTACATCAGACCAAACGTCACTGTCCATGTCACTGTGGCAGGCATTGTAATGTAAAACTTTTCCTTCTCCAACCAATGCTTTATTATCTATTCTAGTGGCCAGGGCTGTCAGGAAGTAGAATTGCACAATTGGAAAGGACGTATTAACCTTGTTTCATAGCAGTACAAATGTACCCTGCTGGGATTTTCACAGATGGATTGGTGTTGTAATAATTGAATCAGTCAGCATAAAGTCCTTCGTGTTCATACTGGCCACAGAAGATTTTCCCTCTGTGCCTCAAGACAAAGCTCAGGACAGCTGCTAGCCTTGGTGTATGACACGGACTGACTTCTGCCAGAGTCATGCTGTGTTGCAACAAAACGGAAGCAGATGGAGGCAAGAACACAAGGAATGCTGTGAAGTTGCTGTGCCTTCCCTGGTTTGTTGGCATTCCTAGGCTTTCCTCACAGTCTTTGGGAACACTTTAGATTACACAGGCCCATAAGAGCAATTCTCCAGCGGTAGGATATGAATCTCTTCAAGGTATCAAAGTATCACTGTACTGGGTTGCTTGAAATATATATGCTTCAGAAAGTAACAACCACTTCATTCATCTCATGCTGGAAGACCTAGATCATCAAGTAATGGAAGTATATGATCACAAAAAATTTGCAATAATGCAGCTAGGCATTCAGCTCTAGGAAATGAGGTCACTTGCTGTCAATGAGGAGCTGAACAGATTTCAAGAACCTTACATCTCTAGTTCACTATAATAGATCCCTTAAAAATGTCAACATTTCAAGAATTGTTAATGTTTGAATTCATTTCTAAAATACTTGACAGATGTTATAGTCAGCCTCATTCTTCTTAAATTCCCAGTAATAAAGACAAGATTTAATTGACATTTCTGCTCTTTGTATGTGGTATCTCTTAAATGCTTCTTATAAAAGATCTGCAACTAATTCATATTTAACTGTTTAGTAATGAATAACAACTATTTATAAATGATGAAATGGAACACACTCTGTGATCATAATTCAAAACTTTACTGGAAGAAACACTAATTATAGTACAGAAAACCAAGGAAGAAATGCACTCTAGCATTGTTGCAGTAGCTATATTGACTATTCCAAAAAATGTAGAAAAAGAAGTGGCAATTTCATCAACATTTTGTGATTAGGTAATAACTGATGCTCTAGACCACTTAATGAACTCTCTTGCCAAGCTTAGTCTAGAATCCAAGTGAGACCTAGGTACAAAAACCTTAAGTCCAAAATAAACATGGAAGATACATGAATTGTCTTGGTTCATGATTCTGAGAGCAGATGAGAGGAAAATCTTTCCAATTTCTACGGTGTTGGACCAAAAGTTGAGTAGCATATGGAGGCTTTTATTTGGTATTTGAGGATGCTGGAATAGGAAGTTTCACAAGGACTAAGGACTATCTTCCTAGATATGTCAAGACAGATTGAACAAGAACCTTACAGCCAAGATCTAGAGCACAACTGAGGGGTCATTTGCACTTTCCACAGTGCCGTGACTATAAATTCCTTAGGACCTCCTGGGAATGATTATATAAATCTCTAGATTATGCCTGTAATTTTTTAAGAGTTTGGAGTGGGGATTCCTGGAGCTCTATGGCACTGCAGACACATTCTTTTGCACCAAAAGGATCTGTGATTTGGACCATGAGAAGAAATGACCAACACCTGTATCAGCAACTGAGCAACACCTTCTGTCACTCCAGCCCTCAAGCAAAGGGCTCCTCAAGGCCAGTTGTATCACACTGCAAGTCGCTTTCTACAGATTTACAAAGAAAGCGCAACCAGCCACTGTTAAGAATTGTTATTTTTCACATACACTGAAAATGTCAGAATCAAATTGAACTTAGGCATTAGAATGATGATTTATGCTAGTTATCAAAATATGAATGGCTGACTGCTCCTGATTTATAGGATTCTCATCTTTGTTTTTACAAGGCAACTCATACAGTTTCGTTTTCTTGCAGAATATTTTTTCTCATATCTTCATAATATTTCTGTAGTGTTCTTCCTCTTTTTTTGTAGGCGTTTATCCACTTCATTATGTTCTATCTAAAGCTCTTCCTAAACTGTTCAGAAAACAGCTTATCTTTAAATTATAAAATAATACAAAAACAGTACAGAAATGAATCCATCAACACAGCACAAACAAGTATCTTTTTCAGACAAAATATTCTAGTATTTGCCGTGTTTAGACATAATATTTTAACATGTTGATAGAAGA
The DNA here is from genome assembly GCA_013396735.1 of Grallaria varia. Taxonomy (NCBI): domain Eukaryota; kingdom Metazoa; phylum Chordata; class Aves; order Passeriformes; family Formicariidae; genus Grallaria; species Grallaria varia. Next base: position 62,753 of record VWZG01011733.1, on the reverse strand, counting down.
CTGTTTTGAATTGCCAGTCAGAGGTTCCTTTCATGCTCCTGACATAGGAAAGAAACACATGAACCTGGGAGACAGCAAGTGTAGCTCTTGTAGAACACCTTTCAGTTCCTGCTGAGGGCTAAATTAGATATCACACTGTTAGTCTTGCTTACTCTTTGTGTGCTGATGAACCAACAAAGCCTGTGTATGAAAAGTATTCACTTTGTCAGTCTTTACAGGGAATGCTAAAATTTAAGTCATCGGGAAGAAAAACTGAAAATGCAAAATGCTGAAATAGAGAATCAGAAGTTTCTAATTTATTTTCCTTTGGTGGTGTTATTTCTGTTATATTGAAGGTGCTGCAGGTACAGATTAGTGCATGTAGAAAAATCCAAGCCTGAGTAATAAATATAACATTTAATTTGGATACAGGATAGATATTTGGTGTGGGTTTTTTTGTAAAACTTTTTTTTATAAAACCAATAATAACCAGGTCAGCAAATAAGGTGAATTAATAGGACAACATGTGAAGGAATGTTTCAAATTTACTAGATGAAGGTGAACACAGGAAAAATAATAGGGCTAGGAAGTCAAACAAAACAAAAAGACCTTCTAATTAGAATTGGAAATTAGGGTTATTTATTTACTATTTTTCTTTGAGAGAACTGAAGTTGGAATCTGGACCTATAAATTCAAAATGTAGGCAAAAAACATATTGTGTAAAGCTTTATGCGAACAGAGTCACCTGTGTCTTATGTTCGCTCCTAGCAGAGGTTATTGTCTTTAGGAATGTAAATGAGAGACATGAAAACTTGAAGGGAACTTAAGGGGTCATCTATTCTACGTCTATGAAAGATGCTTCTTGAATTTCTTGCCAAACTTCCTTAGACAGTCTCTTCCAGTCCTTCACTACCCTTATCGCTAAAAATGTTTCATAGTGTCTGATGTGAATCTGCCTTGTTGTGTTTGTGATTATGTTTGTTTTATACAGCACTGACATGAAGAAGTTGAAAAAAATATCCCCCACCTTTTTGCAAAGGCCTCTTATGAATCCAAAAATTGTTACAACTGTTTCCCTAGAAGTCTTCCTTTCTAGACTAAACTACCCTAACTCATTCGGTCTTCCCTGGACCTAATATCCTGTCTCTTGTGTTCCTTGGACTCCCGTTATCTGGCCTACAATCTTTCTGGAATTGTGTCATTCAGGCCAAAGTACAGTATTTTAGCCTAAGAATAGCGTTTGCATTAGAGCAAAAGGATTGCTTACTATTAATTAGTATCTCTGCTTTTGATTCTGCCTCCCAGCATACACCTTGCATCTTCTACATCAGGAAGACGTTGCTACAACACTGAGAATAGAGCCCACTGCATCCTCAGAGTCTTTTCCAGCTGGATCAGAGGGGCTGGATGCAGGTGGGCTTCGCCTCTGACTATAAATTGTTCAGCGCTGTACATCTGGTCAAGTTCAGTAAGACCTAAGATGCACTAGCAGTGTGGTTTACCAGTTTGACACTATAAGTCTGTAAGATTTCAGTGAAAACTTTCACAATCACAGATTCACAAATAGTAAGGTTTATCGAAGCAACAGTGCATAGATGCTTGTTACATTGCTAGCAGTAAATGACCTAGACCTACAAAATATAAGAGCACTACGTACAAGTGTTCTCTTATGCAATCCAAGGTGCAAAACTTACCAAAGACATGTCCCTGCACTGGGGAGGAGAGAGGAGCAAGTCTGAAAGGTGGTTGTAGCCTTATCCTCTGGCATGGAGGATTTCAAATACTAATCTGTATTTTTGGGAGAAAAGGAAGGGAGTCTGCGGTCAAATATCCTGTTACTGATGTCATAAGTGGGGAGGGGACAGCCAATGTATATATAAATGTGAGATATCAAGGGTTACAAAGGGAGACATTACAAAGGCGGGGATCTTGTGCAAGGGTGGAACAGCACCATGACCCAAGAGTATCATGCCCTCTTCCTCCTGGCTGATTGTAACAATAAGGGTCATCGATTCTCTACCTGATAACCTGACCCCTGCAACAGCAGGCCATCATGTTCCCAGTAACCCTTCCTTCACCATGTATCTCATGGCATGTCTCTTGGCAGATCCTTCACCATATATCTCAGAGTGCATCTCCTGGCTCATTCCTACAAGCAGCTGCCTAAAATATTCAATATCTGTATTTCTGCAGTTAAAAGTTTCTGATGGATTTAAATTTTTTTCTATGGAAGAAAGATCCATTTTTTTCTCACTCTCATCTTCAGATTGATGTAATGTCTTTAGGTACAATCCTGAAGTCCAGTCTGTCCCCCAGAAAACACTAAAGTGAGGGATAAGTATGATCTGTAAATTTACGAAGCATGTTTCTGTTTTGTTGTCCCAACCAATAATCATTGTTTTGGATGGCAGCAAAACCAGACATGTTCACTTAATACCTATTGTCATTTTGAGTCAGCCATATGCACAGAAACCTCCAGTGCCATTTGGATGCCTGAAACTCTTCCCCAAAGCCTAGAAGATAAAACACATAGCCAAATAGGAGTCTGCACTACTTTGGAGTTGTACTTGAAGAGTGGGCCAGGCAACCTAAAAAACGTAAAAGAGAAATGACTCAACTTACAAGTAGTTGGATACTATTCTTGTTTCTATTTGTTCAGATTTTTAGACAGTTTTAAAAAAAGTCATGGTAGCCTCGCAGGGCTTACAAGTTCTGTTGTGTTCCTCCCCAAAGAGCTGTCTTAAATGATTAACACCAAACACTATCTGTAACTGGGCAGGAAACCTTTTCCTTCTGATTTATTTTGTGTAAATAGTTTACAAGGCCAAGCTGAGTGTCATTAGGGCAGGTTCCTGGCCAAGGAGATGATTGCTCATTTCCAATGGGCACCTGAGTATGCCTGAGGGGAAGAGAAGCTTCCAGAGGGCAAGGTTCTGCCAACAAACAGAGAAAGATGGATATTGCTTGGACACCCTGATGGTGCATGACTGATCTGGAGCTGTATGTGGCCAAGGTAAATGCCAACAATTTTCACTGCAGAACGTGTTATTTGCTCAATAGATCTGAAGGCACTCAAATAAGTGGGAGCAGGGATAAGAGGACATGAATGATGATTGCAGCATGCAGTCTCATGCTAAATTACTTTCTTGCTAAAGGAGTCTGAAGTGCTGGCAGTTTATGAAGGAGTTATGGGGCAGACTGGAGGAAGTACAGACCTGCTGAGCTGCAGACCCACTGATATCCATATTGGGTGAAGGATAGAACTAGTGTACATGAGATAAAACATATAGGCAGAGAGCTGATAAGGCTTTGTAAGAATAAGTTCTGTCTTGTGATTCTATGGAAAAATTTTTGTTAGTTTGACTCTTTGGCTTTTGGAGCCTAGTTAACACATGAAGCAAGGATACCTGCTTAATTAAGTCAGCCTGGGTATATAAAAGGTTTTTCTAAGACAGTTCAACAAGACTCTTAAGACCTGTAAGCAGCCCTGGACTAAGGAGAAGGTCTTTAAATGTACAAAAGATCAAAAGATGTGACTAAATACTTCTAACAGAGTTCAACAGGTTTTCTGTGCTGTCTGCTTCAGTCACAGGTGTCCTAGAAAAGCAAAATAATGACAGACTGATTTATAATGATACCTGGGGGCTAACTCAGGACAGTCACATGTATGTTTTAAAAGGCATGTATGTTTTAAAAGGCAAAAAAATAGATGATTGTGAAATGATGCATGCAAATAAAAACAATCTGAATTTCATATTTAACACTATTTAAGGAAGCCATTACTGCTGGGGTGACTCCTTGATATTTTCATGGAACTATTATAAATTCAGCTTAATTCTTAATAGCTGGGGGAAAAAACAAAACAAAACCAAACAAAAAAAAACCCCAAACCCCACAATGTCAGAAATTACCTGAGTAAAAAAAAAGAAACTAGGACAGAATATAAGTTAGTGAAAATCTATGGCTCGCTCTGTCTTGTGCATTATGGGTCCTTAGAAAGTGCATAACAAAACTGAAAAAGATCAGTAAAGATTAGCAAGAATGAGTAAAGGTTTGGAATAGTGTCTTTAAGAGGAACAACAAAGGATGCTGGTACTATCAACTTTGAAAGAGGCAAGTGAGGAAGAATAGGACACAATTAAGTTTTCAATCTCTCTTTCAGTATTCTATTCTCATCAAAGATATTAAATAGAGCTTGCAATTTACAGGAAACAAAACAAAGGACACAGATCCTCAGACTTATGGTTAACCTGAAGAACACCTTTATTACAGGAAGCTGTAAATTCCAGCAGTTTACAAAAGGGTTCAAGAGTTCAAATGCATAGCAGAAAAAACCATTGAGAATTGCTGAATATAGAGAAGTTATTTCTGGAAGCCTCAGTATTATGTGTGACCAGAGCTTGGGGCGTATATAGGGTAAATACCACTACAAGCTTCCCCCATTTTTTGCATTTTTTTCTTAGCCTATCTGCTTTAGTCAAGTATCAAATGTAGAATGGGCTTTGAGTATGACCCAATATAAATTTTCCCTAATGTTGAGAGAGAGATGTTTCCTCTGAAGAAAATCTGTATGATTGGCAGTAACCTGAGTTACAATTCACAGTCAGTGAGCAGGGATTGAGAAAAAATCTGGAAAAAAAAAAGAGGTGCCTTGCAAAGTCATAGTGGTAACAGGAAGATACTTTTAAATTCTTTTTTAATCTTTATACTATCTTATGTAGTCTAATGTCTTTTGAAATAAAACATTGCCTATTACTATAAAAATTCTTCTGTTTTTGGAGTACTCGATTCTGAGGCAAAGACTCACTCTGCCCCTATCAAAGGTTTAACTGACTAGTCTTGTCATACCACCATGTCTTCTGGATAACTATAACAGTTTCACACCAAAACCTTTCTTCGCATGCTGTCATGATTTGGCGATATACAGCAAAATGTGGGACTGCAATACATACAGGTGACAAAGTTGTCAGAACAGAATCACAGCTATTTCTTAAAGATAAGATAACCTTAGCTATGGAAGACATTTAAGCAATGCCTGCTTTTCAAAACTTCCAAAATTATGGTGATTTCTCTAATGAATTCTTTAGACTTCACCATTACTACTTCGCAAATTACTACTCAAGAATTTCTTTGCAGAAATACTATATCAGCCATAGCTGGGATATTTTGACAAGAAAGGCAAAAAATAATAAAAATGGGGTGGGATTAAATAATAGAAAAGATGTAGTCATGAACATATAAAAATATCAGATACGTATTAAGGCCCACCCTTGGAAACAGGCAAGGAAGTTGATGTCTCTGCAGTGCTTCTAGATGACAAATTCCTGGTATATATGGGAAAGGTATTTTTAGCTAAAAGAGAAAAAGCTTAACAGAAGACAGTAGTTATGTGCAATCATGAACAATTCTTGGCAGGGAAGTTCAAGAAAGAGTGATTGAAAATAGAATAAATGCAGTAATGGAAAAGACTGGAGCTTGGCTAATTTAGTGAGCAGAAGACTGAGAAGGACTGTGTAGACAGGTGTGAAAGAGTGTCATCCCACCCTGAAAGGGAAGAAAGCACACAGGTGTGTCAGTGCCCATGGTGACAAAGGAACAACAAAAGTCAGAGGGTCTGCAAATAGTAAATTGCACACACAGCATGGAAATTTTTATACGTTAGACCCTTGTCTTGTCGTGTAAAAACCCAGGGTGAATTTTGAATAAGAGGTAGAAGAGAAGAGAGGGAGGGTTGGTCGCCACAGTCCTGACTTCAGTGTTGATGCAACTGATAGGATGTCCAGAGTCCTGTGGGTGCACACCTGGGCTTTGTGGGGGTACCTTTTCATGGACATGTTTTCCCTGCCCTGGAGGTAAGTTTCTTTCTCTGTATGAAAATTAGTTATTATTCACAATCCCTTCTTCTGGACCTTCCTGGAAATGGGTTGAAGGGACTTTGGGGATCTTTGGGGGTCTTTATTTCCCCCGATCAGATTGATCTGTGGTCAACAGTCCACATCCATTTCTCAACATCAGTTCTGTGCTTGCCTCTCTGCTGTGTTGGTCTCACCTCCAGGTGCCAGAACAAGACCTTTTGTACCAGAAAAGTGCTGCTCTACCTCCATATGGCCCCCTTCCTCAGTCACAACCTGTTCTTTTCTTGCTTGTTTGCACAGTGGGTTCTCAGCAACAGCTCTTGATTGTCTCCACGGCTACTATTGTTTGAGACGTACACATCAGGCCCTTACCTTCTGGGGTTGTACAAAGAGCAAGAAAGGAGAATTGTTAATTAAGCTAGAATCTGTTTATTTTAAGAACTTGAAAGTGGAACTACCTTTGAATAAGCATAAATTACAGAGCAGGAAGAATCCTAAAATATTTCAGAAGGGAGGTTTAAGGTTGTCTCTCAAAATGGAGTAATGTAAGCAAATCCCCACTCTGAAACTACTGCTTTTGAGATTAAGGGTGGTTTGTGAAAACAGTGGTGCATTATGATGCCTATGAAAACTTAAGACTGTACCTGATGGCTCAGGATATCCTTATCCTAAAGTTTCTCAGCCTAGGACTTACAAGTTACCTCCCTGGGAGTAACCGGGATTGAACTTGAGTTTGATCTGTGTTATAATCATTGGAGTTTTATGTGCATGCGATATCACCGCCACCCAGCCACACCCCCCCTCGACTCCTTACACTGCAGGCTTGGAAAAAAGATGAGGTTGATAATAATAGGTCATATACTCATGTTATCCAAATGAAATGCAGAATGCACAGCAGGGCCGAATTTGAATTTGCCATCAATTTTTTTAACAAAGAAAAATGTCGTCTCTGAACTGGGAATTTACAAGTTCGCTACCACATTAATGGTTTAAAAGGGACCTTCATGTTATTGAAATCACTGGGTACTCCTGATTTACCTTGGTGGTAAAAGGATGCTAAAATTTGCTTTACCATTTACTGAATTCTACTACTCTTTTTGAAGCAAGTACTAGTTTGCTTAGAATGGTGGTGTGGTATAAACTATACTTAATGCTATCATGTTGAATTGAATAGGAGGGGTTACTTCTTGGTATAAGATGAACACCTTTTAAAGTATGTTTAAATAAAGAGAAACAACATAATAATTAGATACAGCTGAATGATATTATGTAGATTATTAGTACAACAGATATCCATGTCTGAGTGTATTACCGAAGTATATTGGCAATTTCTTATCCCTAACTAGACTTGGCCTTTCTCCATCATGGTAAGAAGATACCATAAAAGTTACTTCTGTAACGCTGAAATCCTAGCCACTGAACGTCAAGGTCAACCTAAAAAGTGCCTTTCAAAACAAACGACTGGAAAAAAAAAAAAAGACAAGAATCCAATCCTGAATGCTTGAGCGTATTTTTAGAAGCAGAAACTGCTGTCTGAATGCATTGCTTTAACAGACCGGCCCTCTGTTTCTACAGCTAATTTAAATTCTACCAAGAATAATGTGATTAAAAATCTTTTTGATTTGTCAGAGGTGAAGAATGGTCACCAGAAAACTGAGTCATAGGATTTAGGTTTAACCGTTAGGAATACACATCAGAAGAAATCAGGCTCAGAAGTCAAATTTGTGACTGAAGAAAATGCTGCTAATACAGGATGACTGGGATAACTTAAAAAAAGCAATCTGTGTGCAGTTGTGGTAAAGTGAAAAAGGATGAAACTTTCAAATGGCTAAAGTTGTGATAGAATTTCAATGTTTATTAAAACATGCATTTCAGGTTTGCTCACTGCAGCCAACAGAGATCTATAGAACTGAAACTGTAGCAGTTGTTTGCTAAAGGCAAAACAAGACTGGAAAACAAAGGCTGTACCTGATTCTGTACAACCTGTTCCAGCACCATGCTGA
>VWZG01011733.1:41229-54911 GCA_013396735.1 Grallaria varia | reverse complement strand
ATGCTGATCTGGGCAAGGCTACCTGGATAGATATAAATACGCTGCACTTTCTACTTCATTTGTTGAGAAGAGAGAGAGACAACTTTTATTATACACTCCTTTTCCCAAACTGATTAGTTGGTTTCTGGGGTTCAATAAAAGTAAAATCCGCAGTCTTAAATCTCAGTTAGATTTCTACAATCTAGCTACATGATAGATTTTCTCTTGGGAATTCAGAAACCAGTGTCTGTGTAAATCAGCTGGGTTAAAAGTGGCAGGACTGGTATGAGGAGACTTCAAGGTATTTTGAATTACATACCTAGGCCTGCTCTGCATTTCCAGTGCTGTTATTAATAGCTATTACATAGCACCAGGTATTGAGTGCAGCTCAAATATTGTGGCTGTCTGACGGCATGATTAGGCAAACAGTAGGATCTGTATGGATTGTTACGTGAACTGATGTTACTGAGGTTATTTACTTCTTAATTTTTATATCCAAGGGCTAGTGTGCACAAAGTAAAGCTGTTAGAACAAGAAAATACTAAATTTTGCATTGCAGATGACTCTTGAAATTAAATTTTAGATAAAATACTGGCATTTGTGCCTGCTCAGAATGGTAGAAAGATTAAATCCACCTTATTCAAAAATAGATAGTTGGTGTCTCATGACAAGAGATGAAAGGACTTCAATATAGCAAAGAGGATAAAACAGTGAACAGGCAAGATAAAATTAAGTCACTTTAGAAGTTGTTAGGTCCTTCATATGCAAGATTTTCTCTTGTCTTCAGTGAATTGTGACTTGTGCCCCAACCCCAACTAATGAAAATCTTATGCTTAGGATAAAAAAAAGACCTGTTGAATCCTGTACTAGGAAGAATTTATCCTCTGCACCGTTTGGTATGAAATAAAATTAGGGAGCATGCATAGGTAGTCCCGTAGGGGTTATCCTTCTTGTGACAATGGAGAGAGCCAATTACTCTATTACTCTTATTTGTAAGAGTCTCTAAGTTCTTCAAATTAGAGGACAACTATGGGGTTTTTAAGTTTGAAAATAGGAGGAAGGATTTCTATGGGCAGAAATAATTGGCTCTTCTTTGGCATCTCTGTTGCTGAAGGAAGCTGAGTAGGAATGACTTGTTTTTCATCATCCTTGCAAAAAAGGCCTCTCCTGTCTCCTCTTCTAAGAAACTGTCTTCCCTTCTGCTCTTGTCATTAGGTTCTTTGAGGATAGAGTGGGAAGATAGGACTCACAAAAATCTTTTTTCATTGTCTTCACACCTGTTCTAACAGCAGATTAGATTTAAAAAGCAATCTTCCTGCTAGATCAGTGACTACATCATTTTTTTATTTTTAAAGCTAGTCAGAGAGTAAGCCACACTTCACATAACCCTGCTGACTGAGTTAAATTCTGACACTTACCACAAGACACAGAAGCAAGGCAGTAGTTTTCAAGAATGAAATAATTTTGCACCACTAGCAATCTCCACTGTTGTAATTCACTGCCAGGGCAGGGACATGGTAGCAACGTTGACAGCTGCAGCATAGGCATCCCGTAGGCAATATTACCTCTGTGAGTGAAATTTCTTAAACATCATGTCATTCTCTATGCTATGCGCAGTTATTACACCCTTAGAAACCACACTAGGAGCAGATTGCAGCAGCAGAGTTCAGTCTTGGTAAACACTTAGAAAGTCAAATATTCGAATTAGGAAAAAATCCTGCTGCCATCAAGGGCAGGGTGGGAGGACGTGGTGTCTCACTGAACACATCCGAGTTGCATGTCACAGATCAAAGGGGTGGAAGTTAAATGAAACAAGGAAATCCAGGAAATTAAAGGAATGCTGTCATCTTATAATTATAATGAAAAAACAAAATAATGTTGCATTTTGCACTCAGATATTTCAGAAGATCAATTTTAGCCTTCACAGTACCCCAGTGAGATAAAGAAGGGCATTCACATGAGACAAAACTGAGATCTCCCTACATCTATTTTTACCTTTTAATCTCAGGATTATGATTCCTTCATGTTTTTCCCCAGACAAATATGTGTTCCAATAGCATTTGAAGATATATAGTGTGATTATCCATAAATATACAAATTTGAGCAGCAGATCCAGAATAAAAAGAAGGGTGAAAAAGACAGAGGGAGAAGGAAGGTAGTAAGGAAGACTACTGGCCCTACTTTTCCCACTGTTTCAATGCTTTCTATGTTAAAAAAAAATTTCTTCACTTTCTCTCTCAAACTAAATACCTTTATTTTGTTTTTTATTGTATCTGTCAAAGAAATTTGACATTTAATAGGTATTTTCTGCAATTATGCCTACGTTGCTTTGTATTTTGGAATTCTGCAGCAAATAATGAGGACTGAACCTAGAAAGACAGGTGACGTTTAAACATCTGTATGGTGTATTTCTTGACTGCTAGAGGGAGCAAAGATATAGGAATAATAACTCATAATGATGTAAATACAAAGAAGATAGTCATAAGGGTTTCTGGCAAGCCTCCTGTATAAATTACCCTCAAGAGATTGCAAAGTCTTGCAGAATGTGTATACCCAGAGAGTCAGTGCTGGTAGATCAGCTATTAATATAGTCTTTGCTTTAAGACAGCTGAAAGGAAAATGTCTGAAATAAAGAAGCCTTTTTTCTTGGCTTTCAAAGTTGTCATAAAAACTTCAGTCCAGACAGTCAGAAATTTTCCAGGTAATGCGAGAGTTCTTCTCTCTTGAATCCTTGTCTTTGACTAGATCTTCTCACAAAGTCATGCAAGTTAAACATGATAGTGAAATTTGTGAGAGATTTGAAATGCTTAGTGGTGTTAAACAGGGATTTTCCCATCAGTATCTCCCTTCGATATAAATTTCCTTGAATTTTAGATCCCATTTCCTCTCTGTTCCTCAACAAGTAGCTTTCCACACAAAAGTCAGCTACACAATTTATTGCCTGATGAACATGGTGAACACATTTTATCCTGACATCACTGCACTCACTGCATGGAAAGATGATGAATGCTAAAGCCTTTCTATTAACTTGCAATTCATTTGAACTAATTGTCCATCTAAGGAAAAAACCTTGACTGTATGCCAGCTACATTATTTGATCTGAAAGCAAATGTACAACGGAAGCATTACACCTTAGTCATTTGGTCAGATTCAGATAACTTATTTCCAGATAATGAGATTCATTTTCCCACAAAAATGTTGATGTAAAAACTCAGTCTAAAGCAAATTGCCTATGGGAAATCAACAAATGAAGGGTGAACACATGATCCATATTATGAGGTGTCCATTTTGCTATAGAATAATAGGACATATAAAATTTTTAGTAAGAATGACCAAAAATTGAGCACCCTCACTTTGGGAAAGTTGGTCTGTTTTCTGCATTCTGAGCATCACTAGAGCAAGGCTTAAAGGATGTGAGAAATCCGGGCTATGTAGCCTTCTAATATTTTTTTTTTTTAAAGATATATCCTTTACTGTGTTTACTTGTTTCTTTATGAAGCTGCTTGGTTTTGAAAGTTCAAAGCCTTAAAAATTTCTAAGAATTTATTGACTGCCTCTTTCCTGTCGATGATGATTCTACATTTTTTACAGCTCAGTGGGCTATCTCCAAAATATGTCTTTGTAAATTAAGAAGTATCACTTGTCTGATAAGATAAAATATGGAATAATCTATCCTTCTTTTTAACTTGCTGGCAAAGAATCATGTACTTTGTTATTCATTTAAATAGTGTTATCTTAGTGTCTTTCATGTGGAAAGATGTTATTCCCCACCCCCTTCCCTGATGTTTTTGTCCTTTAAATAATTGTAACTTGGAAATGTTGAGAATTTCCAATGTACTCTAGGAATACTACATGACCAGTGGCCAGTATAGATAGAAGTTCTACTATCTACATGAGAAAACATGAAAATAAAATTTTTTTTGCAGTGGAAGACCAATTCTAATTTTAGTATACTGGTCATATTATCACGAATTATGAAAAGGAAGCAAGAATTCTCCAAGGTTTTTGGGTTTGGTGTTTTGTTGGGGTTTTTTCTGCTTGTTCTTCATTAAAGGTGTTTTCTAACCTTGTTAGTCTAGCCCTTTTACTCCAGCTGCAAAGGTTTGTCTCAGTTTAGAGTAAGCCGAAATAATTTGGAATGCCTTTCTCAAGAATTGACCACGCCTCTTTTAAATTTAGAACAAATTTTAATTGAAACAAAAAAAAATGTAGAAGGAGAGANGGCGCTGTCGGTGCCCCGAGGAGGGAAAAACACAACCCGCTGCCACTGCCAGGCGATGGTGAGTCTGAAGCACAAGGAGAAACTGGGCCAGGAACGGGAGACAGGGGAAAGAAGCCAGAACCCGCAGGAGTTCCCCTCCAGCCGGTCCACACTCCACCGCCGCCGAAGCTGAGGTGGAGCAGTGCCAAGCCGAGCCGAAGAGAGCCGAGCCCGAAGAGAGCCGAGCCAAGCCGAAGAAGTGAAGTGAAGGAAAAAAAAAAACACTCCCCAAACAAAAACAAAAGAACTGTCCTTAGAGCCATCAAGGTGGAATTTCGGATCGTTATCTAGGTGGAGGCAGTGTCAGCCCCCAAAGTTAGTGGTGGCAAGAGAGGAAAGAAAAATCCTGACAAAATCTAAAACTATAACAAGGTTGTAACTAAATATGGCGCCCAGCTGACTAAGACCTATATTTAACATTGCTGAATACCATGTCTGACCCAGTGCTTTGTTACACTTCCCCCTCCATCACCCTACATCACCTCCTTATGAATTTTGTTCTGTGCAACCTCGCCCAACTAAATTTAAAGAAATGATCCAGATTCCTTGTATGATCCTGGGACTGATTTTGTAGCATGTAGCATCTGAAGTAGAAACAGTAGTTAGTGGAATGTGCTCACTGGGGACCCCCAAAACTCATGTAAGATGTTCAGGGTCTGAGTAAATCAAGTTAGGGCATGGTGATTCAACATTGAAAAGGGTAATGTTAATTCTACCTTTAAAAAATGACAGTGAAAGTAGGTGTTGAATTATTATTGGATTATTCTTTCCTGTTTCCATAGGATGGACTATATATGCCAATCAAATAATTCCTAAGCATTTCCTTGGGGCTGTCAAGTTTTAGGGGGAAAAACAATTGTGCCTTACACACTGCAAAATGGCTCTCAGGAAAACAGCAGTGCCACCTGTTTACCACCCCCTAATATTCACCAGCCCTCTAACACTACAATGCTGAAGAAATGAGGTAGGAGGAACAGTGAAAAGCTGGCCTCTGCAGATAAGATCTTCACAGTCACTGCCTGGTACATTTGCTTTACTCTGTGGTTACACAATCACACAGTTCATACAGGAGAGGTGAAATTACTGCCTGAAGCACAGCATCAGAAGGGTTTGGTACTGTAACTGAGTGCATTGGTGCACCTACATATTTTGAGCTAACTAGTATACTGAATTCTCTGGCTGCCCAACAAATGTCCACAGTGGGAGCCACAATTCCAAGCAGCAAGTGTTCTTTAACCTAAAGCCAGTCTAACTTCACACATGAGGTCAAAGCAACAATTCAAGGGAGTTTAATGTTCACTCAGCTAACAAGCTTCATCTGGTTTACTGAAATCATGTTGATTTACTGCCAAAATCAAGCCACTCCCATTACAGAGAATAATATTGTAATACACTAGTACAGGTAAAATCAAACATCCTAAATGTTTTGACATTGTTAATGCATCATATGTTGGCATAATATTTAAAATAATAAAATCTTTAAAACTTACATTTTAAAAAAGTGTTACCAGCCTGTCTTATAAATTTCAATCATAAATCCTTGTGATACTGTTCTGGTTTCTTAGGTTTCCCACTCAACCAATGAATTGTGATAACTGACTTGTTGCTTCTTAATTGGACTGGTACTGTAGTAGGGGAATTCTTTAAACACATCCATATTTATGGTTCATGGAAGTTTGAAAACAGACCTTTGCTACTTGTCTCATTTCAGAAACACTTTTCTAGTGAGCGAGCAAAATCATGAAAGCATGCTGAATATTGTAGTGCAAGTATAGGTATCTTCCATCTGAATGTTGTCTTACATGTCTGTTTGCAGCCCTATTACCATTTTCTCATTCTAGAGTATGCAGCAGCCCTCTAGCAAGCCCAGCTGGTTGCAGAAGAAATATATTTGAAGTGGAACATTTATACTGTGGTATAGATAATATAGCTGGCTAGCAGTTTCATTTCTTTCCTTACACCAGATTAATTTTCTTTGTGCATTTGTTTTGTTTTTATTCCAACATTATGTCACTTTCTGTGAACTGATGGTTTCAGCTGTGACCAGGTATCTTTTTTGTTTATGAATTGATATTTTGGATGTTCCCTAGTTTTCTCTGGATTCCATTATAATTATTTCCTTGGTCTTGTCATCACTGGGTTATTATAGCTGGATCCCACACATGAAAACATTTCATTTGAAACTATGAATGAGTTGAACCATTATTTCTTAATTTCAAAAATTACTTCTGCTGACTTTATTATTTTGGTAACTGCAATCATTTTATTCACGTTGAAAATGTTAAATGGTAGCTCCTCAAATTAATAATGGACTATCATCCATGCATGGTATTTGAGTAATATACATCAAGTAATGTGGGATGATGAAACCTGACATAACTTAATGGGGAGTGATGCATACTTCAGACATACACTTCAGGGTTCTTATTAATTACTTTTTAAAATATCCAGAAGTAGAAAAAAAGCTGCAAGGCTCCCAGAAAATCCCAGAAAGTACAGGTCATTAAAATATTTTCAATACTGATCAACAGTTTTACCATACTGTTTGTGATATCAGACACCCACATAAAGCCTTACTTGCACAAACCAAAATCATCTGTTAATTTGCTGATGCACACAGCTATGGACCTTCCTTTGGCAAGTCTACATCATGTGAAATTTGCTTCATTAAATCGCCCTAACTGTTAAATAGTTCTTAAGTATGAACTATTATTGCAGGTCACTCTGAAACCTGAAAAGAAAATTCTTTTCCTGTAGTGTATAACCTAGTTGGTCTAGTTTTTTGTAGTCAGTTAGCTAGCTTTTCTTCTACTCATATAGTAACTACTCTGCATCTGAAAATTTAGTGGTTAACATAAAAACCTTTCTTTGGAAGGACTTTCTTTTGTACCCCGTGATTTATAATGTGGTCGTAACCCATATCCAGACTATCACCTCTAAAACTGAAACTACCACAGGAAAAGTGCTAATGTGATATCGTGGGCGTTCATCTTCCCTAGTAAATTCTGTAAGTGAGATCCTGGAGTTTTATAGGGAAAATTGGAGCCTCCAGGGAGTTGCTGACTAAGGTTTCTATGTCCTTTTTTATGGAGGTTGGTGATGACTCACATTTCTAACAGCATTAGACTCACTATTGGATAGTTATTTTAATCATAGTTTATTTTAATTCAACTCACATTTACATGTGAGAACTTTTCCTGGTAAAAATAAAAATTTCATTCTCAGGCTAAATCTTCTGGTTTGCACTGACAGGAACTAGATATTTAACTGAGATGTTCTAGCATATTAAAAATTTTAAAGAAATTTATAGAAACAGTAAAAGAATGCTGAAAATATTAAAGTGCATTAATGTGGTCAAATGCTTTGCTGTGAATACTGCTAGGTTTAATGGGATTTTTTTGCTTGTATAGTTCAATCTGTGAAATTTTACTATATATATGCATTTTTTCAGACTTACACATGCTCTTACAATATACTGTTATGCTAGGTTCTTATCTACGATGTAGCTCACAAACGTTTTTGTATCTTTTCTTTAAGATAGCAAGATGGAGGTTGCAGGTGATGCAAGGCACATCACTCTCAGGAGTTGGTGTCTTGTCTGAAATGAGTCCGCATCTCACATCTGAATATTAAAGTACAAACACACACATGTTCCTTTGCTGCTAAACAAAATTCTTCTACTTCTGCCTTATTGATTCACTGACAAAATATCCAGTCTCACTCTATTAGCCAACCAGAACATAATTACTTTACATCAGTTATTTAACAACAAACAATTCACGCTCTTATGTCCAGCAATAAAAAGCAGCCTTGTTCTTCGAGAAACAAATGTGAGTTGACACCTAAAAGAACATTAACCAGAAAAGGTTCCTTACAGCACTAATAGCACTGAAATAAGCTACAAAGTCAATATCACATTCCAATGAATAAACGGTTTCAGATAAGTAAAACCTAAAAATCAAGCCTTTGAAGGTAGGGGTTAACACATAACTAAAGCTTCAACAAATTGTCATTGACTTAATTTTAAATAGTGTTCACATTAATGGAGTATGATGTGCTATGCAAATGTGTTCCTTATTTCCTGTTTTATTTGATAGGTTTAATCAGTAACTGCTCAAGATCGCATCTGGCTTAACAGTCAGGGTGCAGTGCTAGGATGATTTTTGCTTTGCAGAAAGGTCAATAGGAAAAATTTCACATTTTCACACGTGTTGCCTTTGTGACTTTGAAAACACTGGCAGTTTGGCTTCAGTAGTGCCAGGATCTGAACTGAGCTGCTTGTAGAGTGAACTTGAATAGGAGGAGGTAAAATCTTTTCACTGAGGGTAGTTGCAATGCTATTTGCAAAAGCAATGTTATCTCAATGACATACGACTTACATGTTTTCTCTCAGTGAGATGAAAGACCTAGTAATGATGAATCCTTCAGCATCAAATGAAATGAGTTTCTGCACTGCAAAGACAAAGATTTCTGCATTTGAATGTCAGCTTCAACCTCCCACTGCTGTACTAGAGATGGCAAACAAGGTAGTTAAGGCTGCAGAACTTTGCCTGTTAGGATTTTCTTCCTAGCAGGTTAATAGTCACTTGTCCCAGTCAGTGGCTTGGTGGTCCTTCTCTGTTGATGGGTGATGAAGCAATGGCCAAAGGTCACACTGCCCTAAAACACCCTCAAATAGGTGACACAAAAAGAGCTTTCTCTTTATGTAAGTGTAGTAAATGTTTTACAAAAAGTCAGAGAGGCGGTTATTTTTCTCCGGTATATGAAGAATTAAAATGTCCTTGTCTCTCTGTTAACATGTTGTGGAATTTATTTTTTTTTTCACATCCCACAAAGAGTTCTTGGATTTTACCTAAGCACAATATCTATTTTTTCCCCCTTTCTTTTCCTGTTTCTCATTAATAGCCATCATTGTCTTCAGTGCTGTATATCAGAAAACACAGCTCATAAGAGTGTATAGGGAGTGAGTTGCAACAGATGGAAAAAGACAAATGATGGAACAAGGAACATTTTGACAGCACCAGTCAGCCTGACAGTTGGTAGTCTCAGATCACCAGCATCCTAACAACTGTTGTCAAGCTTCTTGTAGGCTATGCAACAAAGGAAAATTTTAAAGGCCCATTCTGAAGAAGCAATATAAGCTTACTGTGCAGTTATTTATTGAAAAACATTAGTTTACAAAGGACAGACATACAATTTAAAAGTACAGGCAATCAGGATCAGCACCACAAACATTTGCTTGTATCTCACTGTCATACACAAGTTATGCAGCCCTACATCTTATTGTACATTAGTCAAGTGAAATTCACAATCTATATTTTAGAAAAGTCTATATGAGTGCAAGCTCCCTTCTCTCTCTCTTCCAGGAAAATTCCCTTACTGGTACATTTTTTAAAGTCTTGGTAGCAAAGGAAAATGTTAAATTTTGCATTCCCTTTTCAGCATGGTAAAAAATGCATACTTGTCAAAATGTACATACTTTCCCATTTTACAGGAGGTGATGTGAGAATGAAGAGGTCATGCACTATACTCAGCATGGGGAAAAATTAGCAACTTAGAGTGTTTGAGTTCAGTGTACCTCTGGGTTGGTAGAATTTCAGCTCTAGAGTCATTAGGTGGCATAGGTATTAAGGTTTTTGGAGGAGGAGGGAAGGGTGTTTCCTTGTCAAGTAAATCTGGACTTCAAAAGCTGATGGTCGTATAGAGATAAACTACTAATCCAAGAAACCAAGAAGAGAGAAACTGAAATCTGTGCTGTATAAGCCTACATTTCTGTTTTTGTCATGAATGGTCTTCTTTCTTTGAGTCACCACTGAAATTTCCTGCAAAAAAATCCTTGCTAAAATACTGATATTATGGTGAACTGCTTAGGTAGTGCTAAAAAAGAACTAAAAAGGTCTGTAATTTCAATGGTAACTAGGGATTTTCAATATAACAACTCCAGCTTGAGAACCATCCTAATTTGTTCCCAGACCTGAACCAACTAAAATTGCTTTTGAAATATGTAGGCTGTGGTGCTTATGTAAATAACTGCACATATTTTACCATTGCATGTTTAAGTATTTTGTTTGATACTTGTGATTGCACACACGCATACATACAGAGGGAGGGAGAGAAAGAGATATATACTTAGAATGCCAGACACCACTTTGTATCTTCAGCGTCCTTATGGTTTTATAAAGGAAGAAAAGGATAATAAAAAAGAAATACGCAGTCTTTTTTATATTGGCCTAAAGAAAACAGACAATACTAAATTTTTTTTAATCAATCTTTTTCTCTACAAATGCCCAATCTTTGTCAAATCTAACATATTTTATAGTTAGCTATTCTCATATGGTTTCTTTTTAGACAGTTCTTTAATATGCTTTTGCAATCCGTTATTTTGCAATGACTAATGCCTTATTATTTCATAAAGCAGTTGTTTTCAGTCTGTACATCAGGTATTACAGACAGGACTTTAACACATACCTTCAGCTCTTAGATCTTACAGTCACCTCCACCTAAGTGTGTAAAACCAGCTTGAAAATTCTGTATGTATTCATGAGTTTTCTTTCTTCTAGAGCTCTAATCTGCATTACCAGGGGAAAGCTTTTGGCAGGGAAGATAGAGGCAGTTTGCAAGTGCGGGGAGAGGATGTTCATTATCAAATTCTTACACCTGCTATGCTAAAAAGGTCCACAATTGCACTAGCTGGTGTGTAAAAAGGATGTGGTCACTCCTTCTCCTTACCCCAACATGCCTCTACAGGGCATACCGAGGGGAGCTTCAGCTGTCCTGCTTTTCCTCTTTCATTAGTACTTCAGTCCTGAAATTCATAAAAGGCAGAGAGGCCAGGTCTTACGGTTGCAATTTAGCTCAAATCGTGCCTGTCTTCATGACACAGCCACTGACTGTGCTCTCAGGGCCCGACACCCCAGACTGAACCAACAGGAATTTCACTCTGCAAGAGCACTCAGGTAAGATCTTGTTGCATCCTGTGTATAAGAATATTCTATTTTCCACCCCATCCCAGCTAATGCAGCTCTGCTGTGTGGCTAGCATTTCACCCAAAGCACGGTGGATATTTGGGAGTCCTGGATTTGCATTATTTTGCTGACTTTTGAGGAGATGGGTGTTTGCCTAATTCCCCTAAAATACATTCCTCATATATTCTCATATAATCATCTTCAGTACTTCATCAAAACATATTGCCTTGAACAAGATAGGCAGAAGTGGGAGTAGATTATTAGTTGCAGAATTCTGAATCAGTCTGGTGGGAAAACACCAAGTGCTGAGTGGGGAAGACTGGGTTACTTTGACCTTCCTCAGAGCTGTCACATGCCTCAAGGAATACTGCAGAAAAGCAGCAGGGAAAATTAAATAAAGTTCTTTAAAATCTATCCTCCTGTTTAAAGTAAATTACAATGGGTGTACATTCTGCAATGGTAATTTGGCTCTAAAGTATTTTATGCTTGAATTAATTTCTTACCTTGTAAAAATATGTAATGGTTCATGATCAGTGACTATTGCAGACTAAAATGAGAACAGCATTCAGACAGATAAAATATTTGATGTTACTGCTGTAGACAGAGGCCTGGAGATTTCTGGTCTGTTATCAGCTTGACTCTATATACTTTCTCATTTGTAAAATATTTACTTAGAACTATTATAAAGTGGAGTGATTTTGCCAAGTAAATTTCTTGTAGGAAATAACTTGTTTGAATAAACAAATGCTTTTTTTTTCTATTCTCTTTCCTACTCTCCCTATTCAGGAGGATGCTTTGTTAATAAATATAGGGGGTTTTCACAAATTATTTTAATTCATCATTGTGCTTATTGTGTGCTTTCTGTCCTGTAACATGTCTTAGTGAGCATTCCCTAAAGTAAAATTCTGTGGTTTAGTTCTTGGTACCCTGTAAAGATGGCAAGACTTCTGATTTTCTTCCTTAACTGAGTAGAGCTATTACTGTCTAACATCTTTTGAAAATACTCATAGCTACTGCAGGATCCATATTGGTCACTTGTGATCAGTTGCCTAATATTTTCATACAGTTCATTATTTATCCATATAACTCTGTGGTTTGATTATTTGCAAATACATATGTGAATGGGCACAAACTGTGCAATCACAGGCAGAATAAATCTAGCAATTTGATATTCATTAGTATATTCATCCTCTTCTAATTACTGAATGTCCAGTCCGAAGAACTGTTTTTGGCGCTTCACTGCCTCAGTTGTAGGTATATTTGTAAGTGTGAATCAAATAACACATGCAGCTGCTTTCAGACCTACTGTTTTGAGAACAATCTGAATTATTTTGCTATTAGACAGTTAACTGGATGCTTCCCTTCATGAACCACCCATTGAACTGCAATAATCACATAGTAATCAAAATCTCCTATTGAGATAAAGATAAATGCAAACACTGAAACAGTGTATGACACCTTATCTCCATTTCAGTATTGAAATGGATCATATATTAGAGTTTCTAGTGGATATAATTATTTATAATCTCTTAAAATAAGTCTAAAGTGGTGAAAAGCCACACATGGGAAAAATGTCAGATTTGTTGCATTATTAGGAGACTTGCATTAGTTCTGAATCATATAAAACAATAGCTGCCAAGTTAATTGCTAGGAAACTTGCAAATGTTCCGTGGAGAATTCAACTCACACTCATTTTGAGGTATAGCTCCCAGGATATTTCAATTTTGAACATTGTTGCTGCTTTAAAAAAAAATTGATTTTTTACCCTACTAGCATTATTTTTTGTTTTGCTTTCTTAAATTATTACTTGTATTCAGACAGTGTTGGAAGTATTTACGTATCAAAGTAATTCAATTGATAGGCTAAGAATTTTAGCAATAGCTGCATTTTTGACTCCTTTCAAAGTTTTCGGATGTTGATGTGATTATTTCAAAAAAATAGATTCACAGCATGGGTTTAACAGAAGTATTTTGAAAGCATTTCCAAGCAGACATCATGCACAACGTCATTTTTATAGACGATTGCTTTAGGTAGCCATCTAGTGGTACAAATTCGATCACTGAAAGGGTAGGAGAAGGATCTTGCAGTTGATACCCAGTTCTTTTAGACAAGGTTAAAAGAGTGTGAAATCTTCTGAAGATATACATATTTCAGCCAAAAGGAAATAATCCTTAGATGCAGATTCATAATATCCGTTACATAAATACCCTATATTGTCATGGGTTTTCTAGATTACTCTTACTATTTACCTACCATAAATCAAACATTCTCTTTGCCATCACTATACTTTTCATAATTTCTAGTAAAAACATTAAAAATCATATGTAATTTCATGTTCAAATTTGGCATACTTGCTTTTGCTTTTTGGCATGAAGCCTTAAAGTTTTAAAAAATCAGGTCCTACATATTCTGGACAGAAGAAACAAAGCCTGTTCTTAGACACATAGTCTCTTGCATCTGCCATTAGATTTCTGTTT
>VWZG01011733.1:11884-40833 GCA_013396735.1 Grallaria varia | reverse complement strand
AAAAAAAAAAAATCTTTTTCCAGTGGATTTTTTTTTTTTTTTTTTTTTTTTTTAGTAAGAGAGCTATGTGTTATTGTCCTCCTGGGACTTCAAAATTGCTGCTGATTTTATTAGAGGGGTTGCATGCACAGCTCAGACATACACATAGCTGCCAGCCTTTAAGATGAGTATATATGTTGTAGCATTACATATATTAAGTCTATGCCATGTGGAGGAAAAAGCTGCCCAGAGAAAGACTTCAGCTTTGATCTTGATGGTCCTTGAAAAACAACTTCCCACTCTTCAGGCCTTTGTTGAAATGAATAAGTTGAGAGAGAGAGTTTTATGAGACTGGAGGGGAGAAGGACTGTGGTTTTTCTGGTGGAAAACTGTGGTTTTACAACTGGGAGAAGGGCAAGGTGGAGGGCAGAGTTTTAGCAACAAAGGCCCTTTCATCCCCCATTTCCAGTCATTCTCCACAAAGCACCCTGTGCTGCACGCTGGCCCCTGGGTAGGGTCTTCCAGGAGTTACACTGCCAATCACTGCGTGAAAGCCTCATGATTTAAAAAACACCTTTCTTTTGTATTAAATATGAAACTACTGGTGCCGTGACAGAACAGGAAGAAATAACAGGAACGTTTGATGATGTCATTTAAGAAGAAAGGCCAACTGGAAGAGGGTTCATCTTGCTCCTTTTTGGGAGCCCACAACAGATGCTGTGCAGTTGGGTCCTGACAGGTCTAGGGTAGGGAATCATTAAGGCAGATGGGGAGAGTCAGGTAGCAGCTGTTGTGTACAGCCTGCTGTCCCACAAGCACGGTTAAGATTTGAACTGAAATCCATGTGGTAACTAATGCTGCCGAGACATGGGGCTTTAGCCTTTCCTGCAGAAGGGAAATAGATGCAATAGTTCTACGAGACTATGAATGTAGAAAGGGATTTGAGAGAGCTCTGATGCCTGCAGGTGGTTCAGATCATAGCACTGTGGTACTGAGGGTTTCTCAGGTTTCCGGGTTTGGTTGGATTGGGTATTTTTTTGTTTTAGGTGTTTGTTTGTTTGCTTGTTTTGTTGTTGGCTGTTTGGTTTGGGGTTTGGATTTGGGTTTTGTTTTTCTTTTTTTTGGTGGTTCTTCTAGAGAAGTTCAACATGGATGACAAAAGTGTTCTTGCTCACTGAATGTTATGGAGCTTGAAGCAATCCAGAATTTCGTGATTTTATTACTGGCACTCCTTTATGCTTGATGTCACAAATTGTGTTACTTGCCCTTTAGCTTCCATCTCCTGCGTATTTCCTGCTTAAGTTTGAGTAATGACAAGACTTCCCTGTTCATCCAGTCACGTCTCTTGCCCTGTTTGCCCGATTTCTTGTTCATCAGGATGCATCATTCTTGAGCCTGGAGGAAGTGATTCTTGAATATCAACCAGATGTCTTAAACCTCTCTTCTATGCAGAGCCTGGTCCCAGGGGATTCTTCCAAGAAGAACCCCATTTAGCTCGGTGCTGCAATCTTACTTGCTGCTGTATTTCCTCCTCACCTGAGACTGTGCCCCACAATCCAATGGTCACTACAGCCAAGTCTGCCCCCAACCTTCATATCTCCAACAAGGTCTTCCCTGTTTGTTAGTATACGGTCAAACAGTGCACCGTTCCTTGTGCGATCCTCTACCACCTGTTGCCCAACAGCTCTTTCCAGGAAACTCCTGGACTGTTTGTGCCTTGCTGTGTTGCTTCTCCAGCAGATGTCAGGGTATTAAAGGCCCCCACAAGAACCAGCACCTGTGACTTGGAAGCTGCTTCAAGCTGCCTGTAGAAGGTCTCATTCCCTTCCTCATCCTTAAAGGTAGCATGGAGCAAACACGCAGGACATCATCCCCCTTACCAGTTTGCCCTGCGTCCTCTTGTTGCATTCTGGATTTAGATCAAGATCAGTCTCCTATGAAATGTGCTACAGGAGCTTAATGACGCCAGTGGGCTAAACCCCCTGAAAACATACTGTATAAAAGGTGGTATATTGGCTCTGAGAGCTGCTATGATTCAGTAATAACTTCTTAAGAAGAGTGATCCTTTCTGGATCAGAAGTGCTACACCTTTTGTCACTTTATTCTCATGGACCACAGTCCCAAAATTGCCTTCGCAGAAAACACAATCCCGTGGTATAGCAAAATACGTCTTTGGCAATGCCTTTGTTTACCATCTAAATGTTCAAGAGTTCTCCTGAGAAGAAAATGCCTTTTTTTGGCTTTACGCTCTGTCATATATTTTTGCCATACATGAGGTGAACATAAGTAGCAGAGAAAACATTAAAGAATGTAGCAGATGCGTACCCAGCTGAAAGCAAAATGAAATGTCTGTTACTAAGCTCTTATTGTCATAACTGTAGTACAACCTGCTGTGTAATAATTATATATGTACATTTTCCAAAACCAATACAACAGGTTTAACCTTAGAGTTTATTGTGATATTTTATTCTGTACTGCAACTATCAAACACTAGCAGATCTAATTTCATATGATCTAGAGCACGGAACCATAAAAGGCTCCTTCTACACATTGAGCTACTCCATTACAGTTATAAAAATGAGGACGAAGCTTGAACATTATTTGACACAGTTTGCATTATTTGTTTTTTTCTGTATATGAGCTGGGTTTCTTTCATCCTTATCACATATTCTGTTGCTCTTTACTAACTGCTCTTTACATTTACAGTGCTATTTTTTTTTTACATTATGAGCTTTAAGATAGCTCTCCCTCACTAATTAAAATAACTGCCTCTGTTAAAATATTACTGCTTTAAGTAGAATGAATAGTCTGCTGATTAGAATAATTCATTATAATGCCAGACCAAAGGGAAGCATAACCTTTTAGAGTCTGAAGTAAAAGTAGCAGTGGCAGTACTGAAATTCTTTCTTGACTAGCTCTACTCTAGAAAGGCTTCCTGTTCACTCACTTCAGCAAAGTTGCAAAATAAATGTGCCTTTGGTACCCAGCAAATATGTAAGGGTCCAGGGTTTGCAGCCTTCCATGAGGCTGAGTAGCCACTGAGAATTAACAATGCTGGCTATGGTTCTACAGAAAGACTTGTGGTAAAGAACACTATGATCTAGTTTCTTGATAACTAAATTAAAATAATTAAGAAGTGGAGAAGGTGCTTTCTATGGCTGTGCCTCACTCGCACAACAAGGGACCTCAGTGGCGTCTGATGATGGGAAGGATGTGTGCCAGGACAAGGTTGCGCCTGCATGCTTCAAATCAGAAAGCTGAGTGAGACACACCTGAGTGACAATGTAGAGTTTCTGCCATCCTGAGTTGTGCCTAATAGAGCCATTACCTGCAATATTGTGAAACTTCCACTACCATGATCTGAGTAAGGGTTAAAAATAAGAAATCCTGTGTGATCAATTAAACTAGGGATCTGTTGCAAAGAAAGGCTCCGTGTTCGTTGTATGTTACCTTAATTACACACTGGGCCATGGGTCTTGAAATGGTCCTTTATGCTTCTTTGACTGATGGCCTCCAACTTCTGTTGGCTGAGACATTTCAGGAAAGTGTGGTGGTTCCCCATCACTAGCTGATCTGTAGACAGGATACTGGATTCGGGTGGGCACAGTGTGCAGGACTACTGTTCACGTAACTGTAATCACACATCTGAGGACTTAATGGCAGGTGAAAAAATGAAGTGTATTACAGTTTCCCTTTGGCTCCAACAACATTAAACTAATACTGTTTCTCTAGTAGTTTCCACTGTGATTTATCTAGAACAAAAATGATTTTGAATTGCAAAAGCCAAAGAAAAGAGAAGAATGAGATGCTGGGAAACAATTCAATTCCTCCAGTGACATACTTTGCCCTGTGACATGTCTTTTCTGACTCTGCTTTTGTATCCTTAATGTAAAAGTGCCAAATGGACAATTTATTTAACTGGATGAATGAGTTTAGAGTGTTATACTTGAAACTGAAGAAAGAGCAAGCGCAAATGTCAGCTTGCATATTGTCAGGGCACAGTGGGAGCCAGATGCCCCAGGGGGAGTGGGGCCTCCCCAGGGCAGACAGGGCAGGAGGTGGTGGTACAGGTCCTGCATGGAGACCTGCCCACCCCAGTGTGAAAACAAGACTACAAATAGCTTATTGTTACTTAGGCCACTGAAACCACGAGGGAGAGAAGTCTCACTTTCTGTTCGCACATCTCAGTGTAATGGCTTTGCTTCTTCACTCAGAAAATGACAGGCTGTGGCCACTGTGTTCTTGTTAACGGTTAGGGACAGTTCACTTTGCATGTGATGGATGTTTTACAATTACTAATCTTTAAATTGCAGTAGTGCAGCTGGAGAGGAAAGAGGAAGCTACTCAGAAGATAAATTGTTACGGCAGTTAATTAAAGATATATAGTTTACACTTGAAGCAGTTCTGTGCTTTTAAGGAGGAATTGTAGATGAGGGGGTGGTAAGCTTGGGGAAGCATAGGGGAAGAACTTTGAAAAAGCAGAAAGGACAATTTCTGAGTGGTGTAATGAAGGCAAATTGCAAATTACAGCACAGTTCCACTGAGGAAGGCCTACAAACGTATCTGAGTGAGAGCACAGTTTAGAAGAAGGTACTGTGCTGCTTTACACAGTTTAGCTTAATGGGGGAGCAGTGGTGGGGGGTGGGGGGAGAAAAGAAAAAAAAAAAGGCAGTTTGACAAAAAATGAGACAACACTGTGGAAGTAAAGCAGAATGAGAGAAGCTGCATGGGACCAGATTCCCTGCCCAGAAGTCAACAGAAATTTTACTAGTGAATTCAAAAAAACAAGATCAAAGACCCTGTTGTAATATGTCAGGCAGAACCATGTGCATATTATCACTGTCAAAGAAAAAACATTCCGAGCACAGTCATCTAATTAAACAAATTACCTATTAGTCACTGGGATGTCAGGAAATTAAGGCAAGCTCACTGAAGACGTGTAAGTTAGAAAGACATGTCATTTGAAGAAGTCGGTCCCAGTACTTCAGCCTTGTTTTGCCTGTTCAATTTTTCAGGCGCAAAAGTAATTGTAGAAAATTAGAATTAAGCCTATGCCTCTAGATTTTATGCTGACCTAGATGCAAGCTTGGGTATAATCTTCTGCCAGCGAGTGCAACGTTGACAGTCTGGAAAGAAACCATCACTTGGGCTCCTTTCTGTGCTGGAGACACAGCAGGGCAATGGGCCACATCTGAGGGAGCTGCTGAGCAGGTTTAGCTGTGCTCTACAGGAATATAATTTATGGTTTAGAAGGAAAAGGCGTCAGTTTTTACTTCCTTGTGACATCAGGATCAATCAAGCCAAAGGGTTGTAGGCTTAGTTTGTTTTGCTTTTTCTCATTCTTGCAGAACGTTTTAAAAAACAAAACAGCATACTACAGAAGAGAATCAAGACAAGCCAAGTAGATTTTTGTTTGTCTAGGATGTAAAACTATTTTAATAAACTATCTTTCCTCCTCTTCTTTTTTTTCTTTTCGTTTTTTCCAGAAGCACACTGAGGCACTCTGTTAAATTTACTGTCCTCTTACTTCTACCCTTTGTTTGAGGAAAAAGAAAGTTGAAAAATTCCTGCATATTATATTGTCAGCAGAACGTCTACTGGATACATGTGCACATCAGTTAGTACAGAAATAGCTACACGTGTGGGAGAGGAAAACGCACTACCCATCTGGCTCCAAGACTTTATTTATTCAAAATTTTTTTAAAAATGCAAATAGTATTTAACATTTGACCAAATGAGGCTATTTTTTTCTTTTCCTTTCCTTTCTTTTTTCTTTTCTTTTCCTTTCCTTTCTTTTTTCTTTTTTCTTTTTTTTTTTTTTAATTCCATTTCTCCATTTCCTTCTTCCAAATAAAATGCCTTACAACAATGAGTACATCCAAGCCAACATTGCCCGGAACTTCTCAGCTGTTACTGGAGGTGCAGTGAATAGCCACCAGGTGCTTCAAGAAACAACAGTGGGGCAAGTCTCCTCTCACGGTGCTAGGGGAGCTTAGAGGTAGAGGTGGAATTACTCCAGAAACGAGAATCTTCCTACTAAATGGCAGAAGAGATCACAGGTCTAGGAAATACTGAGCAAAGAAAGTGCAGAAGAAGCTGCTGTTCAGTCATTCGATGATACCCAAGAGAATACCAGGCTCCAGATATCTTTTCTTTGAGAACTAAAGTAGGACTGCACTATAACTTCAAAAGAGAATTAAATAAACTGTTTTGACTTCAATTTAATCTTAAAGCAGCTGTTCGGTGTTTTTATCTGTTTAGAAATTAATAGCACATATGTATCAAAAGGAAAAGTCAGTAAGTCAACAGAGCAGCAGAGTCCTTATTTATTAACAAGCGAGACACATTTCTTACCACAAAATTCAATGAAGACATCAATGAAGATAGCAAGCCGAATAGGCCCCTTGTAGCCGGCAGAAGAGCTTGCCAAGCCACTCTCCATCATCTTCCAACAGTCCTGGCTCACTGGGGAGGTCCCATATGATTGGAAATCGGCGAATGTCACCCCAATCCACAAAAAGGGCTGCAAGGCTGACCCTGGCAACTACGGGCCTGTCAGCCTGACCTCAGTGCCTNACTTGGCCTTATTGAACTTCATCCCATTGGAATCAGCCCATCTCTCCAATCTATCCAGATCCCTCTGCAGAGCCCTCCTGCCCCCCAGCAGATCAACCCTCCTCCCCAGCTCGTTGTCATCTGCTAATTTGCTGATGGTGGCCTTGATCCCCTCATCCAGATCATCAATAAAGATGTTAAACAGGACTGGTCCCAACAGTGATCCCTGCGGGACACCACTGGTGACTGGATGCCAATGGGGTGCTGCTCCGTTCTCCACCACCCTGGGCCCGACCATCAGCCAGTTCTTAACCCAGCAGAGAGTGCTCCTGTCCGAGCCGTGGGATGCAGCTTTTCGAGGACAGTGCTGTGGGAGACGGTGCCAAAGTCTTTACTGAAATCAAGGTAGACACATTCACAGCCTTCCCTTCATCTCCCAGACAAGCCAGCTGGTCATAAAAGGAGATCAGCTTGGTCAGGTGAGACCTGCCTCTTCTAAATCCATGTTGGCTGGAGCATCCCTGTAGTGTCTGCAGATTTTTCACTGGATGGTCAGATGACTTAAAATATCACAGTCTTGTTGGCTTACAACCCTTTCCTCACCTCTTCCACATTCTCCACACTGCTCTCACAATGCTGGCAATATGAAAAGGATATCCTGATGTGACTGCCCAAGTACTCCAGTTTTGGCTCCAGGCGCTGTGTCAGAGCATGTCAAGAGAAAGGCGGATACCTCGACTGCTGATGTGTTCAAGTGATCACTAAATCCTGGAAGCACTTCTAGGGCACTGTGGCTGTCAGACTCAGACAAAGTAAGTCTGGAGTTCAGCTGTGATGAATAGTAGTTCCAATCAAATTAGATTAGTGAGAAATGGGAGAGCAATGAAAGTTATGGCTGGCAGTCCTAATTTCAATTACCCATGATTAGACTGTATACAGAATGTTTCTGAACTTGAAATTCACATCTGCTTATTGAATCATGCTAATCTCATCTATAGAGGTCTGTGATTTTGTCTTCATGAAAGCACTTGCTTGGCAGGTTAGCAAGCTGCTGAACCTCCATACTCCTTCCAGAACACAGGTTATTCCTGTGGTTAGAAACTGTGAATTTTAGATCTCCAGGCAGCTCCATACCATTTTCTAGAGAGTATGGAGTGATTCTGGGTTGCATTCTGCCTTATTTATGCAGCAGATAGCCATGCCTCATATGCAATGTGACAAATCATGGTTTTGATGCACATGAAGGAAAAAAAATCTATTGACAAAAGCTTTAATATATTTATATGTTGCTATCTCTTCACCCAGTGTTTTATCATCCCTGAAAAGAGTGCAGATTTTAGGATTAGTAGCACTGAAGGAATACTAAGGAAAGAAAAAAATCCCTATTCATACTGTAGAATGACTTTTACTATACCAGTTTGATGAGAAGTCATTTGGATAGCTATTGTTTCAGGTCAAGAAGTCGTATTTTGTATTGATAATCAAAGGATGAAAAGGAGCATATCTCTTGGCTCCTGTAAGAGAACATCTACAAAATGAAAATTATTTCTTAATTATAGTATTAATTTCTTAGTGCCTTTCTTCTTCAAGAGACTAGAAATGTGAACTAAGTTGGTGTAACTTGAACACTGCAAAACACAAGAAAGTTATTTCAGCACGGGAAAGTAAAACATATGACTGAAATTTGCATATTCATTAAGGTCATCATGACTTTTGTGAATGACCTTTTTCCCTCTATGAACAAAACAGCCATACAGAATCATGTGTTTTAACTGTATTTTCAACTTTGATACATTTTATGCATCTATCATCTCAAGTTTGTTTAATCATGGTGTTATTCACAGGGATTCAGTAATTGTTTTTTGGCCAACAAGTACGATGCACACATATTGTCTCTAGAACTGTGATTGAGCTCTGATTGTATAGAGAAGGACAAAGATTTTGTATGTGAAGGGTTTTTCTGACATTTTTACAGTCAATTCTAAAATGTTTTTGCATAACAAAGTAACACCAGGGATTTTGGTCATGAGCATGAAATTGCAATTCACTTGTGTTCGCTCTAGGAAAACAATATGACTAAAGTTTTGGGTACAGGACTTTTTTATTCTGTGGCTGAAATGTCAACATTATTACTAGTCCTCCTGGGATAAGATATCTGTTTGCTAGTACGGCTGAAATCCTTGAAGTTACCTTTGTATGTGAGAGACTGCATGCTTGGCCTGTAAAATCTTTATTTAGACCTGTTGCACAGTACTGGATTATCTCATTTTATTTTAATTGCTGGTTACCCTCCTAGCAACAAAACTCCTGGAGCACCTGATTCAAATTATATTCAGAATGCACTTTAATCTCAAGCAAGACATTTCTTTATTTAAAAGCTTACTCTTAACTTGATAAGTGGACTGAGAAAACACAGAGACAAGGCTATCTAAATGCAAAGCATGTGTTTCTTCAGAAAGCTCAGATATGATTCAGGCAGATTAATTTTCCTAGGAACATATTTTGCTGAACCTTTTCAGGCATTGAGTTTGCAGGATCAAGGTACTTTTTAGCATTATTAAATGTAAGTGTCACCCCCATGAGATGATCTCTATATGTCTTTGCAAACATAAGGACAGCAGAGGTGTGCAGCTTTTTCCCCTCTGCTCTCCTGCATTGTATGGTGTGTCTGTGCAGGCATTCTGGGAGCAGTAGGTGATAAACAAGCTGGAGGGCATACTGGAAAATCTCCAGCCCATGCAGTAGGGGTTTTGAATTTGAACTGCCTCACTGGGTGAACAAAAAGCAAAAGAAGAAAAAAAAAATAAGAAAAAACATCCCTGAAGTCAGACATATCGTAATAAGCCCCTTGAAATGAGATCATGGCAAAAACAATTTGGGCCACAATCCATCTACAGAGTGCTATAAATAAGTCTTGTAGGGTTTAATTCTGCTTTCCATAGCTTGCTTCTGTGTCAGTGCATGTGTTTCGAATAATATGGTTAAAAAAACGCATTCTTATTTATCAATAACACCTCATATAAATATTACTTCATGAACATAATAATTCACATTGCTGTCCTTTCGGACATTGTCTCATAATTAGGAACACTACTACTAAGCCAAGATACTAAATGTTAACTTTCTCTAATCTTAAAAGGTCCTTGTAAGGCCCTCTGAGCACTTAGTCT
The DNA here is from genome assembly GCA_013396735.1 of Grallaria varia. Lineage (NCBI taxonomy): Eukaryota > Metazoa > Chordata > Aves > Passeriformes > Formicariidae > Grallaria > Grallaria varia. The sequence goes on along the minus strand of VWZG01011733.1, from coordinate 31,129 downwards.
TTAACGAGGCTATCGAAGGGCTTTAAGGCTCACATGCTGTTTGGTAGTGGTGTATGATGGCAGCTTGGCTTCTTCAGCCAGGGGTCTAAGAAAACAGGTAGGTATTGTGCACAAGTGGGTAAAACAGATCTTTTGGGTATGTGATTGGCCCATATTAACTGATCACACTCAGAACTGGTAATGTCAAATTTATATAAGCAAGCGACATGTAAAAACTAGTAACGCATGCAGTAGGACCTGTCTCTAGAGGACTGAAATCGTTCCTCATTTTGGGAGCATGGTGGCTTCATAAAGGAGACAATTACAGCCTCTGTCTGTTTTTCAGAGAGACAGAGAGGGAGAAGAATCTTTACCCATTTTTTTAAGTATATTTTTTCATAACAAAAACATGAGCCCTCTAGCATCATGTTTCCCTTCTTGTGCATCTCTAGTTGGTGAGGATGTCCTTGCCTATTTTTTAATTACATCTCTCCTCTAAGTTAAAATACCAAGTGAGATGCCCATGAGGCATATTTTTCTTGGCCGCAATTTGGAAACAGTAATTGAAGCTGTTAGCTTCAAAATGTCATGTAATGTTATAATCAGTCACTTTTTCCGTACATAACATAATTGTTCTTTCCTGGAAGTAAATAGGATGTCGTGTCCTGTCAATTTTACTTTCAAATAGCAATGACAAACTATTTACTGAATATTATAAGTCTTTATGCAACCCTTTGCCGGTCAGTCAGAATTAATTTTATTTACCTATCAATCCTTGAAATGATAAGCAGATGGAAGAAAGTATGCTTCTGTGTGTTTGCATGTCAATCACCCTTAGCAACGTTCAAACCTGCTTATTTTTGTGATGTGTTTATTAATATTATTTTGCATGTACATCAACTCAATTAGGAAATTTAATAAGGGCACAACTTATTTCTACAATTTTCCTCAAGTATTAAGCATTTCAGCTTCTTTCAGAAAAGCTTTCTCCTAGCATCACTGTATCATTACAACAGTGTCAGGACTTCTGTTATTAATCCTATTTTTCCAGCATTTATATTAGCTGCAAATATTTCCTTCCATGTAGAGAATTTGCATTTACGTTCTCACCTGTTTTTGAGAAAGAGGAGGGTGTGTGTGTGTGTGTGTGTGTGTGTTTGTGTGCTCCTTTTCTTATGTAGTTGAGGTGAGAAATACAGTTGAATGTTTACTTTTCTATTTTTAGTATTTTATACAGCTCTTCCTGGAGTCAAGATAACGCTGGACACAAATAAAATACACAAGAGCTTACTCTGCAATTAATGGGAAATCTCTTAGTACCATAGCTCCGCTCCCTTTCCTTTCTTTGTCTTCACATTTGCAGAGGACTTGATAAAAATTTGTGAAAGAACTTACACACCTAAAGCGGGAATTAGCAATATCATGATTTCTGATAGAAGATGCACGGTTTGCTGTATTCTGGTTGAAAAGGCTGAAGAACTTGGTCTTTTATTTCACCTGGCTACTGTAGGCATTAGGTCCTTAAATCATGGATGGATAGCTTCCATGGCAGGCACATAAAGGTAGTGGCTTATACCCACTGTAAAACGCCTGCTCAGGTTGATGTAGCCCAGAGTCAATTTCCTAAGCATTGGAGAGAGATGAGTTTGCACACAGGCCCTTTACTTCAGACACAACCAAAGAAAACAATGAGGGCTTACTTTCTATTGCACAGATTGGTTTTTAATTCTATGGATGTGATGTTTAATCACTTTGTGAGCTCCTGGAAGTCCTTCTGTGAACTTTAGATTCCATTATTGGGGCTGGATGTCTGAAAAATAAGAGCTTCATGCTTTCAGCATTGTGGCATCTGAATCCTACAGTGAAACTAAACATAAGAGCTAAGCATCATGCTGGCTTCTTTGAGCCTAGATCCAGCATTTCCACAAAGATGATTTCTACATGACATGAAAATAGTTCATCTTGAAATGTTCTATATGCTGAGAAATTCTCTTATGTCTGGTTTAGGGCTAGCAGACGGAGGTAATTCTTGCCTGAGATGGTGTCTCCCTGTGAAAATTTCCATGACGCACTCTTTTTGAGTCAGGGACCCTAGCCAGGATTTCGTAAAGCGTACTAGTGCAGTATATTATGATGCTCAGAATAAATATAAATTGGGTCAGAAGGAAACCTGACAGCGGTCCTAGTCTTTTTATTATTATCTTAGATTTGAACCTTGAAGCTCTTATATAAGGACAGCATGTAATTTTACTAATCCACCAGCCGTCATTCCATGTTCTGCAAGAAATCTCTGGAAGAACAGGGAATGCCCAGAATACCATTGATTTCTATCATACTCATTTAATGGATGAGCCATTATCACCAGAAGTAGCAAGGAGCAGCTGTGAGAGCCTTGAATCAATATCTGGATTCAAGATTCCATTTTAGACCACAAAAACTACAGTACAGGCACAGGTGAGAACTGAAGTTTTCAAGGTTTTAGAGAGGGAGAAAGGCAGGCTATAAACTGAGGTGACTGAAGAATCCATGTCAGTAAAAAAACTAAAATAATTACTGCCCTTGAACTGCCCATTGTGAATGTGAACACACAAACCAAAGAACAGTTAAGGTGACTCAATCAGAAATCCTTTCACCTTATACCCACAGGAAACTATACAGCATATTTTCTATATATCTGTGTATGTGCATCAATGCATGCATTATGTATTTTTTTATCTGTAAAAGGCTCACAGTAGAGAACTCAAAAGCATTTAGAACATAGCACTTAGCTTCATGGTTCGAAAGAGATGGGACTGAGATCACAGTCACATACATAAATGCACTGGGGTAAAGAGAGAAAAATCTTTCAATATTTCCATTTTCATAGCAGATGGTAGAAAGTACTTAGACATGATGACTCTTACGAGATGTGCTAGCATATGCTGTGGAATTGCCCACACAGAAAAGCCTTGCTCATTGCAAATCTCACAGGAGCTATCACAAACAAAGCACATCAATTAACATTTGCTTATTATGTGACTGTGTGCATGTGGCAATTTTCTATATTTCTCTCATACATTAGACCCACAAATTAGTCTGGGTGACAAATATGCCAGATGAAAGTCTCGGTGCTTAGAGTTCTGCTCTTCTCCTTTTATTTTTTAATAGGAATTTTTGCTGCTTTCCTATTTTCTTCTCTCTCTCTTTTTTTTTTTTATTTTTTTCTTATATACTCCATAGCTATCCAAACATTTTCAGGCTTTTGGCTAAACCCCTGCCTATAGCAATTATTTTGGCATGATCTCATAGATTGAGGGAGACAGTGCAAGCAAAGCAGACAGCTGCCTGGCCCAGCATTATAGCTCAGTGAACTTTGGCACAGCTCAGACTTCAAAGTTATTTCTACAACTATATCAACAACCCATAGGCATCTAAATTATGCTTACCTGAGACTTGCACCTGCAAGAAAGCACATATCTTAGGAAAGGCATAATCCAGATCAAAGGCAATTAATGTGTCCCAGAAAACTAGAGTCTGCTTGTATGCAGTACAACAGGAGCTGCACATCTGTAGAAGCTGCCCCTTTTGAACAGAGATGAATAGAAGGGACAACTGATGTCATTAATTCTCACAGTCCCAGTCAACTTTGCAAAAGATTGAAATGAATCCACGGGCCATGTGATCTATGGACCTTGGCAGTGGCAGAGTCAGAGGAGACTGTCATGGGCCAGCAGAATGTGCATTGTTGCAAGAACAACACTGCAAGGAACAGAACTCTGGAGCTATTTCTTGAAATACTGAAATTTTGTGATACAGATTTACAAAAGTCATGTTTTATGTCTGCAGAGGATTGTTATTTCAGTAAGGAAATGGATAGGACACTACCATAGCAACATTGTTGATATAATTTCCTTCCTCAAAGCAGAACATTAGTTGCAGCGTTCCCTCCATGTCTCCTGTACATGCAACCAGCACACTGTGCATGCCCTCTGGGACTTCCTTGCCCTGCTACCTCTGTCTCTCCTTCAGAGAATAGGTGGTGAAAAAAGAAAGCAATAAAATGTTGTATCAAGCCCAGTACTTTCTCATAAAAATTGCATCTACGTGCTGCAGCTGAACAACAAAACATGCTTACCTACCACTGTGGTTAGGAACTTTCTGCCAGATATTTTCAGCCAACAAAATAGTTTACCAGGGAAGTGAATGTTGGCCTCATGTCTACATTTTAGGTGTGCCTGCTACAAAAAGCAAGGGTGACACTCAGAAAAATGCAATTTCTAGGTGATAACAAGCACAATGATCTTTCTGCTGCCTTGGATTGTTGTGGTCCATCCCTCTGAGACCCTTCTTGCAAGAAAGATATTCCTTAACCCTTAACAATGCTTTCTGCAAGGAAAAGCTGAGTGTGAGAGAAGACTGTTTGATACAGAGCACATCAGCAGTTCAAGAGGGGAAAGTTGCATCCTACGATTTTACTGAAACTTCCTCCAAGGTGCTGATGGAATGTTGATGACACCACAATTTCTGCATTGAGCAATGTGACTAAGAGCTTTGAATAGTGTGATAGAACCAAACATTGCTTGAAGCCGATAGAAATCACATGTACTTTTTTTCCTCAAGCTATTTCGAGAACCTACAAATGAAGGAGAACTTGCCAATGCAGTAAGAGTTGCACAGTTTTACTAATAAAAAAGAATTTTTAAAAGGCAATTGGTGTAGATGAGAGAAGGAAGGATATTATTTTTGGTTTTCTGTCCTTTATAAATTTCTCTCATGCTTCCCATTTCCTTGCCATGGGTGAGATGGAGGATCCTAGTGTCACTACATCATTATTTCCATCAGCAGTTTACTTTTAAAAAAGCCAAAAAAACCCACCCCAAAATAAACCTCCAGAACTGGAAAGCAGGCTGGAGACAGAAGCAGCCAGATAAGATTGAAGCCTGCAGATTCCTTTGAAAAAGGATTCTCTATTTTCATTAATCAGGAGAAAAATAGAATTCTGTGTTAACAAAGATTAACATCTGTTTCATTTGACTAATTGGTTTAACTCCTTTGCAATGCCTACTCATTTCCAGCTCTAGAAATACTGTCTTTTAGTGAGAGATTAATTTTGCTGACTCCTGAAAAGCTGAATCCCCTTTCCTGAGCTGCCTGATGCGCAAGCACATTTCCACATGCTGAGATGAAAAGAGCCATTAAAATACCACGAACTCCCACACTGAGTGGAGCTTTGGGAACTTCAGGGAATGTGGACAGTGCACTAAGTCAAGTGCCTGTAATTTGAGCTCTTTCACCTTCCATGAACCCTAAATTGCTTTCTTTGCCTTCCTGACCAACCTCAGCATTTTGCCTGTTTGAACAGAGCAAGTATTTCCAGGAAGAGAAAATGAAAAAAAAATTAAAAAACAATTGTTACCACTGTATATGAAGATAACACAAATATACTTCACTGCTGGCTTGCAACGTTTGTTTGGAATTTCATTACCACCAGACACAGGATTCCATATACCCGCCTAAGGAGAAAGAAATCACACTTGAGAGAGTATTGCTCTTCATAGAAAGAAGTGTGCCTCTTCAGTAGATTTGGGTTGTCAGAAATCCACAGGCAATCAAAGGGGTGGTACATTTATGGATCCATTGGCTTTCCATAGCAGTCACAATATCCTTCAAAGATAGCCTTGGGAGCCAGTCACACAGAACTCCACACGACTCCAAAGCAATTTATCATCCTTGGGAATAGCTTCAGTCAAGATCTCTTAATGAACTGAATGCATTCATTCCATTTATATGCCTGAATGTTTTTAAGATTTGTACATTTCAGTATATGAAAAATACCGTCATGCTAAGGTTTGAAAATTACTTTTATAAGCCTTAAGAAGTACTTATCTCACAAAAAAAACCCCAAAAAAACAAACAAAAAAAACAAACCAAAACATAAAAAATGGTTTCTCTATCCTTCAGAAAGCCCAGGGATGCTTGCTATATCTTCTTTAACTGCTGATGAGCTGTCTCCAGCTAATTATTTCAACACCCCTATTGAGTTCAGAACTAGGAGGGGAACAGACAATAACCCAAGAGGAGAAGTATCAAAACTGTAGAATTGTATCAAGAAGTCTTATAGTGAATGGACCATGAACCAGATCAGAAAACAAACAATATCTTTGGGTAAAGGTAAAGTTAAAGGCATGTGATGAATCCAAGATTCCTATAGGAGCTGTATCCAGCTTTCAGTAAGAATTCTGTCATGTGAAAAACACACAGAGAGGAAAATCTTTTGGCACCAATATAATAAGGGTGTGTAGGAACAGAGTCTCTCCCCTCCATGTAAGCCTGGCTCAAATGCCTTAATGACAATGCTATCATTATTTGCACTGTGGGATCAAATTCTTAGGTCTTAACTTTATCCAAACTTCTGCTGAGGGTGGAAAGCTAGCAAACATTACAGGAATCAGCATCTTAATACAACACCCTGGCCAATGTCAAAGAAGCTTCTTCTCCATTACAGCCTACTGAACAAATTAGCAATTTATGTTATGCAGGAGTTAACTCTCCCATGGCACGGTGAAGGACAGTGTAAGATTCTGCTGGGGATGTGCACGTACATTACATCTGCCTCCAGCTGATGTACTTGAAACATTTCTCTCCCTTACAGAGAACTTTCTGCAGGTCCAAAAGAAAGGAGATTAATGATAAATAAACCGAGTTCCTTACTGTGTATCTAAAAACATTGCATGAGACTTACTGGCGAAGTCTTGAAAACTCAGCTATTCTCAAAAACATCTCATTGTATTCTGAAATAAAGGAATATAGTACACTTGTTACTCTTGGCATGTATCATACAGGGAGAGGACAATTCTACATCATCTTTCGGAACTGAAACAAAGTGTTCAGGAAAGGCTGGTGGTGTTGTTCTGAATGTAGAGTTTTTCTGCATTCCAAATAATATTACTCTATTGGCAGCATTTTCCTTTTTTTTCAGTTCTAGTATGTCAGTGACTTTCTGTGTGTCAAAATTCATCTGCATGTTAATGAAAATGGAATTTACCAATATTTAAGGACATATATAAAAACAAACATTCAGGATAAAATATGGAGGGAAAATTGTTCTTTTAAATGTACACCTAACAGACATATGAAGTAAAATAGGCACTAATCTGCACCAATAAGGGTGGTCAGCAAGTGGAATACCCACTTGTGCCCTGTACAAATCTGTAGGCAGGCTGGACAGTCTAGTTCTCTCTTTCATAGTATGTAACAGCCCAAGGTGGTCTGTCCACTGGTCCAACATTGTTTATATTTTGTGATAATAGTAATACAACATTTTCATGTAATTCATTAAAAGTCAGAATTTTAAAAGCAGCAGTCAGTGGCTCCTCTGACTGACTTCTTTAAAAATACTGCTATATTTGCATTACCTTTTAGGCAAAGCAGAAAAACATGCCTTTCCCAAGATGTCACCCTGCAAGCAAGTAGGGCCGGGATTGCAAATCATTCCTATGTCATAGTTTAGCAATCTAGCCAAAGGCACCATGTAATTTTGGGAGCCTGGTATTTCCATCTTCTTCAACAGACCAATCTCCCTGGCTGGGTCCTGTATCCCAATTCGCCAAGCAATGCCACAAATCACCTGAATAAAATACAGCCTTTCATGTATGATAGGAGATAAAGCCATGATTTAAAAGAATGAGAAAAAAAAAGATAGTCTGAGGTACACCTTCCATGAGAGAATGTGACAGGGGAAATGTTGTGTATTGCATTCTTGAACTAAAAAACCAATTTTTTTTTTAAGATTCATTCTAATTACATTTGAAATAAAGCACACTAATGCTTTAACTTTTATTTTCTATGAAAAAAAGAATCAATTTTTGCAGGTTCAAAATGTTCCTTATATCATTTAGATTTTTACAGAAAATGTATTCTCAACAGAAAAGATGTTCTGAGACTGTATTTCTGGAGTATGTAAGTTGTGAATAAAAATTTTAGAAACATAAAAATTGCTGGAAATCTCTAGAAACAGAGTAAGAAATTTCTATTTTATATCTAGATAAATGCTTTCCTGTAAAACGAGCTCATCCACTATTTTCTGCATCTTTTCCCCTTTTTAGTGTAATAAGCTGCAGAAGAGTAAAAGGCTGTCTTCAGCTTTAGTTCCTGCTCCCAGCATTGTGCATATTAACTCAGATTTAGAGGATAGACCTGACCCTGCCCAGCAGAAGGACTCTGTGGCTGCTCCACAGATATCCAGGGGGCCAAAGGAGGGTGAAAAGGCTGCGCAGCGCTGCTGTTAGCCTTAGTGGTACTGTGCACCAAGTGCCATCCACCGGATGCTGAAAACATGTACATAATTCTTGATTATGTCTCAAACTCAGTCTTTAGATTCCCTGTCATTCCAGGGTGCTACCAGTAATGAAAGACCGTCACTCACCAGGGTTCAAATTTCCCTTGCCTCCGCATTTATAGCCTGCTCTTGCTCCTCCTGAATTAGCTATTGCCATCCTGGAAAGGAATTTCTTGTCTTTGGGGTCATTTATTTCTCTGTAGATGTTCTGCTCATTGCCAAGCAGCAGTCACGAATCAAATACTAAGAAAGAAACAGAGAGGAAAGTGGAAAGCATTACTACAGACAAGCTCAGGAAATGGGCCCATGGGAATGTCATGAGGTTTAACAAGACCAAGTGCTGGAGCTGCTCCTGGGTCAGGGCAATCCCCGGTATCAGCACAGGCTGGGGGATGAACAGATCAAGAGCTGCCCTGCTGGGAAGGACTTGGGGGAGCTGCTGGGTGAGAGGCTGGACATGAGCCATCCATGGGCACTCCCAGCCCACAGAGCCAAGTGTGTCCTGGGCTGCATCCAAAGCAGGGTGGGCAGCAGGTCGAGGGAGGGGATTCTGCCCCTCTGCTCCGCTGTGGTGAGACCCACCTGCAGTGCTGCATCCAGCTCTGGGGGCCCAGCACAGCAGGGACAGGGACCTGTTGGAGCAAGTCCAGAATGGGATCATCGTCAAGATAATTAGAGGGATGAGTCACGCATCTCCTACTAGGAAATGCTGAAAGAATTAGGATTGCTCAGTCTGGAGAAGAGAAGGCCTTCCAGTACCTGAAGTGAGACCGTAAGAAAGATGGAGAGACTATTTACAAGGGCATGTAGTGCCAGGACAAGAGGGAATAGCTTCAAACTGAAAGAGAGTAGATTGAGATTAGATATTGGAAAGAAATTCTTTACTGTGAGTGTGGTGAGGTACTGGAACAGGTTGCCTAGAGAAGCTGTGGATGCCTCTTGCCTGGAGTTGTTCAAGACCAAGTTGCATGGGGCTCTGAGCAACCTTGTCTAGTAGAAGATGCCCCTGCCCTTGGCACAGGGGCTGAAAATGGGTGATCTTTAATGTTGTTTCCATCCCAAACCATTTTATGATTTTATGACTTTATGCTACAAAGAATATACAATGTACCTACATGCTGAATACTTAGAGTCACCTTGGGAAGCCTCATTTTAGAAAGAGAAAACTGTGATGAAACTACAAACTATTATTAAAAAAAAAAAAAAGGGGGCTAAGAGACAAAAAACAGATCAGCATGGACATAATTTGAATAAGGGGGCATGACTAGGAGATTTCAGCCTGGATAGGAGACAACAAGATATACGAGCAGGGGGTCTATAAAATCTTGAGTAGTTTGAAGAGGGTGAATAAGAAGTGATCATTCACTTTTTCTTATAATACAAGAGCTGAGGGTTATCCAATCAATCATGAAGTTTAAAACACTCAGTGGAAATACTTTATCACTTAATGCATAAATTATGAAACTTAGTTCTGTAGAGTGTTATGGAGGTCAGTAGAGTAAATGGGTTCAAAAATAGATTAGACAAATTTATAGAGGAAAGGTCCACTAAACACTATTGTCTAGTTGCCTACTCCAAGGTCCTTAAGTCAGTAACTGCCACAAGAGAGAGGATATACAAGGAAAAAGACTCCCCTGTGCTTCCGTTGCTCTTTTTTAAGTTCCTCTTATAGGTTACAGGCTGTCAGAAAACGAGATGGATGGTCTGAGGACAAGTTTTTAAGAATATTTGGCTACCAAAAGATAAGGTTTTTTTCTTTTTTACTATCAATGAGTTGAATGCTGAAGCTCTCTGTCCGTTTTTCCATCTTGGTTAAACAGATTAGGCATGCTTATCTAATTTCCTAGGTAATAGGAATTGGTACTGCATCTAAGACAAAATCTATCTTCTCTATTGGTATTTATTTTGACAAGTTTATTTTCCTTAACTATATCTCACTTCATTTCATTCAAAAGCACATTCATTTTGAGTACATTAATAAAAAATGGAATTTAAGCATTTAAGTTCTAGCAATACTTTCCCCTGATTTTTTTTAAATTTTATTTTGTAAAAAAAGGGATAAAGCTATCCTTCTGCAGCCTTCAGTTACCACTCTATTGTTTTTTTCTGTTCAATTTTTATCATGCTGTGATAGATATCCAAATATGTCTCCACTAAGTTAGATGCAGTGTTGTCATAGAGGCATTTATGGAAGCTTTTCCTCCTCTACGTCAAATCAGATTCCCAATTTACTCACCTAATTGAATCAACAGTTTATTCAAGTGGACAGAGACAAACAGTAACTTATATAACACTGTTTGTGCCCCACATGGCAGAAAAAACCTGTTTGCATGAGAACACTGGTGATATAGAAATACCAAATGTTATTTCACTTCATATATTTTACAGAATCCAACCTTCTGCAGCACAGAAAAACACCTGAAAATCCTCCATTAGGATCACACAAGTAGTGTGGCCAGCTCTGAGCTTCCCAGTTAAAGAGAGATGTGAACATACCCAAGGAGTCCAATGAAGGGCCCCAAAAACAATTAAGGAATTGGAGCGTCTCTGCCATAAGGACAAGCTGAGAGAGCTGGGATTGCTCAGCCTGCAGAAGAGAATGCTCACAGGGGATCTCATCAAGATGCTCAAATACTGGAAAAGAGAGTGCAGAGGAGATGGCTCCACCTTCTTTTCAGTGGTGCCCAGTGGCAGGACAAGACACAACAGGCATGAATTGTATAAACAGAGGAACACCATCAAATGCTTTTTCACTATGAGGGTGGCACAAGTTGTCCAGTTAGGTAGTGTAGCCACCCTTAAAAGTCATCTTTCAAGAGAGATACTTGACCTTTTATCATCATTAGCCTATATGTTGTCTATTTCTATATCTTACTGGGGAAAGGAGGGGATAAAAAAAGAGGACTATAAATACCCAGGGCTGCACTATTCACTTGACTTTTCTGCAAAGTGATAAAGACACCGACAGAGGAAATGCAAATAAATAATAAAGGAGTGCTTACCTCCGCATAAATGCAGACATTTGGGCTTTTTATCCCTTACTTATTTATTTTTTTGATCCATGCAACTCCATGGATTCTACCCATCCAGGTCTTACCCTTTTCTTTTAACATACTGCTACAGTTTCTGTTCACAATTTTAGCTGAGTGTGACATAAATTTTGGTGAAATATACTGTTTCCTGATACTGAAATACTGAAGTTGATGTTAAAAGTTTCTTTTTATTACTGGCCTGTAACATAGTAGACCTGAGGTCAAATCTTGATCTGCTTAATTTGAAATTTTCCAGAGTAAAAAACCTCGAGGCAGGGAGTTAAGTCTGACATCTTAGGTCAGAACTCTAACCATGAAGCTATAAACTGTGATGGACTTACAGTGCTCCCTTATAGAACTTCATTTTCATAAAGAAGCTCAGAAAGTAATTTTTTTTAATCCTCTGAAGAATAAATACCGACTGTGGATTGACAAAGGTTACCACAAAATGGGACTCATCTTCTAGTCAACTCAATTTTAGTATCAACACTTTCCTTTTTAAACTTTTACTTTTATAGTATATTTTAGCATTCATTTACTGCTTAATCTTTGAGAAAAATGAATGGTCTGTGATTTAAACATTTAATGGACATTCAAGGGCCTGCATTAATTTCCTGATTTTTCACAAAACTTTTCTTTGTGCCTTTCCCAGGTCACATCACTGATCTCTGTGGGCCTCTGCTCCCCAACCTGTAAAAAAAGGTGTGAGGCTTCTTTCTGTCTTGACTTCTATGGTGAAAGAGCATGAAATTATTCATGTTCTTTACTCAGTGCTGATAAAGCCTGGTTACAATGTTGTGTCCAAGATTTAGGCAAGAAAAATTGTGCCAGTTGGAAAATGTCTCATGAGAAGTGATAAGGATTATCAGAGATACTTAAAAAAAAAGACTGCATGAGAAAGTCTTGAATGAACTGCAGTTCCTTAACCTGAGAAGAAGCACAGAAGAAATTGTTCTTCTCACCTAATGGGGATAAGAAATAACCATTTTAGGTTTCAAAAGATTTAGATTAGGTGTTAAGGATTATATTGTGTGTCTCATGTTGAGGACATAAATACAGTGAATGCCTGGGAAAATTTTCCAAAGAAGGCTGTAGGGCTCAGGGTTTTTTAAAACTTCCAAGGTTAGCATCTGTTTGTAATTATATAATATTACTTGCCTCACATAATCCTACTAATACATGCCAGGTAGTGTTACTAGTTCATACAGGTTATTGGACAGACTTCTCCTTCGCTGTCTCCTGCATTACTAACCCTAATCTGCAATGGTTGCTAAATAAGAATATGCCTGCAAATGTCCTCGGGAGTAATGAAGAAAGAATGGCCAGCTTGTGAAAGGGAATCACGCAGTTTTCAGTTGTCCTCAAGAAGACATTAGTGTAAACCATAACTTTAAATCCCAAGACAATATGTTTGAAATATTCTTTAAAAGTGTAGGCAGAAAGGGAAATTACCTAATTTGGTTGGGTCAGAGTTTTCTTTTATTTTATATGAAACTGTCAGGTGTTTCAGAGATTCTTATCTGGTTTTCCCCAAGACTCACAACTTTGGGCTGTACTTGCAGAAGGAAGTCCAGGCCAGGAGAACATGTAATTTCTTTGTAATACACACCAATCTTTGCGATCATTTAGATGAAAAATTGTCCTTGTGCTCATTTATTATTCATTTACCCAAGGAAAGAACTTAGTCCTTCTTCTCAGAAAAATGAGCCACTTAAAAGACGCTAATTACTCCTGGGCCTGACCTGTATGGTTCCCACTACCTAAATACATGGTTAATAATTGTTTCATACATAGCTAGACCCTAAGAATTTGATATGCCATGAAACACAGCACCCCTTTCCAATAAACTAGTACATACTGGAGTGCTGTAGGAAGATTTCCAAGTATAAACTCGATGTTCCGCATAGGCACACATATATATGCATATTTCTCTCCCTCTGGGCTTGTACTCTTGCCAGCACAGAGACACTCTGATTAGAAAGGACATTCCAAAGAACGCTACAGGGAAGGCAATATAGACCCCACAGTATTGTGGTCAGTGGAGGTTCAATGTTCATTTCCAGGAGAGTTAGGCAGGATTTTAGGAAACCATTTATGTGCGTGAGTTTTCTTTCTGAGCAGCAATAAGCATAGCAGGTTTTTTTACTCCTCTCTGTCCACCTGCCATTACAAATACCAGCAGAACACAAAGATATCACCAGTTAATTGCTTGACAGTAAGAAGGTAAGACAAACTTCATTAGTTTAATGTTATTTTTGAATAACATAACACAGCCCTCTATTAAAAATGCAACTGAATTTTCTGGGGATTTAAAATCCACAGTGTCTCCTACAAAGTAAATATAAAATAGGTCACCTAAGCGGTAAGCATTTGACACCAATCATCACATAAAATGGTGATGTTTAACCAAGAATCAAACAAGCTAATGGCACGTATACCACTGACCAGTGTCCTTGCCAGTCATGACTCAGATGAGTTTTTTTAATTGAAAGGACTTCCACACTTCATTTAAAACAATCTCCACTCAACAGATGAGTAGCAATCAGCCTTCCAAAGGGTGATCTCAGCTCTGAGCGTACCTCACCCACTGTTAACAGCATAGAGAATTCTGCTATCTTTTTGCCCATGGTTCTCTTCCCATAAGGCTTTCCATACTGCATGCCGTCGTCCTTCTCAACTCACATCTCCTCTGAGTGCATAGAAAATCACAGTTAAACTGTAAACTAGTCCATAGTGAGTAACTCAGAATAGCTCCTCACCTGCAAATAACTACAATTTGCTGCATGAAACTTGCAACAATTTTGCTATCAGCTGAAACATTACAGAGAAAAACAAATAAATAGAAGCCTTTCATTAAATTAAAGCTATTTTTACAATACCAGCAAAATGTGTTTTCAGATATTGTGGGCAGAGCTGAAAAAAACTTTGGCTTAGTGATTGGAGACTTCCTACGGAGGGTATTTAATTTTGAAACAGAAGAATCAAATCTCACAGCTCGTGAATTTTGTTGGCATAAGCTATTGAAAATTAGTTTGTCCAAGAAAACCGTGTTATGCATTTGTGGAATAGAGGAGGAAAAGCTCAAAGGGAGGTTAGATGATACTTATGCCTGCTGTTAATGGAAATGAGTCTCGATTCCTAAGATCCCTAAAATATTTCCTTTAAAATTATCTGAGTTAACTGTTCTTGAGCCGTTATGGGTAAAAAAAAACCCCAAACATTCTTCTATTTGAAACACAGACAGGGATCAGGAGGATTTTAAATATCAAAACCATCAAAAAAGTTAGAGTAGTCATACTGAAATGATTTCCTACAAAACAGTAACTAGCGTTTTATAAGGTTCCTTTCAAACTGCTAAAGAGAATATTTTGCATATGAACATGCAGCTATTAGTCATCTATCAGCTTGAGCCTGCACCATGCAAAAATGTCTTCTGAAAGATGCTCAGCATTGTTAACTGCTCTTGAAAGCACCATGACTACAGCTGACTTGGTGAGTCATGAGAGGGAACTCAGCACCCTCCTGTATGACTGGATTAAACAGCTAGTAGTGGAGGTCATTGTATAATCATGTTTGATTTTTAAAAAATGGGCCTAGAGGATTTTTTAGTGTTTGCATATGACATGTTCAGAATTAGAGGCATAAATTTAGAAAGTTATTGCTGCTTGTTCAAATTTAGAGGAACTTGGAACCTACATACCCTATTTAAATATAAAACATGCATAACTTAAAGCCAGGGGAAATAAAATTTCCATATGTAATATTTTGCATATCAGCCCAGCAAACTAATCTATGAAAAAGAGAAATTGAATCATAGAAAAACCATTTGGGTATGTAAATAGTATTAGTGAATCATTCTGACTAGCTCAAATAAACACTATTTCTGGTTTTCTGAACTTAATAATTTTTGATTTGAACAGTATTGTATTGGTGTTTCTGTTCAGAGTGCTCTAAATAAGGTAGTAGTACTTTGTTCTGACTGAAATAAATTTCCAAAGCTATCAATTTCCAAGAAAAAATTCCATTACTCAACTCTTTGTGATTATGTATGGGACAACCTAAAAAAATGTAGTGCTACTATGCAGAAGTATAATGACTCAGATTTTGATAGTATTATATGTTTCCAGTGTCCCACCAGCAGAATCAGGCCTATAATTTTTAAAGAAAACTATGTAAAATTGAAGATGACTAAACTACTTTTAAAAACTGTAAGAGAGATTACCCAGTTTTTACTGGAGGCCTTTAAAACCAGACCCACAACTAAAATGACTGGAAGTGTTTAATGCAAATATAAACAGCTGCAGTTAGTCAATCTGTCCCTTCAGTCATAAAATTCTGAATTAAATACACAGATAACAGAATGGTAGAGAGAACAAGTACAGAAAAAAAAAAATCCAGAATGACAGATAATCATAGGCAGGGCTCACAGAAGAACGACTGGAAGATTAATTAGTCAAGATCAAGATGTCACACAAAGCATAAGAATGAGCAATCTATAACATGGCTTGCACACAATCCATTCCTCTTTCTACAGAATTATATACAGAAAATATGCTGCAAGATATTTTCTAGCTTTAAATAAATTATTATCATATCAAAAGTAATAGACAAAAAGAGCTGCTAAGAAAATGTACACATATTTTGGCAACAGAGAGAATAATAGATCTATTTATAAAAAAGTGTTTTGCTTTTTTTTTTTCTAAGTGGAAAAACCTCTGATGAAACACAGCAAAGAGACACAAGAAGTTCTTTCCAGATGGCAGGAACTGCAAAGAAGGCTGTCCGCCCACTGTGTTATACTTTGAGAGGGAACAGACAGGACAGGGAATATGGAATCTGAGGAGGGAGCTGAGAAAAGATTAGGAGATGCACGGTCTATTAAGGGTTTGACTCAATGCTGTGAAGGTTTCAAATCCCAGGAGGAAGATTTACACTCAGTCTCAATGGAAACTGGTGGCCCTTACTTAACAGTTCTTGTGTGGTGAGAACTGGAGAGGGAGGTTTCAGTCATAAATGATAGACTGGACAAAATAATCTTTCAAAGTTGCTGCTGGGAGATGGGACAGGAAGGGGGGCATCAGAGTAGGAAGAATAGTACAGAGGTTTCCTTATTAAAGTAACAAGCTTTAGAAGCCTGATAGTGTTATTAAATCTCTATGCATTTCTTTTGTTGTGTTATCATCTGCAACTTGTTTATACCCTGTTATGAACACAGAAAGGGTTTGCATTCTTGACTTGGAAAAAAATTGCGCTACTTTGACAGGAGAGTAAACACAGTCAATTAGACCGATGGCTAATAAGAAAGTTATGTAAAATTGAACTTGTGTCACTGTACAGATTAACACAATATAAGTAAATTCATTGGTTTACAAAGTTTAATATCTTAGTGAACATCACCAGTATACTCTTTCATAAAAATATAAAACAAGTTTGTTTGGCACAAACTTTCTCTTTGAGTACTCTAAATATTGTATAAGTAAATAACAGTGTATTAGAACCTTGGTAGAGAAGCCCTAAATCCGATATGACCTGCTTCAAAATCTATTAGAGTGATTGCAAATAATAAAAATATTTAGTCAACTGTGTTCCAGCAAGTCATAATTCCTTTCAAAGCCATTGATGATTCAATAAGAGAGCCATAAGGCTCTTCTCAAGTTGATCTAAATGCAAGTACAGACTTCTTGAAGAATATTTGTGAGGAGAATCTATCATGCTCAAATATCACACAGCTAATTCTTCCACTTCCAATCTGTTTATAAAGACAGATGGCAATATGATGGTTTGTCATAAAAAAGGTGCACTGCAAGTGTAACAACTATACCCAGATACTTGCTTGGAAACCTGGCTGTTCCAGAACTACTCACCCAGGTGCCCTACAGAATCACAAAGTACTCATCTGTTGCTGACCTGGCAGCAGCTAGGGTGCTCTAAACATACTGAAAGGAAATATGCCCTGGACATCTCAGCCAGTGATACGCTGGCAAAGATAAAAAAAAGCTGAGCATCAGGAGTCCTTAACTGGGGTTAGTGAGAGAACGGAGGAAGCAAAGTAAGACAGGAGAATCTTTAGATATCAAAGAGACTTGAAATAATATTTTGAGTTTTCCATTTTTTTTTGCTGAGGTCATTAGATCACCACTAATTTAATATGCTCCAAACCCAGAAACCGAGAGGTTACTTTCAGCTTATAAATTCTTTGTATCAGAGAGCCAAAACGGTTCCTAGATAAAGTCAGTTTTAAATGAAAAACATTCTTCTGTCTTGACTGTAGATTCTGAGTTCTCCTTATACAGAGGGTGGAATGGCATTTGACTCTGTCTTCATCAGCAGTCCTCAAAACTATTTTCAGATGGAAGCAAATGCAATGCACATGTACCCCCATTAAAAGTATTGCAGTCACATTTTTACTTAAGCAGCATAGGAACTCAGTAAGTACATATTAATTTTTGCCTCTCTTAAGTGAGTAACTGATTGTGTCACCATATGTAAACTCCTCATGATGAAATGAAAGATGGAAAAGCTCCTAGCAAAACAATTCTGAACTGTTGCAACCCTTAAAATAACTTGTCACAAACTAAAGAGTAATTTTATGTATCCCGATTTGAAAACTGTAGCTTGTTTGCATAACCAGAAGCCCTGCAATCTACATCCTACCACACAAATTTTCAATAAAAAATAAAATTAACCCAATGAGTTCTGTACTTCATTAGTTAAATATCCTGCTTTGTTATCCCTTTGTCCTTTCACCATGTAAGTCCTCAGGGAAAGCACTTTGGTTTTCCGTACTCTGTGTAGCATCTTAAATAGCTTTAATACCTTACCAAATATACCACGGTCTAAATTACTGTGCTAGCAATTGTGCATTGCTTCAAAAAGGGAAAGTACTGTTGCATATAGTGAACTTAAAAAGTCTGAAAATCCTGTCAGTGATGTAATACAAGTGGTCTGGAGCTGAAGGGTGAATGAACACCAGGGAGGGTGGTGCTTTCATGAAGGGTGCTGTGCAAGTGTATGCAAGGAATGGACTCGTGACATGTCCCTGCAGACTCTCGGCAGAGCCACTTACAGCAGTAGGACTCCGCCAAATGCAAAAAGCCCTTTATGTCTAACCACAAAGGTGCTTTGTTCACTCCAAGGGATACAAAAAATACACCTCGACACTGCATTTCATGAGGAAAATAGAGTTAATACTCCAATTTAAACAAAAATATTGCTGAAAGTGTTGTTTCCAAGCAAAATTCTTCATATTCTAGCCTGTATGCAGGCTTTTGTGGTCCAGACCATGAAATGTGAGTGCAGAAAACAGAAACAGTACACAGAAAATTACCTTACTGGATTGTATTTGTCTGTGCTGTAAGTTCATTTTTACTGAGATATGTTACTTCAATTACAAATAGTGTGTGTGAGTATGCTTGTTTAGTCTCCACCGCTATAGCTACATTCTGTGACAGCAGTGTAATTAGCAGTGTTATAATAAAATTAATTTACTAATTAAAATAAAACTTTGTTTTGAGCTCTGCTTTGTTTCAAAAATAGAGTATCTATGCTATAAATCCTAAACAAAAAACTGATTTAGCATGAATATTAATCTGGTTTCTGCAATAACAAAAAAAAAACAGAGAGGCTGAATTTTTGTATGTTGTCTCACACGGTGTTACAAAGGTTGAAAACAAAAGCATTGCTTTTATCACCATTGTTCCTTCTCGTTAGCTTTTCCCGATGGATTAAAGGATGGAGGAATATGTAACACCAAAAGCTATACTCAAAATTCTTTTAACCTTCACAAATCGATGTGACATTCTGTCAGAAGTGTTACACCTTCCTTTGACTGTGAGATTTTATCTTTTGAAAAGTAGAACTTCAGGTGTGAATTCAGAGAGCCATCTTTTGGGTTAGGGTTTAATAAGCAGCTGGAAC
>VWZG01011733.1:0-11448 GCA_013396735.1 Grallaria varia | reverse complement strand
AGCTCACAATTCTCAGGCAGAGTAAAAAAAAAAAATAATAATTAGATAAATATATACCAAAATACAAATGGATGAGTAACAAGAATTACAATACAATGTTCAGTTGTAATTAGAGTTGGTATACTCCTTAAAGAGTGAGAATGGAGGCACATTTCAAGTGAAATCCTATGGATCCTGTACTGAATCTGATGCCACTCAGTATTTCCATTAGTCATTTGGCTGATGGAGAAAAGATTTGACACATTTTCAGGCAATACCAAGACAGGAATGTATGTCTTCTACAAGACAAAAACACAGAATGACCTTGACAAGGAGCAGCTTGTGTGAAACAGGTAGACATAATCAGCTGCACTGCCAAGCAATGAGTTCTGCAGAAAATAACTGGCAGCTCCTGGCAGTCAGCTATTGTCACTGAGTCATCAACATCATATCATTGCAAAGCAGTGTCATATGAAGAGACATGCACAAACCAGTAAACACAAACACCATGGGAAATAATTTGTTCAGTCTACATGACAGTGTTAAGTTTACAGAAACTAAAAAGATCAGAGACACAGTGATGCCTTAAGACTTTCCATATTTGTATATATTTGTATATATGTATGTATTTTTGCATTTTTGTATATTTGATGTAGCTGTATAGCTTCTCATATTTGAAGGAGCAACCAGCAGTTTATCCCTCTGTACTGCATTCCTGAATGTCTTAGCTAAGGGTAAGATAGCGACTAGAACATTTTATTTAGGCCTCATGGACCAGGACTAGAATAACATACACACTGTAGTCAAAACAAGATGGAAGACCCATGAAGTTTGGAAAACCTCCAACCAGGGGAATGTGACGTGAAGAAGACGATGGTGAAGAAGCAAGGGGTCCAGAGACCCCCGACTCAATTCTAGGAAGGCATGCCGAGGGGCAGACCCGAGGGAGGTTCTAAGGGTGGCACCAAGGTGGTACGAGGGTGGATGGTCCCTGGTTGGATGTAATCTCTAGTTATGATAATTAAGTAGTATTATAAAAGTAGGAATCACCTCTATGCTGTGCACACACCATTATACTTTTGGAACTTGAAAAGCTTTCCAGTAAAGAACCTCTCTCTGTTTTATCTCAATTAAATTGCCTCAAATGTTTTTGTCCACATTTTAGGCAACAACAGAACCGATGCCTTCTGGGAAACAACTGCAAGAATTGGGGTTGTTTGCCCTAGAAGAGGGAGGTTGATTGTTCTCAATGCACACAAGATTTAGAACAAATAAACAAACAATCAAAAAGCTATCTTAAGTTAGAACCAAGACACAGATTCAGCACAAAGATGAGTGTTCTAAGGGAAATAAGGACCTGGAATAAGTGGTTTAAAGTCATGTATATTAGCTCCACATTCTAGAACCGTATCTATAGAAGTGATATTAATTTGAAATGCATTTTCTTGTACCCAGACAGGTTGGCCACTATAAGCAGGATTTTTTATGTTTAAAGTTTATGTATCCAGATTCTTTCTACTAACAGATTTCTAAAATACAGAGTCTTCTAGTAAGAATTAATTAATTTTTCAGAACCTTAGTCATTCTTTCAGCGTAGATCTGTTTGAAATGAGTTAACCTGCAAAAAATAAGTTATGCAGAAAGGAATTTTCATTTTTCTGATTTGCATTCCTTATTCACTTAATTCTGGCCTGCAATGTATGTGCTAACTGCAATTATAGTGTCCTGAAATTATCATTATGGGACAAGTACTTTTCCACACCAGCATCTATCACTATTTATACAAGTAGATTGTACACCATATTAATGAGAATAATTCCATCATTCATAACATTTAGAATCAAAATGTGATAACTAAAACTAAGGGTAAGAAATATGCCAATAAGGTTGCAGTGATTAGGTTGTTGATCTTTGATCTTAATAATGAATAACTACGGTGTAATTACTGTGCCTCATAATAAAAATTTTGTCCATGATTCCCTATACATTCTGCTCCCTTTTTCTACCTAGATTTTGAAACATTTACTGAGACAAAGCAAACACTGAAAATGCAATGCACACTGGAGTACTAAGTATTTTGGAATCATTTGCATGTGGTGCTATAATCCAATGAACTGATGAAGTTGTTTCACTGGCTTCACCGCATGTTGAATAAGACTCCTATGAGCCCATGGCTGTTTGTGAAGTTCCTTTAGCAATGAACTAAGCAGTGAGTAGTGCATAGAGTGAGAGCTGTGTTCTCACACAACTCAACCTATCCTTGAAAGGTGTATCTAGTATTTTTGGAATAAGGTGACTATGATTTAGGAAGTGGAAAAACAATCTGTATGTAAGTGACCCTATGTTTGCTGCTGATATGCTTCTCTTTCTTTGACTGTCATGATGAAATTTAATACTTAAAAGTACAGAGTGATAATTCCAATCTTAAAAGAACTCATTTTAAAAAAAATTCTATATTTCAATATATGGTTTAACTGTTTTTTCTTAGCCATATTAAAAATTGTTACAATAGTGCTCTTGACAATAAGAAAAATAGCTAACTACAAACAATCAGAATGATTCTTTCCATTCAAAAAATAATTTCAAGCATTACTTCCACTCTTTTTCTGTGTGTCAAAGGGTAGCTTGTATTACAAGCTGAAAAAAATAATCATTCAAACTTTGGCTTGGAAAGTGTTCATATTAAAAATTAATTCTGAAACTACAAACTGAGCTATAGAATTGCCATTAAAAAGCAAATGGTATTATCAAAACTGTTAGGGTGAATAAACTAAGTAAAACTCCATCAGTTTGGGACTCACATAAAAAAATGCTTCCAAATCCTCTGGAAAATGAAAGCTGAACACCAAAGTCTATTTTCTGTTGATGGGTTTCTTCTCATTGTTATATAATGCTTATAACATTAACATAAGTGAAAAAGTGGCAGAAACGGACTTTTGACCTAATAGGCACTTACAGTTAGTTGGATGGCGGTATTGCAAAAGCTCACAAAAACTTGTTCCTCCTGCTCCTCCCAGTTCTGCGGAGTGCTTTTGTGATTTTGTGCAATCACAAAATTCCAAGAAAGTCTTTTTTTTGTTTTGTTTTTCTTTTTGGTAGCTATGAGGTAAGAACACTTAAACAAATAGCTTGGAGTACAGATATGTGCAAACAGCCTATTTCCCAGGGTCAGGATTACAGCTTTTTTTAGTAGAAGTCTCTTTCTCTTGGAAGGAATGTGAAGAAAATCTGTTACATTATTAAGACTCACATTCAAGATTTTTTTGTCTCAGCTACCTAAAATTCCTAATTGTATTGTTGACAGAAGTACAGGAATATGGAAAAGTTGGAAGGTTCTCCTGGAGACCATCTGGTTCAACCTTGTTGTTCCAGGAGGGCCACAGAGAGTCAGTTGCCCAACCACATCCATGTGGTTTTTTAGTATCTCCAAGGATGGAGACTCCACCACCACTCTGGGCAACCTATGACAGTGCTTGGTCACCCTCACAGTGAAAAAGTGTTTGCTGACGCCCAGGAGGAACCCCCTGTGTTTCAGTGTGTGCCCTTCACCTCCAGTCCTGTCACTGGGCATGGACTGGAAAGAGCCTGGCTCTGTCCTCTTTGCACTCTCCCTTCATGAGTTTACATATTTTGATAGCTCTCACCTGAACCTCCCCTTCTCCAGGCTGAACAATGTCTACTCTCACAGCCTTTTCTCATATTGGTGATCCTCCAATCCCTTAACATCTTAATTCCCTTTGCTGGAGTCCCCAGTCCATGGGGTCTCTCCGTGCCTGTCTTGTACAGTGGAGCCCACAGCTGGACCCAGCACTCCAGGTATGGCCTCAGCAGTGCTGAATAGAGAAGGCTCATGTCCCCTGCCCTGTTGACAACACTCCTAATGTAGACCAGGACACCTTCTTTTCTTTACATAGTGGGATTTGAATGCTGTACTAAAGTGTAATGTCACATTTATTCATTTTAACTCCCCAAGGTAATTGGAGCAACTAACTTCATAGGGGAAATAACCATTCTGTCATTACTCTTTTCTACAATACAGAATTATTTTCCAGTTATTTAATCTATTGTAATAACTGGCCTCTCTTCTATGATCCATCTTAAAGTGCTAAAGTCAGGATGACTTTTTATTTTACACAGCATAGAAAATAAATGTTCTGCTTCTGTTCAATTTATAATTTCTAATAAACACACCACTTCCTACATCTGAATTTTCACTGCTTTTACCAGATTCTGAATACACAGTGAGGCGGAAATAAAATCTATTATTTGGTCCATTAAAACCTTCAAGCAATACAAGTTAATTTTGGCCATTTCTCCAAGAACTAACAAAACTAGTGCTGAATCCAAGCTACATCTTTCAGAACAGAGTAGGGGGGAGGGAAGTAAACTTCAAAGTTAAGTAAAATAATTGATTTTTAAAATACAAACCCCACCTGTTATTAAGATGCAATTAGTCTATTAATGCACAAAAAAACCCCAATTAAATTCAGGAAATGCTAGTATTTGTTGGAGTCAGTTACTATTAAAGTCTAGAGAGCAAATGGAAGTGTAATAAATTTTTATGGACATTTATTAGATTTAGTGTGAAAGTTTGACAAAATGTATGCCCTGAAAAAGTCCTAAATTGACAAAGATCTTTTTAGATGTGTTACAGGAATAGAAAATGTACAACAGGGTACTAAAAAAAGAATGTGTCTATTAAGCCACATGTTACCCTCCCTGCTCACTGTGATTTGCTTCATTAATAAATAATTCACTGTTAGAGCTCAGGAATACTACTGTAGGTTATTCAGACACTTTTTGTTGTGTTGGTGGAGACTGGGCCATTACAAAAAGAGCTTCAAAACTTAATTTACGTGGGCTCAGTGACTGTTGGCAGGGGTGCAGGTATCTTTGGATCTGGAGTCTGGCAACAAAAGTCCAAGTATTCTGGTGGTGTTCGCACCCCATTTTGAAGTAGTAGTAGACAGATCCACTTAGTTAATGACACTTTGTTCTAATGGGGGAGAACTGATCTAATAGTTATTAAACATATACATCTGCTGAAAGAAAGGAATTAGGCATTCTTGGCCACAGCACACTGGCCTTACTGTAATACACAAGTTAGCAAAGTAGAAAAGGAAGAAAAGTGAATGGACATCATCTGTTGACAAGTAAACAAGAAAAACATAAATCATCCATGAATCAAGTTGGACAGATTTCACGCAAATCACTTGGAAAAATCAATATTATGTCAAGTTTTAGCCTGCATCTTCATTAATGACTGACAAATGTAGCAAGCTTCAGTGAAGACTGACATATAAGACAGAGGCATTGGGAAGGTTAGCGCTACATCCAGAAAAGTAGTGAAATGATTCATCTTTTAAGATACAGGCTGTTATACGGAAGCAACCACAATGTGAAATACAAATAAAATATGTATAAGCAGAAACCTGGAAAGCAATAGTGACAAAAATAATCAAAAATATCGATGTACAGTTAATGGGACAAGTTTCAAGTGGCAGAAGAGAAACAATTACAGTTAAAAGGTATCGTCCATATCTTCCATCCTGTTACTGACAGGAAAAGGGTAATGCAAAATGTCCGTGTTCCCATTACAGTTTCATAAAGACTATTGCATTTAGTTGTAGAAAACACTATCAGAATAAGCCAAACAACAAACTAAATTCACCAATGAGTAACAATAGTGATTCAATATTTGCAAACAAGATATTTCTGACTTAGGTTCCAGAAATAAAAAAGGACCAGGACATTTGATCATTCCTATGATCATTCCCCTGTGCTGGGCACTGGTGAGGCCACACTTCAAATTCTGTGTTCAGTTTTGGGCCCCTCAATACAAGAGAGACGCTGAGGTGCTGGAGTGTGTCCAGAGAAGGGCAACAAGGCTGGGGAAGTGTCTGGAGCACAAGTCTGATGGGTAGCAGCTGAGAGGGCTGGGATATTTAGCCTGGAGAAAAGAAGGCTCAGGGGAAACCTCATCACTGTGTACAACTGCCTGAAAGGAGGTTGTAGCAAGGCGAAGGTTCATGCCTTTTCTTGGGTGACAAGTAATAGGACAAGAGGAAATGGCCTCAAGTTGCATGAGGGAAGTTCAGGTTGGATATTGGGAAAAAATTATTCACTGAAAAGGTGGTCTGGCATTGGAACAGGCTGCCTTGGGAAGTGGTGGAGTCACCATCCATTGAGTTATTTTAAAGACAATAGATATGGCACTTAAGGACATGGATTATTAGTGGAGCTGTCAGTACTGGGTTAATGGTTGGGCTCAACGGTCTTAGAAATCTTTTCTAACCTAAATGATTACATGATTCTGTGAACAGTTAAAAGGACTGAACCACACAATGTGCAGTGTTTGGAGAGGTTTTCCTGCAACAAGATAAGAAATCTCCATTTGCATGTAGAATTTCTCACACAGAGAGTCAGAAGCGTTTGCATTTGTAGGCAAATGTGTGCCATCATTCCTACAAAACAAAACTGGCTGAAAAGACACTACCACCTTAGAAACAAAGATAAAATTAACAATAGGTTTGTCCTGGAGAGAGTTTCTGCCCAGCCAGGACATGTGCTCATGTTTACTAGAAACCTCTTGCTTATAAACTGTAGTTTTGCATTTGTGACAGTAGATGTTCTGAGCCTGAAATTGCACCTCAAGCTTGAGCACTGATTTAATACCAAGGCTAAATAACAGCTGAGAGTCTGTGGTACATGAGAAATAAGTCCATAGGATTTGGATTGATGTCACCTAAAGCTTTAGGAATAAGGAGAAAGTGCTTTTGCATTTCTAATGAAGAGAAAACCTATCCACATAAATATAAAAGGGAAGGGACCAGCTATAGTTTTTAATAGATATGGTTGAGGTCTGCAGAGATAATGCAAGCAGTTGTTTCCGAGTTTCAAACTTAAAACGTGTTTTTACAGAGAAGTCTATATAGACTTCATGTGGGATGAAGTGAAAGGATGCATATAGCAGATGTTAAGGTCAAGAGATTCCACAGTAACAGTGTTCTGTTGAAAATACATCAGCAGCATACAGAAAGCAACACATCATTTTAGGTTTGATTTTAAAGCTTTTATTTTTCATTATATATTTTAGCACTTTCTTATCAGCATTATAGTATTATATACACAAATTCTAGGTTTTTTTAGTTATTTCCACTCAGTAAACATATCACTAAATGGTTATGGGGCCATTTGTCATGACAAATTAGATCAATCCCTGAGCAATGAAGAGGATCTATGCAATTTTGTCAGCCTTAAGAACTGCACTGGGTATAGGCATTTCATGATTTTTCTATTGTCTCAGTCTCTAACAGAAATTAATGTGACCTGATGCTCAGTGCTGAAAAGAACGAATTACTTAGTCCCAGTATTGTATGGCTGCACACAAACCACTGCTGTCACAGCAACATCGTGTCCAGAATCAATTACATATTGAACTTTCCAGAAAAGAAAATGCTTTCATTACTGTTATGAAGAAATAATAAACACTTTCACAGGAAGAGTAGGATTAACAATGAAAGTAGTAACCCTGAAGAGAAAGTAATGTAGGAGAAGGAAAAATGATACTAGAATCATTTAAAGCTCTATAAACTTCTGCTTCTTAGTTCTGAAGTAATTGCAAAGAATTTATTTAGGAATAAAAGTCTGTGAAGCCTTGCAGGCTGTGAGCCTCAGTCTCATATATGCAGTCAATTTAAGGCTAAGGTATCAAGCACTGTCTTTTCCTTGGCATTTCTGAATAGCTAACTCTCACATCTACCTGCCTGTTGGCTTAGTTCGTTTATATTTAACCAGATGACCAATATCCTTGGGTGGATCTGGACTGATATTTATTTGATGATCAGTGGAAGGTTTAGTAANGTGGGCCAGGTTTGCCAGACCTATGTTCTAAAAAGCATTATTCAGGACACATTTTAAAGGAGGTTTTGAAGATCACTACTTGGCCTGCATGATTTAAAGCCACGGATAATCAAAAAAGAACATAATGAGCACTTTCTAATCATCTTACCTCTTTTTTCTCATTTCTTCCTTATATGTCCAAGATAAACAACATGAACAGGTTGCTACCAAAGGTTTGCGACAAGCAGAAGAGGATAAAGAATAGTCACAGAGAAAAGCAACAACCATTGGGGCTCAGAACAATGTTAAAGTACCAGCACCAGGCAGAAAAGTCCCACTCAGATAAGAAGAAGGCACAGGCATGGACAAAAGAAGTGCAGGCAACCTAGAAAAAAAGAAAAGCAACTCAGTTTCTGTATTTTTTAGCTGCACATGGAAAACCCATGTGATTAAAGACATGCCTTGGAAACAGAAGCTCATTTGATTTTAATGTTACGAGATACAAATGAAATTTCATCAAGTGCTACTAAGTGCACAAAGGCCATGCAAGAGCCCATGGACAGGGAATAAATGTGCAAGCAGAATTCAATATAGTGCTCCAGGATTACTCTTTTTATAAGTATTCTAATATAAATTTAATGAACAAAAATCCAGGACTTTGTCCCTATTTTGTACTTCTACAAATTCTAAATTAATTTATTGTAAATTTTAAAACTTTTGAAAGTTCTTTTACAGCTGGAGATCTATTCATGTTAAAGTTCACTTTAAAACCAAATCTTACTTCAGCAGTGTATTCAATCTAGTTCGTTACTTGCACACATGAAAATGCAGCAGCTCAGATACAATTTTCCCCAAGGACTGAATGCATACTAAAGGCAGTAACAACAAAAATGAAAAACAGCCCTATTCTGGAGTAGAATAATTATATTTCTAAACCATTTTTCACCTATTTAAACAAAATCCATTATATTGTTCTGCAGCCTTCACTGAACTAGCCAATTCATATACACAGACACACACTCTCACATCTACGTATGCATGCTTTAAATTCCCACTACTTATTAATTTTGCCCTGGAAATTTGTCTCTTTTTTGATTCTGAGCAGCATGGAGTCCAAACACATTCCTCAGAGCATCTGTCTTTCAAAGCTGGGACAACACCTAATATGCAACTGTCACTAATATATACAAACAATAAATAACACAAATAAAAAATAATAAAAATAAGTGGCAGGGAAGATTTGGGAGAATAAATTTACCATTCAGAGGTCGTGTACAAAACCTGATTAAGTATCTAACAGACTCAATTTTAGAAGCAGTGAATATAGCTTATTTTAATTATTAGCTTTACAGGAGTCATCAATTATAGCTTGAGATACAAATCATCTACTGCTAAAAGCTAATAATAGGGCAGGCACTATACATTCTCAAATACGTCTTTTTTTACACAAATCTTAAACAATTCTCTGGCATGTAATGTAGTGCCTTAATCCATTGTATGTATTGCATTTGCCAAACCTAGCAGTCAAATACATAAAAAGAATTTTACAGAGGCAGCAGATGTTCTTAACAGCAAAGAGTTTGTCCAGCCAAAGCATGAGTAGGAGCTTATAGCAGTTTTGTCTGCTGGTGTGTAGGATGGGTCATTCCTGATGCAGGTCAAAGTAGGACAGAGTGTCTTCTGAATCTGAAACTGCTCGAAGACAACAATTGTTGGCCCAGGCTCGATGGAGTAAAAGAAAGAGGCTTAGTCTGAACCTTGGTCGGGCCCATGGTTTTTTTCTCTGGGTCTGGCCAAGGTTGTCAGTGCCTCTAACTGAAGTCACATGTAGAGTATGGAGTTACATGCTTAACTTAGAGGACCTAAGTACTATTGTTGCACTGAAGGTTGGAGGTAAGCAGGGAATTAATCCCTTGTTTTGCTTTACTTACATGTGTAGCTTTTGCTTTCCCTATTAAACTGCCTTTATCTCAACCCATGAGTCTTCCAGCTTTTACTCTTCTGATTCTCTTTCCAATTCTGCTGGTGAGGGAGTGAGTGAGCAGCTGTGTGAGGCTTAGTTGCCAGCTGGGGTTAAAGCACAACACACCTGAAAGCCTAGACTTCGTACTTGGCTTTGTTCCCTTAAGACGAAAATTAGGAGAATATTGTAGAGCTAAAATATTTAAGGAGGAAGAAGGGAACAGCGAAGTGTAAGGCAAGCATATCTTCCAAAATCCTTGCCTCTGTCACAGAAGATATATCCTTTAGATAAATCCTTTGTTTAAGGGCTGGGTTATTTCTGCCAGACAAAACAAAGGAAGTGAAGTGAAGTAAAACCAACTTCTGAGTCAGATTTCTTATTTCCAGTGATGTGATTTGCTAGAGCTTTCACAGTTAAATAAAAATGTTGGAAATTAACATCTCTGGTTGTTTGGGTGCCTGAGATTAGTTGTGAAGTCAATATCTTTTATCTTTCTGTAAACAGATAATCTTATAAAGGAATATGTACATAATATTGGTTCTGTAAAATTTTTTAATTGCTTTAAACATTTCTTTCATACAGTAGCTCTGCTGAACAATGCAGTTGGAAAGCTTGATATCATATATTTGATGATTACATTAACAGAAAGTGTACTAGCAAACATTCCAATGAAAAATTCATTTTAATAATTTTAGATTAGTTTTCAGTTTATTGCACAAGTACAGATACACAAAACAATCAACTTAATTAATTTCCCTGAAGAACAGTGTGTTTCATTACTGCTAAGTAGTCAGAAAATAAGGCAACTTAGAGGGCAGGAATAAAGTTCCTATCAATAAAAAGTCTAATTTAGTAAAAACAAACCGGGATAAGGTTTATATGCGTTTCAAGCAAAAAAAAGAGATAGCAGCAATTTATGAATGTATTGAAGGTATACAAGGTACTTACTGCAAAGTAATCTGCTTTTGTTGCTCAGATTATAAATATATTTCTTAGTGAGATAAGTGTGATTACCCTTTAAGCAAAAAGGTTATTACCATTAAGAATTATATCAACTTGGTGTATAATCCTTAGAGCAGAAGATGCTTCATGACTTGAGACTTTTGCATTTGGCTATGCAAAAGAAAGTGTTCAGTCTCAGACCCTTCTTGTTGACGCCATGATGATATTGACAGGTATCGAAGTAAACTAAAAAAAAAGAAAAAAAATTTAATTCATTGGTAAGACCTTTTTATTTGAATTTGATTTGCTATAGTTTTATAAATGTGCATAGTGTTTTGCTGTAAAACCCATTATTGTTAATTATTTCATTTCTTTCACATGGTGTCTCAAAAAAGACTGCCCTACTTTGTCTTGTATGAAGTTTTATCTTTCTGCAGACACACTTCTGTTATATAGTATGTGTTACAGGTCTACTCAGTATGGGGTCTTTCTTTACTCAGACATGAACTTCACAAAAAGTTTTAAGACTGGATTAGTTAGAAGTTGTTTCCAATTCCTAACTCCTGACAGTATGTGGTGGGTTCACCTTGGCTGAATGCCAGGTGCCCACCCAGCCACTCTATCACTCCCCTTCCCAGCTGGACATGGGAGAGAATAAGGGTGGAAACAAAAGAACCAGCGCAAATTGTAGGTTGCAGCAAGGCAGTTTATATGTATACAAA
>VWZG01011732.1:59123-74059 GCA_013396735.1 Grallaria varia | reverse complement strand
CCCAAATCTTCATTCACGAAGTCGAGCCATGATGATGACATTCATAATGAATCATTCCTGAAGTGAAAATCTAAAAATAATCTTTCACTGAACAAGAATGTTTATAACAGAGAGTAAATGCAAGTTAAAATCCTATTGTTCTAGCCAATTGTGTCTATAGTTCTAAAATTAATTTTAATGGTTTCAAAATTTCTGCACAAATGCTTCTACACTGAGAGCCTGTATAATGTCTGTATCAGGTAGAACAACTCTTCTTTCTGCACAACAAAACAGTATTCAAAGGTAGTTTTCCAGCTTTGGTGGTTTTGACAAGCAGATTATGAAAGATATTTGCAAGACTATATACAAAATCATGGAACTGCAGAGTTATTTCAGTGTCCCTAATTACAATGTAGAGTTGGAAAAGCAAGGACTGTTGATGCTTTTTCTTCACAGAGCTCAACTATCTATTAACTGAAGAAAAAAGCCTTATTATAGCAAAAGTCAACTGGATAATTACAAGTGCCTCTAACAGCACTGAATAGTAAAATATCTCATGTATATTTCATATGAAAAATCTACTCATTTATACTATTATTCTTAGTAAATCTACACAAGAAGATAAGATCTAAATTTCTAATTAAGGGACTGATCTAAAACATGAAAACACACTGAAACTGATTTAATACATAGGAATTTGGGGAGGTCCAATGAGCATACCATCCGCTGAAAGCAATTTGGCATGTATTTCTTAACTGAAAAAACAAAAATATTTTTCAATTACACTGCTTTAACAACCAAACATATTCCTATTGTGCTTACTCATGACATCATCAACATGAGCTTTTATGTTTAGCTATTGCTCCAGGTAGGTCTGTGTTGGTCTGTCTCCCAAGAGGTGGTACTTTTTCATGGCTGTTGAGAGTAGACAACTATGAACTTCTTTCTACATAGCAATGTCATTGCACAAGTTTGGCTAGCTGCATTGGAGATGTGTGGGAGCAAATCTACGGAGCATTTGTAAGCTCCATTTTTGCTGACTACTCCCTTGACATGAATCTGGGAAAGGAGTTAGTCAGACCACAGCAATGTCAGTTTAAAAGCAAAGTGGTTGAACAAAAGTCAGAAAAACAGTACAGTAAAATTTTAGAGAGTCATGTAAAGCTATAGAACTACAGCTACCTTAAAATGAGTGAAGACCTTCAGCCAGGTTCTGTAGTGAATACACAAATATCTTTCCATAATTGTGAGGAATAATACTAGATTTAGAGGATTTGTTATTATATGCTCACTACTGTGCTCCAAAGTTAATATATAATTTATACATTAATGTCACTTTTCAAAAGAGATGTTGCTAAATAATTATCAATAGAATTATATGTTATGAAGAATCTTCAGAATTTAATAAATAAATAGTGTCTAGAGAAAACAAACAAACAAATCAACTCTTGATGCTCCTTTGAAGAGCTGGTTCTACTGCCATTAATTATGAGATTTCATTTTTTTTCCCCACTGCATGGCTGTCAATGAACAGCAAAGGAGACAGAGGCATTGCAAGAGTGAGTGTGGACAGGAGGACCTAGGTAAAGTTGAATCTCTCCCACTAGACTTCTGTATGAGAGGAAAAAGTAAGTTTTATATAAATATAAAATAATCTTTAGCTCCAAACATTGCAAATACTTTCTTGTACGTATTCCATTTTTCTTTGGTAGTATCATGAGTTCTTGGGGAGTAAACAAGACAGTAGAGGAAAGCAGAAAACTATTAATTTCATTTGAGGACTTCCTATTTATGAACAAAAATATTTGGATAAATAATATTAATTTTAAAGATACTAACGAGAAAAGTTAGAGACTTTAGAAAAGTTCAAC
This sequence comes from Grallaria varia, assembly GCA_013396735.1. Taxonomy (NCBI): domain Eukaryota; kingdom Metazoa; phylum Chordata; class Aves; order Passeriformes; family Formicariidae; genus Grallaria; species Grallaria varia. Next base: position 72,209 of record VWZG01011732.1, on the reverse strand, counting down.
TTTAGCTCTTTGCAATTGAAGGTTAACATCTGAAATGTATTTTCTTTTTGTAACTTCAAATCTGTTTTGAAGAACCTATCTTTAAGTATCTTGACTGAAGGGAAAAGTGTGCAAAGCTATGCCGAGCAAACATAGGTTGTCTGATATCCATTGCTGCTAGCTTATGCACACTACAGCATGAATTCTACTTCATTCCAGTGCAATATTAATGACAAGTGCTACAGACATGCTGGCCTCTAGCAGGATTCAGATCCTCTGCAGCAGTCAGCTGTACTGACAGAACTATTCCTTGTTTTAAAAAACTGATAGGCTACAGTGGTCTGGCTAACATATTTTTTTATTGATCTATATATTAAAAGTATACTCTTTTTGTCAAGCCTTTCCTTCTGTAGAGAAGAAAGATTGAAACTTACTTTAATTTATTAAAGTACCATCCCTTGTGCCAGCATTAGGTTGCTATTTCCTATGATGATCAGCCTTGTGAAGTATGATAATATTTTTATTGGGTTTTTTTGTTACCCTGAAAATGTTGCCTGAAATCCACTTGTTAAATGATCACACATCACTGCCACGGTGTTCTGGTGAAACTAGCAGCTCATGGCTTAGACAGATGTACACTTCCATGGGTAAAAAACTAGCTGGATTGCCAGGCCCAGTGAAGCGCCGGTGAATTAAACCCAGCTGGTAGCCAGTCACAAACAGTGGTACCTAGGGCTCAATATTGGGGCCATTCCTGTTGCATGTCTTTATCAGTTATATGAATGAGGGGCTCAAGTGTGCCCTCAGTAAAACAAACATATGAACAGATAAAACAATGCAATTGCTTACAGCTACCCTCTTTCAAAATTATCATGCTCTTGTCTAATATTCTGCATTTGCATCTCAAGAATTTCAACCAGAATGATAAGGACACAGGTTTTGTTTACATTTTCATAATATAGAATCCATTATTTTGTGACCTTGATTCAAATTAAACACATAAAATGCCAATGTTGCAGTAAGGGAACTCAAAATATTTGGTTAACTGATCTTTGTCCCTGGAAAGTATGTGCAGCTTCCTCAATCTGTGACACACTTATGACAAAATATATTGTTACTCAGGTGGGTTCTATATAGACTTTAGTTATACAATGCTCAAATTTTAAATAAGAGACATTTGACAGAAGACCTTTGTGGGGCTGCTATTTTTGATCCATCTCTCAGAAGGAACAAATCCCCATGAACATTCTTAAGGAATCATTCTCTTGAGTTGCAAAGAAGTATTTGAACATCAGTAATAAAGCCAAGTCTGTCACTCCAGCTGAGAACAAAGCCTTTCAAGTTTCAGAACTGCCACAGGGACACACTTCTTTTGAGAAGGAAATCCAAAGTGGCACTCAAGATTTTATGGCTCCTGTGTAACAGAGGTGATTGCTTTAGGTTTTTGATGTGTTTGTTTTTTTGGTTTTTTTTTTTGCTCTCCTCCATCTTGCAGGGATGAAGCACATAAAAAGCTTATTTCTTGCTTATTTCCATGTCTCACCAGAAACAGGAAATCATGGCCATTTCTTTCCTCTTCCCTCTTCCTCCCCACAGATTCAAGCTAACTCACATAGGCTTTTTTGCATCTGAAGAAATTTTTATTTTCACTTAAAAAATCATAACCAACTATAACTGATATCCTTGGGTGGAAGGAAAGTTATTTTGTAAGTAAAGACAAAAAAAACTATTTTATCTATTTAACAGAACAAGGTGGTGTAGAGATTAAGAGTAACAATGCCACAAGAATGAACATGAAGGATACACTTTAAAAAAAGGCATAAGAATATCCAAACACTGAGACTAAAAGATTTATGTTTTTCGGGTGCATGACAAGCTACATAAAATAGGAAAAAAAATAGCAATGTTGTGAGTGACGCTAATGATTCTTTTGGCTTCAGCCATGTTACAGCAGAATACATTCTTCTGTCTACTCAGCAGTCAGTAATTTCACTAATGTAAATACATTTTGATTTCTCTTTAAGATTTACCTAGGATATAAAGTCAGACATGTTTTTTTCACGTATAAGACGTACGATAATTTCATACTTAACCTACATGGAAAGAATTACTGTAAATCTAACCTTTTTTGTGTATTCAGCTTTTTTGTTTTCTTTTCTTTTTAATGGAAAGTTATTGAGAAGAAAACACAGTGAAGTAAAGCTACTTTATAGGCTACTTGCTCAGACATAAGAGAAGTCTGACTGCATCTGCCAGGTCCCAACTCCCATCCTTGGCAACCATTCCACAAATTCAGCAGAATTTTCCTGGTTTACATTAGTCATAGACTTCATCTCTCCCTTAACTTGTTTCTCCTCATTTTCTGCTACCTGAATTGAAAGCAAGTGAAAATGACTATTTTTCCAGTAATTAATTTTAAAGTAAGTAGAAATTTCAGCTGCAAGTGATTAACAGAAGGAATGAGTCAGAGTTAACATGTAACATTTTTAAATATAGCAGTAGTTGTGAACATACTTATTCACAAAAATAAAAGCAGATCCAGTGTTTTCTACTGAGGCTTGAAAGTTACTAAAAGGTGTGAAAGAAGTCCTTTAGGCAGTTTCTCCTGTTCACTTAGTCCCAATCATGTAGCTGGGGGACACAGGTTTTCCATTTGTCTGCAAGCTAAATGCAGATGTATTCTTCGCTGCTCATGCTCTCAAGAGCAAGAAAAACCCCTCACATCACTTAACTAATGAAGGAAGGCAGGCAGGCAGGCAGGCAGGAAGGCAGGAAAAAAGGCAGGAAGGAAGGAAGGAAGGGAGGGAGGGAGGGAAAAAAACATGGTTTGTTAAAATTTGAGCTTAACAATACTCTCAAAACTGAAGCTCAAATATTTTTGAAGACCCTTCTTTCTCAGTCTTTTAATAATCTCATAATTTTCTGTATGTTCTCCAACCCTCGAGTGGTTATCATTTACTTAACTTCTCATATGAACAATGCCGAGTAACTCAATAAAAGTGACAGAGGCACCCTACTTGTACACCAAGTGCCACACTTCTCAGCATTGCTTCTTGTGAGGACTAAGGCTCTGGGAATGGATCAATTACATTTCCTATTTTCAGCACATTGCTATTGATTTTCTTTCAACATTTTTCTTCCAAGTAGTTTTACCTCTATCCTTCTACTGGACATTCTGCCTCTGTGTAAGCATATGTCAGCCTGCAGACTTCTACTCAGGCTGTTCAGATGTTACAATTTCTTCTCCCCTTTCATGACCACAGTTGTACCTCCTATAAGAAGATAAACTCCTCCCAAGCTCTCATTTGGGTGCATCTAAGAGTACATGGCAGTACTCTTTTCCTTCGGCAGGCCTATGAGTTGCCACATTCAGAGCTCTTCTGCCTTTGGGCCTGGGAGATGGCTACCTGACTAAGGAGCTTCTTATGGGTAGACTCGTCAGAAGTGAGTGACAAGAAAAACAAGAAAGAGACAACTAGGATTTCCATCTTGTAATTGCACAATTGGAATATTCATGTAGTTAGCATTGCGTAGCCAGTGATGAGACAGCTTACACTCTAAAACATGCAAGTCTTAGCAGACTTAAATGATCCTCTTCATTGGGTTTACATGGCAGGGTGTTGGCAGAAGGGTGTCTATAAGGTCAGCCTTTGTGATACATTTTATATATCTGGATCCTTAGAGCTGCATAGTCAGCCTAGGGATCTTCTGTTTCAAAAAAGACATGGCAATGTTTTCCAGCACATTTTTGTGCAGTATTACTGAGTTTATAGGTATAACTAGCTTTATAGTTTGACTGCACCTGGCAAGCAGGAATACTGCTGCTTTTTGATTAATTTATTCAGAGAAGAAATAGTCCCTAAATAATCTGTTCTTACACTGTATGGTCATCGATCCAACTTGTAATCTGCCTAAGATGTCTCTATTCAGCTCTTCATGCTTAATTCTCTGCAGATTCCATTGACAGACACTCATCCTTGCTGATCAAGTTCATGAGCCCTCTTAATCTCCCCATATGATTATTGTGAACTTTGAGATATTTTATATGCCTGAGTTTATTCATTATTGAAAATTGGAGTTAATTGGGCAGATCTTCTCAGATGCATGAGTGACAGGAGGGATTACAATTGCAAAATTGAGTATATACTTTTTGGTGACACTTTTGTTCTCTCCTCTTTGTCCAACAGATAACAAAGAATCTCATTTCTATGTGTAAGTTCTAAGATGGCTTCTGCAGTTCTGAATTAACACTGTAATTCACTCCATTTTGCAGAAATTCTTACCTTCTGGACTGTGACACTTTCCTCTGTTACTACCATACTCAAAAGTAACCTTAAAATGCTAACATCAGTTTGCAAAAGAATTACATGGTATCTGTAAGGTAATGCCTCATGATGTGCAAGTGTGGGTATTTTAACAGTCCTCCCTCTTTACTTGAACCCAGTTGAATTAGAAAGAAATTCACTTTCTGTGAAAGATATATTTCAGAAGTTATCTCTTTTAGAATCCATTCTTGTATGTACATTTTTTTTCCTTTTCTTTCCGCTTTCCCAGTGAGGTAGTTCTCTCATGATAAAACTTGCAGTTAGAAGCTGGAAGCAACTAAACACTATAGACCTATTTCCTGTCAGAAACTGTGAATTTTAAGGTACCATAAACAAAAATAGGTGCAGTATTAAAAACTAAAATATTAATACTAAGTTATCTTTCTTTTCAATTAACTGCATTTCCTAAGTCAGGATAGGAGCATTAAATGTATTATATCCTCAACCAAAAGAGATTATGTTTAAATTTAGATTGTTAAAAAGTTTTCCTTGTGTACTCTCTGCAAAGTAAGTTCTACCAAAGAGCAAAAATTCATTTCTCAAAATAAAATTATCAAAGGCAAGTGCTTGATGAGGTTGTTTGAAATCAAATTTGAAACACAGGAGTCACAGATGGAAAAGGTCAGCTGCCTTGTCAATTTTAAAATGTCTCAAGTAACTGGGATTCTGTATTATTCCTTAGGAGATGAGTACATTGTCATTCAAACATTTTCTTATTAACACTTACTGTAATCTTATTTTATAATCCTTTAATTATAAAACTTACTGTCAACAAGGCAATGCCATGGATGTATTACATCCTTCTAAGAAGGACATTAGGGATCAATATTCCTTAATCCACTGCCACCCCAGAGTGATTAATTATAACCATGTCTGTGTTCTGTCAAGAGCCAGTGGTAGGTACACATATTTATCCAATTTATGAACTAAGTAAACGTAACAGACTGATAAGAATGAAAGGCTACATGCAAGTTTAAGACACATTTCCCAGTGAGAGGTAATATCCTAATGGGAAGGGAAAAAAGGCTTTTCAGGACAGAAGCTCAGTATTAGCCAAGTAAATTGAGCAACTGGCTCCTTCTGTAACAAAGATGCATTTGCGTACTCAAGAGAAACAATTTAAAATATCCAGGCTGTCTCTTACAGTAGGACAGAAAAGATTAAACTTCTGAAAGAAATGTTCTCTTGAACTTCTAAAAGAATTCACAGGGCTATTGGTAGTATGAACTAACATGTTTCATTAAACAAGAGTAATTTGAGCCAATACTAGAAATCAGAAAAGATAATGGGAGGCAAGTTGCAAGGGTTGTTATTGAGGATATCTGGTAAAAACAGTCTTCTGGAAAGAGACTGAGGCTTCCAATTCAGTTGTCTGCAACAAATGTGAAATAAAGTTTAGGGTTTGCATATGGACTAAACTGTGGCACTTCTAAGAATCTGCTTTAATAAAAACAATTACATATTTCTAGTTTTCTTAATACCATAGCCACCATGGGACTACATTCCAAAAACAAGTTAAAATCAGGAATCTTGTACAGTTAAGTGGAGATCACTCTCAATATGCAACTAATCAGAAGAACAATAAATAACAGATGTGAAAGTGTGGCAGTAATCCCAGGCTGATGTATCAGTTTAATTGAGTCAAAGTAACAGTGAAGTGTGACTATGAGAGGTGTCCACAATAAAATTCAGAGTTTTATCTCTAACAAACATCTTCCTTCAAACATAAACTAGCCAATTCACTTGACAAAGGCTATAAAAATCACCTGAAGACTCAGATGCTCACAGACTTTACATCATATTTCTAACATTGCCATAGTGCATATACTCTATTGTCATTCAAACTCCAGTTTATAACACTTCTAGTCTGTGAGATCCTGGATTTGAGCCTCACTGGATCATTTCATTATTGGGTCGGAGCCAACCCAAGGGTGCATGTAAGGAAAAGGCTCCTGTGTCCTGCAGCTGCATGGCACGGCTGTCAATCAAACGGCCAGCCTGGGAGCCCACCCACCCCAAGCCTTCTGGAGCCTCTCACTGTCTGCACCACCCCTCACAGCCATGGTCCGATGGGAAGGGGAAAGGACGCAGCACTGCACAAAAGGGTTTCGCCGCGAGGTTTGAGTCGTGATGCAATGCCCTTTAATAAGGGTGAACAGGGGGTTTTAAAAACTCTGATGGGGGTGGTACCAGAAGTGGGGTGGAACATGAGACAGAAAACCAGGGAAACGAATCGGGATAGGGATGCAGGCAAACGGGGGAGGGACTGGGGAAGGAAACAGGGAGTCGGGGAGCGAGCATGTCCAGGCATGCCCGGGAAATACAAATCTCAAGAAAGCATGCACTGTACATATCCATAAACACAGGATAAAGGTAAGGTTTGCACAATAAAGTCCTCTCATTCACTGTAGTTATTATTCCATTCCTGAAATTGCTCCCATTCTGATCCTTGGCTCTCCACACCTCACTCTGGCCTGGAAGGTGGTCAGGGGGCTGGACATCTCACCTGGCAGGGGTGGCCACACTGGCCAAACCATATAAATGCACGAGCACAGGGGCTCCATCTTGACTTTTCTCTTGGGAGTTGCCGTTGCCATGCAAAGCCCTGGACTTCCATAGGACTCTTTGGTGGTTGCTATGTAATTCTCTTATTCTAATCTCTTTCTTTACTGCTTCTCTCTCTTTGCTCCTGTTTCTCCTCTTAATATATTTTCTTTCTTTATTCTCTTTTCTCTTATTTTTCTGAACACCTTAAAATGGATAGGTTATAGTTAACAAAGATGTGCAATGTTTCTCTTCCTTGGTTGTATGTTACCCCTTTTAACTTTTGCAAAAATGCCTATTTTCTCACTAAAATAGAAGAAATCTCTTGGGAAATGTATGCAGCGTTCTCTCTACATGACCTCAAGGTATTAAAGAACTAAAAGACTTTGCAAAAACTTGGTGGGTGAATAATTTTGGAGCCTTAAATATAAGTAAAGTGCTTGGGGCAAGCATGTGGCTTAACCTGGGTTCTTACATAGTTGGACTAGAAAATACTTGAGGAGCAGGAACCATCCTTACTGGTATCACAGAACAGTGCAAACAGGCTCTCAGTTTTTCCTTTAAGCACAAAGATACTAGAAGTAATAACATCAGTCTTTTTACACTATTAGTATTTACTCACACAAGCAATTCCAGACCTGAAACAAAACCAGTTATTTAGACTGATCAAGAAAAAAAAAATTAAAATAGTTTAACCATATTTGAAACCTTAAGCATTTACAGAGAAATTAAACATTCTTATTTCTCTATTCACATTTCTGAGAGTGCTTTCAAAATATCACTTTCAGCATGTAAATCCAAGTTGTAAACGATTTTCCTGTTAGACTCTGCTTCCTGGATGTTAAATCAGGGAATTAATTGCTAACTCAAAATATTACTGTGTTCACAATGGTGAAGGCTGATATGCTCTTACATATAAAATGAGGTAGTTAAACCAAGGAGATTAAATGGAGCTTCTGGTGTCAAAGACACAATCCTCATGGAGGTACAGTCAATGCTCATTTATTATTAAATTTACACAGGTAATATAGGTTTTGCCAGGGTTCCCGTGTTTCTAGCTATTTGGCTATTGGTTAACAGCAGCTGTTCACGTGACAGTTAGGCATATATGATTGGCTACAGATACATGTTCACGTGCCTTGGCGTATTTAAGACTTCCCATCTTGGACAGGTATCTGCTTACTCAGCAAGTATTCTGCTTGCTCTGTAAGACGCTTTGTTTGCTTACTAGCTTTGCTGAGCAAACTATTTTTGTTCAATACCTTCTTTCAAATTCACCATAATGTCCTCTTTTTGTTTATCTAACTCCTTCATATTAATTTCTCAAAGACATATTGTCTTTGTATTCTGCTACGCAGTCTGGATTGTGCAAACACCATGTCCATTGTCCATTAAAATACTATCAACACTTACATTGCCTGAGTCAAGAGAATTTGAAAATAATCACTACCCTCTTCTCTTCACAACTGCTCAAGGCCACTCTTATAAAGGTACTAAGTTACATGAGGATATGGTTTGACACCATTAGGCCATTTGAAGATTCTGGTTAGATGATTTCTCTAATTGAGAGATTGGGATATATTATCCAAATTATTAACTGACAAAATAGCTGACATTTTAAAAATTAATCTTTGACTGTAAGGTCAATACGACTGAAAGACTGTTCTTTTTTTAACTGCCAATATGCATATGCAATTGAACTGTAATGAGCTCAGTTTCTTCCCTAAGCAAGACAGAAATTTAAGTAAAGATATTTTACTGATTTCATTTGACTTTATAAGACTGCCCATTCAAATTTCAACTGCCTATGTCTTACATATGCCTGAATAAATACAGCAAATGACAGAATCCCTTATTAAAAGAATTAAAGCAGATATATCAGCCTTCACCAGCTGAGAACTTAATGTGACATTTTTAGTGCTAAGTTTTACATGTGTGTGACAAAAGTTGCAGTTTATTAGATGGGAGCCTCTTGTACTATAGGGATCAAGTCTGATTGCTTAAATTACTAAGAGGTGTGGTGATGAAGACAGGAGGTATTAGCAAGGAAATGGACAAATTAGCATCATCGACCAGCTTCCAATCACATTAAGACTTAGACACAGAAGACTATGGCTGAACCAGAGTCATCTGACTGAGGAATCTGGATTGCACAAGAGAAAGACAGGGTACTGGAATTCAGCTGGGATAAGACTAAGCTTACATGGGCCAAACTCCTTTTTTGCATATGTTTTGTGAGTTCTTAAATTATAAGCTGAAAGCTTGCTTATGAGTTATACACAAAGTAAACACATGTTGAAACCAACATCATTAACAATTCTAATCTTGAGAAGGAGAATAATTATGAGATGCAATATGAACAATAGAGATATAGGGACAACTTGAATGACAACACAGGCTATGCATGATTTAGGTGGGATAATATATGACTTAGATAAAACAGTGATATACTACATAAGACCACTGGGACTTCTCTTCTTAGCTTCAAGTGCTCATGGATTTCAGTAAGTCACTTAATTTTTTCATGATTCAGGGTGTTCTGTGATATAGGGCCCTTTATACCTTCTCCTTTCATAAAGAATTCTGAAATAAATCAGATATAAAAAAAATCTTCACATTCTATAACTTTAAATGCTTTTTGCTTCCACAGTTTTGATCAGTTTGCTGACCTCACGTTTAGTAAACCAGAATATTCTGCAGCAAGGAACTGTATAGTTTCATTAAACATGTTGCAAAAAAACACTTACTTTGTTTGCTACATATATTTCTCTTGATTTTACTCATGTTTCCTAATTGTCATATTCAAAGAGACAATGGGATTAATTCTATTTTTAAAAGGATGCATATATGGAGACATTGTCTCCAAATATGAAGCAGATGTTCAGCAGGAAAATCTACACTTCTGTGTCAGAATGCAAACAGATTATTTCAGCAAACACATGAGAAATTTGCTACCGTTGAAGTCTGTCTCATGGATCTCAGCTGGGCTCTGTTATGCACAAGAGATAGGAACTCCTACTGTAATAGTAATTATGTAAAAGAAAAATATCAATGTATCAGACTCCAGATTGAGTTCTATATTTTAGTAAAGGTTGGGTTTAGACCAAGAGAGCTGCAAATTTCTAAGAAAGTCTACAAACACTAGCCCAGAGATCAGATTTCACTCTGGAAAAGTGTTATGTTAATTTTGCCAGATTTTGTAACACACTTCCAGAATAGATCTAAACCATGAGGTATATTCTGACAGTACTTCCATTCCAAGTTGTTTCTAGATCTTCTGGCTTCCCCAGACCCAGAAACAATGATGCAGTCATACCCGTCAGCAAAGTTACTCAGATAACGTCACAGAAGGTGCTAAACACAAAAGACATAAACCCAAAAATGATGAAGTGAGTACCTGTTATCCACTACTGCCCATGCCAGAATCAGCAGGAAGAAGACCCTAGTAGAACACATGCTTTCTTTCAAGAGTGGCTGCTTTCACAACAGTCTTGAAAGGTCATATGTACCAAAGCTCCAAACTTTATACTGAATACAGACAAATGCACAGGTCACTTCTGTCAGCTGTATTTTGTAGGAAAAATGCCAACATAATAATGGCTGCAATCTCCAAGATGTATAGCCAAATGTAGATTTAGCATCTGGTCTTCCATCATAGCCACTGTGGTCAGTTCCAGATACTCAAGGTCATACAAGACTAGAAAAGAGACATATCCTGCATAAACAAAAGCCCCCTCAGAAAGAGTGCTGGCAAGCATTGTCATTTCCTCAGAAGGAAATAAAATCAATTTTGCAGCATGGCAAAAGTAATGCAAAGGAGATGGAGGGTAGGGAGGGGAGACTCTAAATATTTGAAACAATGTAAAACACAGTGGAATTGCATCATATAATCCAGATTAGTAAATGGAATCTTAAGATAAGGACAATGAGATTCCATAAATGCAATGACCATTTTTGTACCTAATCCTGGATTTAAAGTATGTGTACTTCTATATAAAAACACCTTCTTGGGGCAACNGGAGGGTAGGGAGGGGAGACTCTAAATATTTGAAACAATGTAAAACACAGTGGAATTGCATCATATAATCCAGATTAGTAAATGGAATCTTAAGATAAGGACAATGAGATTCCATAAATGCAATGACCATTTTTGTACCTAATCCTGGATTTAAAGTATGTGTACTTCTATATAAAAACACCTTCTTGGGGCAACAGTTTAACAGGTAAGGGAAATCTACTTGATGTGTAAAAAGCTTGCTAACTGAAGCATATGTAGTGAGAGTTCATAAGGAACACGAGAAACATGAGGAAAACCACATCTGGTATTTCTCCTGAAGCAGAGCCTATATTCCAGGTGCTGCACTGAACCTGTTGTGCTCAGTAACCTGACACAACACTTGCAAACATTTGTACTGTATTACTGGGGGCTGTACCAGGTGGCTGCATCTACTTACAGCTGCTGAAACCGATTAAGTGTTATAGTTAAAGAGGAGCTATTACGCTATTAATTGTGTGTTCTCGATATTGAAAAGGTTTTATACTAGTGTACTTTTTATCTGCAGTAAGGTAATGAACATTTTACAACCACTCTGTAAAGTCATGGCTAATTGAGAAGTTAAACTCAATTTCTCAGTTTCTTAAAGCTTGAGATTCTGACTTCAGCTTGATAAGTGTAACCATGAAAATTAATAGCATAGAGATATATGAGAGACCTACTGAAACTAGCACAGTAAGAAATAACACTTTCACAAGCACATTTTTGACATCAAGCTACTTGCTAATTCATTAGATAAGTTGGGTTCTAAGTAAGATTTCACTTGCTTTCATGAAAATTCATGGTGCTAAGGGCTCATGAGGACCTACTCTATTATTTTCAATGAGCAAAATCCAAACATTACAGCTTATCTCCTAAATCTGACTATAAGTAAAAAAATCATCAATAAAAGTACAAAAAACGTTATAAGTAGAAAATATTTTAAAAATAATTAGAATAAATTTAAAAAAACCCTCTGTTAACCCTTAATTTTAGACTTAATCTAGAGCAGTTATATTTGATATCTGTTTTTAATTAGGCTTAATTCACAGGCTCAACTCCACACACTTAGAAATGTTTCTGACTTCTAGGCATATGTAAGTTTACATATGAATTATAAAGAGTTTTAACTGAAATGTGTTGATCTAATCTGATTTTCCATGTTTCAAAATGATATTGTAGAAGAATGAAAGTTGTGCCTTCTGAAAAATCATAGCTTCTGACTTCAGTGCTGAAAATTCCATTATATAGATCTTGAGTATTAAAATTTCACTTAAATTTCCACCATCATGCATACATGATCATAAAGATAACTTTTCATTATTACAAATTAAAATTGATACCTGGTGATGTTAAAAATAATCTATGGCAATTATTTTATTTTTTTTTAAGGAATTAATGCATTAGGTGTCTGAAAGTTCCAATACACATTTAAAACCACTATACAAGAGCCACTGGTACAAACTATCCAACATGCAGCCCTTTTTCCTCCTGCCCCATTGCACCTGGTATATTCATCATTTGACAGCTTATACCTTTATCACACAGATCTCCATGCACAAGATGCTTCAGTCTTCCCATTCACACATACTCAAATTTGTATATTTAGTGGCATCCAAAACTAAAGGGCTTCAAACTGGGCTCCACCAGGAAAACAAGTTTTTCTCTGGCTCAGAGCAAATTTGTACTGAAGCAAATCTAGAAATTCATATGATATTTCAAATACTATAATATCAAGAACTTGCACATTATTGAATGAGGTTATAGTTCTAGACTTTGACTGGGACTTCTTTGCAAGCTGATGTTTGCTAGTTTTTTAGGTATCCAATAAACATTAACAAGGTCAGATCAGGTATGACTGCAAAATTTTCTACCACACGTTTTCTATAAGTGTCTTTATAAAACTGCCAAACAGCCATGATCTTTTCATCCCCCACTTTATTTTTTTAAATAAATTAATTATGTGGTGTCAGTAAGAGCGGGGATAGGTACCTGATTTCAATTGTGTTACCACAATTTACACAAGACATAACAAAAAAAATACAAGAGAATTTGTGACTTAGTAATAGCAGATAAAAATCCAAAGACATGTGGCTGCTATTCTGGTTTCAATGTTTACACTGTGGACAGCTGCCCAGACTACTTTGTGAGTTAAATGGATATGTTCAGTCACATAACCAAGTAAGCATCCTCACCCCACCCCCC
>VWZG01011732.1:43058-59058 GCA_013396735.1 Grallaria varia | reverse complement strand
TGAGGTTTCCATAAACAAAATCCAGACACTTCAGATGTGAAAGTCTATGTTAAACATATCTAAAGTTTATGAATCTTACTTGAAAGGGAAACAGACAGGACTAATCATCTAATAAACCTGATACCCACAAGAAAGTTTAGAATTTGAAGTAAGGTTGATTGAGAAGAACAGGATACCAACAGCACAGTTTCTTTGTGTTGCTGGTAGAGAACTACAGGTCAAAACTATGATTTCCTGATACACTGATAAAATCATTCGACTGATCAAGTCAAAAATAAAGAGTCCTGGTAAAGGCAAAGTGTACCTCTGCTACCTTTGGGACCAGAAACCTACTGCTAGCATGATTAATTCATTCACAGCCTAATAGCCCAGAGTCCTTAATACACGTTGGTATCAATAATCAATGATTTGTCATATCTCCTAACTTGCAAAGTTAACTCTGTACCACTGTAGTCAACAGTGTATATGTATCAAGGGAACTTGGTGATCTTCTGTTTCAAACTTCTTGCTTTGCCTCACCGCTCCTCCCTTTTAAAGTTACCTTTCTTGCCATGTCATACTCCTCTCTCTCTTTCTTGTACACATTTTTTACCTGCAGTGGGAGTTCTGGATAGTTCCACTGCAGGAACCCCTGTGACAGCAGCCTAGCCCCAGGTCTTTGGTCCCCAGTGTATAACCCCTTAACTCAGCTCAGCACTGAGACCTCATGTAGCAACAGAGCGGGCATCCTTCCTTGGGTTTTTTCCCTTCCTTTTCTCCCCTACAGGTGTATCTAGCCTTCTGCCCTTTCACAGAAAAAGTCTGCCAAAGACACCAAATGTCTGGACTCAATCAGGTCACAATAAAAAACTGGAAACAGATATCTCTGATCTCCTCAGACTGAAACTATATAGCAGCAACCCTGGATCTTTAACATGGTTCCCATATCTTTGCAGTCAAAATCAGGACTGTCATATCAAGGTTTGCCTGGTTGGACTTGCATTCTGACAGCAAGACCAAAGCAAAAACTGTGTCTTCTCTTTCCTCTGGTTTTCAATAACCACCCCCCCCACACACAAACCTAAACAAAAAAAAAAAAAAAAGCAGATTACTCAAGTCTGCAAAACCACACAAAGAAATTACACTAACCATAAAGTTCAATATAAGAATCAAATCCATTCTCTCTTCTGCCACCCACCTACCTCCTCCTAATCTCTGCCCTCTGACTTTGGGTTATGCCCACCCTTCAAGGGCTCCTTCAGCCAGAGAACCTGAGTGTGTGCAGGCACACATGTGGGGAGGGTAAGCAGCAGGAGTTACAGCAACTGTTGGCATCGTGACCCCTTCACCAGAGTGTAGTATTTGTGAAAAATATTTCTTCTTCCTATTCCTTGCTAGGAGGTGAGGGATCTTGCAGTTGTTTCCTTTCTTTGCCCTGGATAGCTAGCTTTCTTCTGGCATTCCTCTGTGGCCAAGTCCCTCTTTGGACCACCAGCACACTGGAACATACCTTACACTATTAACCTTCTGGCTTCTGCAGGTTTACAGGCCTCTAATACATTTCCTGAAGTGGAAAAAAAAAAAAACTAAAAAAATCTTATTTTCTTTTTCAGTTCATTCTTTTATGACATATTACCTTATGGCACTGTTGAATTTGCTTTTATACACTCATGTACAGACTTTTCAAATCAATCATGGTCTCCTCAATTCCAAACTCAGCACATATAGTAAGAAATAATTCTATTAGTATTCTGGGATTACAGAAGGATTAAGAACGAAGTAGAGAAGACTTGTTTTCAGAACAAGAGTATTTGAAGCACATATTTTTAATTCCTTAAATCATACTGATGTTTGTAACAGTCCTGTTTCTACACACAATGACATTCATTGCATTGCCATACATGTAAGTAACCCTCATAATTCTCAATTGAACTTGTGTGGTAGAATTAAACAAGTAAATCCTAGTAAACTGATATAAATTATTCCTTATAATTTACAATTTGTATGCAGTCAACAAGGAAAATTAAAGCATTTATCAAACTTGATTAGATGTCTAATATCTGTAATTAAAGGTAAGTGTTTTGGATTTTAAATTTGTACTCTTGTAGATTTTAAGAACCATGTATCAAAGAGGATATAACTTGGCTTGTGAACTTTGAATATTCTCCAGGGTCTTCACAGACAGGAAACGTTGGGGTTTTTTTTTTTTGAGACTCTGTATTGAGTCTTCTCCCCCATCCATCCGCTTCCACAGTAAATCAACATACATGTTTAATTTGGGTGACAAACCATAATAATTCTGTGTGCATTAAGCCCAGCATGCAGTTTAGCCTCACAAAGCCACTCACTCCCTTTCCCAAAGTGGGACTGGAGAGAACAGGAAGGGTAACAGTGAGAAAACTTCTGGATCAAGAAACTTTAGTAGGGAAAACAAAAGCCATGCACAAGCAAAGCAAAATGAGGCATTCATTCACCACTTCCCTTCAGCAGGCAGGTGTTCAGCTATACCCAGGAATGCAGGACATCATCAAGCTCAGCAGTTACTTGGGAAGACAAGCAACATAACTCAGAAGGTCCCCCCTAACTGTATGTGCTGAGCGTGATGTCATATGGCATAGAATATCCCCTGGGTCATGTAGGGTCAGCTGTCCCAGCTGTGTCCCCTCACAGCTTCTTGTGCAGCCCCAGCCTATTTGCTGGTGGGGTGGGGTGAGAGGCAGAAAAGCACTTTTCAGCAATGTTGTCCTGGGTTTCTGTAGCTGAATTTTAGTGGTGGAGGTGTTACAGGGGTGGCTTCTGTTAGAAGCTGATAGAAGCTTCCCCTGTCCTATGGAGCCAATGGTAGTCGGCTCCAGAAGGGACATCCAGCTCCTGGCCAGAGCTGAGCCAATTAGAGATCGTAGTAACGCCTCTGTGATAACATATTTAAGAATAGAGGAGTGCTGCGCAGAACAAATTCCAGCAAGGGAGAAGGAGAGAGAAAATGGGATAACAACGCAGACACCAAGGTTGGTGCAGAAGGAGGGGGAGGAGGTATCAGAAGAGGGTGGCTCTGATAATAACAACCTTAAGGGAGAGAAAGGATGACCATTCTACTGGTAGGGTGAAAGCAAAATGGCATTTATGGGGAGGAGCATCAGGCTTTTATAGAACTAGGGTAGAACCTGCTGGAAAAGGAGCTGTCCATTGGAGGGACAAAACCTTATAGGGAAGATGAAGGGAGGTACAAACCATATAGGGAATAACTGGGGAGGAGTCTGCCTTTTATGGCAGTGCACCACTGCAGCAAAATCCAACCAATCAACAGCGATGCCTTGCCATGAGGCAGGAGGGTACGCCATCTTAGAACAATTATAGTAAATGAGAATTAATATAAAACTTGGAATAACTCGAAATAACATATCAAACCGCAACTCAAAATAAGTTCAGTAACACACAATAGAAAACCTGAAAAACCTTAGGAAGTTCAAAACTGTCTGTTAAATGACTGTAATAAACCGAACCCTCAAGGTGTCTTCCTTGCTCTTAAACTATTGAGATCTCAATCTTCTTTTTCCACCCGACGTAGTGCTGGAGCCCAGATCCTCCCCCAACAAGGAGGGACTCCATGGGAGCAGGGGAAGGACTCAGAGCTGAAGACCCCGCAGCCCATGAAGGACAACTGGGGTGTAGATAATTGGGGTGCAGCCCATGGAGGAGCCTGTGCTGGAGCAGGTGGATGCATGAAGGAGGCTGTTACCCCTGGGAGGCCCAGGATGGAGCGGGGTCCTGCAGGAGACTTGTGGCCTGTGGAGTGGCAGACCCATGCTGGTACAGCTCATCCATGAAGAACTACACCCCTCTGGAAGAATGACCTACAGGACAGCAGATGTGGAAGAACATCTGCCCAAGGGATGGACTCACGTTGGAAAGGTCTATTAAAGACTGTCTCCTGTGGGAGGGACCCCACGGAGCAGGGGAAGGACTCAGAGCTGTGTGACAGCTGTGGGGGTGCACACGTCCGAATATCGGGAGCTACCCCCTTAGATAGTAGGGATCTTCTCCCCCATTGTCCCCCTCCATGTGGCCCCCAAGATGCCCCACAAAGAGCCAAACAGAGACCACCGGAGATGAAGCAGAGGGAGAGTTTATTAGCATGGGTAGAGCTATTTATAGGTTTTAGTGGGATTCTAGCTACTCCAATAAGGAGCTAGGGATAACAACCGATAGGAAAGGGTTAACTAACAGGCCAATAGGGAAACTTTAAACAAACTTTTTCAGGGTCACATTCCTTTAGACCTGGCTGGTGAGATAAGAGTTTTCTCAAGGAATTTTGTGAAGAACAGTGATTCAGAGAAAAACACAGAGACTCCATTTTTACACAGCAGTAACAGCTTCAGTTTTTAAGGTACTTGGGCTAACTTCTTCACCTTCTTCACCAGCCCATTTTTACCAAGATTTTTTCCATTTCTGATAATGCAGGTTCACTACCACAGAGCTGTGGTCCCCTGTAGCCCGTGGTGAAGACCATGATGAAGCAGGCTGTCCCCCTGCAGCCCACAGAGGACCTCTGGGATGCAGAGACCACCCTGGACCCCATGGAGGAGTAACCCTGAGGGGTGGACTCACATTACAAGTGGCAGCAACAACAACCAACTGCAACCCCCATAGACAGAAGGAGAGGTGGGGGGAAGGTGTGTTTGTGTTTTTAAGACTGTTTT
This sequence comes from Grallaria varia, assembly GCA_013396735.1. Taxonomy (NCBI): domain Eukaryota; kingdom Metazoa; phylum Chordata; class Aves; order Passeriformes; family Formicariidae; genus Grallaria; species Grallaria varia. The sequence continues at coordinate 54,379 of VWZG01011732.1, read as the reverse complement.
ACTTCTCACTCTTTGGCTTTTACCTGGTTAGTAATAAATTTAAGTATTATCCCACTTTGAGTCTGTTTTGCCCATGAAGATAATAAAAAAGTGATCTCTCCCAGCTCTTATCTTTACCTCTCTCCTCTGCCTAGTTGCAGAATGGATTTAGTGGGTCCCTGGAATCCAGCCAGGATCAACCCGTTATAAATGTCTATAACATCCCTGTGTTATCAAAACTGCTTTGGTCACAAACTCAAAACACAGCATCATATGAACTTCTATGGAAAATACTAACGCTTATGACAGCCAAAAGCCAGCAGAGCATTTATTCAAGTTATATTGCCACAGGCTGCCTGGTATTTTACAGGACATGCAGCAGACCGAGGTTCCTTTTGAACAGTCTTCTGAACCGTGTCTGGATATCCTTGGCATTTCAAATGATGCTAGGTATCTGTAACTGGACAAAAAAATTGTTGCAGACCCTGAATCATTACAGTTTACAGTGCAGCACTCTATCCTGTTCAGGAATTGAGTCTTAAGAATCAGTGAATACATACCTGTGGTAAGTGCTAAGGAAAACCACAGTGAGTTCCATCCTACAACTGGAAAAGCCTTCTGCCAGACTGGAAGTGTATCTTGAACAGTTTATTTTTTTAAGTGTATTTGATGCCTTACAACTTTATGTATTTGTGTATTTTTGTATATGTGTATATATTGTTTATTTTTGTATATTTGTAAATTTTATATAGCTGTATAGCTTCTCATATTTGAAGCAGCAGCTAGCAGTTTCTACCTCTGTACTGCATTCCTGAATGTCTGAATTAAGGGTAAGATAGCGACTGGAACATTTTATTTAGGACTAGAATAAAAATACTTATTGTAGTCAAAACAAGATAGAAGACCCATGAAGTTTGGAAAACCTTCAACCAGGGGAATGTGATGTGAAGATGATGGTGAAGAAGTAAGGGGTCCTCAGACCCCCAACTCTGTTCTAGGAAGGCATGCCGAGGGGCAGACCTGAGGGAGGTTATAAGGGTGGCACCAAAGTGGCACAAGTCTGGAATGTCCTTGGGTTGGATGTAACCATGATAATTAAATAGTGCTGTAAAAATAAGAATCACCTCTATGCTTGCCGTGCATCAATATACTTTGGAACTTGAAAAATTTTTCAGTAAAGAATGCCTCACTGCTTTACCTCAAATTAAATTGTCTTGAAAGTCTTTTCCTCATTTTAGGTAACATTTTAGTTATGAGAGCATGGGTGTAAAGAGTGACTTTAAAAATGTAATGTGAAATTCACCCAGTTTAATGCAACCATTTCAAAAATCCCTTATACTGGTCATTAATTTAGATTTTTAATTGTGCAGAAAACTTCTTTTCTACAAAGACAATTATACAGAACTGATTTGACAAATACTAATACAATTGAAAGCCAACTCTCAGATCTGCAACAAGATTTTTCTCCTGTTCTTATGTAAGTTGCATCACTGTAAAGCTGTGAACGGAATTGGCAGCCTTATTTTTTTATGCTTAGTTCATCATGTCAATATAATGGGAAACTGATAATGTCAACATAATGGCAATTAAAGTACTATACTCACTTTAGAACAGAAAGCAACGGAGTTGCTTCAGGACAGCACTGAAAGTCCAATACTGAAAGTATTGACATCATCATGTCAATATAATGGGAAACTGATAATGTCAACATAATGGCAATTAAAGTACTATACTCACTTTAGAACAGAAAGCAACGGAGTTGCTTCAGGACAGCACTGAAAGTCCAATACTGAAAGTATTGACATCATCATGTCAATATAATGGGAAACTGATAATGTCAACATAATGGCAATTAAAGTACTATACTCACTTTAGAACAGAAAGCAACGGAGTTGCTTCAGGACAGCACTGAAAGTCCAGACTAGTGGGCAGGAATCCTTAGTCATGCCAGCATGATTATACTGTTTCTGGAATTTAATGTAACACCCACATTGTTGCCCTGAACTATATGAGTGAATCAACACAATGAACACAGCTTTATGCCATATTCAATTCTTCATGTAACAAGCCCAGGTTACCAAAACAATGTTGTTTAGCACAGTTAGGTTAGCTGAAAATATTGATTGATAAAGTGGACAACTAGAGTAGTTATCACTAAATTGTTAGAATTTAGAGTGACACACAATTTTATATATAAATGTATATCTGTCTGTGTACATGTACATAAAGCTAAAATAAAGATCAAAGCGCTAATGTTCCATGAACAACACTTAAAGCCATGATCATAATGGCTTGGCATCAGAAGTTACCTTAAGCTCAGTTCAGAATTTCTGCAATTTTTTTTGAAATGACTGTCATGGAAGCAACAAGTTTCAGAATGTCACAAAGAATAGCCTTGGTCTCCATTCCAAGCTAACCTGTTTACACCTTAACACCATTCATCCATACAGTGATGCCATTTAGAGCCCTGCCCTGGAGCATACCAATTGTAAACCAGAGCTGGTTGTCATTGACAGACTGATTACCAGAGCTGAACTCTGGTTGATCAGTCTCTTCCTGAAGTTTTACTGATATTCCCACTCACCCTTTAAGATGAGTGCAACATCTGTCTGTCTGTCTGCTGTCATCAATGACATGTCCTGTCCTCCATGACCATCCATAGATGATAGTAAGCAGCCTCACAATGACATGAATCAGTTCTCTCTGTACCTCTCACAGGAAGAATTAACAGCCTCAAGCCCTCTTTGGCAGTATCTTTGCCACACCAACAGTACAGGCCTTAAATCCATGGCAAGCAATAAACTTTCTGACAGCATGTTTGGTCAGCAGCTAGATGCTTCCATTCATATCAAAAGGGAGTCTTGGTGCCAATAGTCTGTTCAGGCTGAACTGGGAGGGGAGTGTCTGGAGTGCAGCCCTGCAGAATGGGATCTGGTTGGCAGGAGCTCAGTGTGAATCAACAATGTGCCCTGGCAGCCCAGAGGGCAAACCTCATTTTGGGGTACATCACACATGGCATCACTAGCTGGGCAAAAGAGATGATTATCCCACTGCATTTGGCATTGGTGTGGCCTCACCTCATGTACTGAGTGCAGTTCTGGGGCCTAGAATTTAGGAAGGTTGTGAAGAGCAACAGAGGAAGGCAATGAAGTGGGTGAAAGGGTTGGAGGGAAAGTCCTTTGAGGAGCAGCTGAGGACTTTAGGTTCATCCACTTTGGAGAAAGGAGGCTGAGGTGAGATGTCATTGCCACAGCTTTCTGAGGAAGGACAGAGGAAAGGGTGGTGCTGATCTCTTCTTTGTATGCAGTGATAAGACATGTAATAATGGTTCAAAGCTGTGCCAGGGCAGGTTTTCATAGGACATTAAGAAGAATTTCTTTACTGAGAGAATGGTCAGCCACTGGAATAGGATTTCTAGAGAGGTGGTTGATGCCCCAAGGCTGTCAGTGTTGAAGGGGCATTTCAAAAATATCCTTAATTGTGTACTGGTCACCTCTGAAGTGGTCAGGCAGTTGGACTAGATAATTAATCATTTTAGGTTGCTTTGAATTGAAATTATTGTATTCTATTTTAATATTGGCAGTGCCTGCAGAAGCTCCTGGAAGGTATGGTAGGAACCCGAAAGCACCTTTAATAAAAATTTTAAAAAAGAGGAAGACCCAATAAATAAATTACCTAACTAATCCACCTTAAAAAAACTAACAAACTACTAGGACAGGGTAAAGAATAAAAAACTACTGAAAAAATAAAAATAAATTTTAAAAAGCCAAACAACAAATGTACTGCACAGTCAAAGTTCAGTGTTGTTTGAGATCCGTAATTTCAGAAATGCTCAGTAACAAACAAAAGTTAGTCCTTCATTCTGACCTCAGTTATTTGGTGCTCATTTAATGAGTTTTAGTTGACACTGGGTAGAGTAACCTCAACAAATAATAAGGACATTAGTCCAGTTGTGTTAAAGTACTTTTAGACATCATTTAATTTTGGTTGTGTTTGTCTTTTACTGAAGACGTAGCCTGGTATCTTTTTTTTTGTAATTTTAACAGTTTCCAGGGTGATAAGAAGATTTGATTGAAATTAATCATGCTTTCCAAGCATATAGGTTGGACTATCACTCAATTTTTTATTTTTTTTTTTCTCTCCTTTACCTAGAACTGACTTGAGGTAACATTATTACTAACTCATTTTCAAATAAATTTTAAATACAACAGGCAAAAATCCTGGTATTTAAAACTTAAATTCCTGCTGTGAACAAGCTATGAATATATTCAACATCTTTTCCACGGAGCAGATTCAATAGCAGTCTTTTTCCTACCTTGACACTTAAACCTGCACTGATTTCAGCTTTACATTTTCAGTATAAGCAATACTGTTTGTTCAAGTTTGATTTTTTTTTTCTGCAATTTACCATGAGATTTATCCATGTGAAAGTTTGTGGTAGGCTGTGAAGACATGTAATCTTTCCGTTTCATATAAAATAAATAAATATAAAAATATTCAAGGCAAGTTCTCTCTGTCATACTAAAATAATCTGTAATGAAATACTGTTTTCTGTCTAGATAGCATTACATAGTAGTTGCCAATCAGAGAGCTTCTGAAACATTTTGCCATTTTACAGTTGTCTAAAACATGAAGACAATTCTACAAAATTAAAAAGCTAATTCTGATGTAATTAGAATAATCTAGCTGAGCTACAGCTATGAAAAAATTCAGTAGTTAAAGTGAGTAGAGAATATGATGAAATTTTATCTTCTGGCTTGTGTTCTCCAAGCTGGACAAATATCTGGAGTCCACAGGAAAAAAAAAAAAAAGCTAAACCAACCCAAGCTTTCTGAAATTATTTTGACATTTTCAAAGAGAGTGTATAAAATGCTTCCTTTGGTGCAGATATTAAATGTGATTTAAAATAAAAATGTAATTTCTTTTTTCTATTGTAATTTGTTTTGCAAATTTAGGTACCATGATATAAAACCTAAAAATCATGGGGTTTCCTTATATTTTTTTTATATGAATCAAGCTGTGTTGATTGCTAGAAATCTTAAGAACAGGGGTTTTTTTTTTCAAGCCATAATTTTATTTTTATATATATATATGTATATGTATATATATATGTAAATGCTCAGAAGTCCCACAATGGCTTGCTTTCCTCCTCTTGCTTTTGAAGAACTGGCCACCATGGGTTTAAATTTCACTTATCCAGGTGAATTTTCAGAAATTTGACTAATGTAGGTTATAGCCCTAGTATCAAGTGAAATGATAAAGTCAGTTTTGAGATTATGATTTGGTCAGACACTATAAAATACAGAAATACAGAAAGCAGTCATTTGAGATTGTAAGCCTTGTTTGCTATTAAAGGGTCATGTAAATTGCTGGTGGTGGTGCAGTCTTCCTGCTGCTATTATTGAGTTGGTACCTGCCACAACAGAATGTACCTGGCAGTTTGATTGCTGTTTCTTGGTCACCCATGTCAACAAAGTCTCTAGGGCCATATAATACTTCATTGTTGCCTGAATAGCACAGAAAAATAACCACTTCTTTTCTTATGCTTTCTACCAGGAACCTTGCTGACATCGTCAGCTGCTGAGTTTGAGTGCAGCTACCATCACCCTTTCACATGCACAGGATAGAATGATGCACTTATCCACATACTTGTTTGAAAAGAAAAGTTCAGCCTTCCAGGTGTTCATCCACCTCTTTCTGAGTTTAGGTCTCTAAGTATTGCACAGGAAGCAACCTGCCCTTTCCAAAACAACTGTCAGCCTTTCTTTCAGTCAGCACTTGGAGTGTATTACAATCCAATTGAGTTTTCTGAATTCAAGTGTCTTTAGGTAACAGTTTACTGTTTGACCTACTTTCTTCAGAATAGGTCAGGTAAACCTTCTGCATTCATGGAAACATTTTCTGTTCTTTACTGTCAAGATATCAAACATTGCCTCAGGTCTCAGTTGAGCTCTGACTTTCCTAATTGTTAATCCAAATCTGGTGCATTCAAATCTATAACAAAGGTCTACTAAGGCAGACCCACAGGAAATTCTAATCCATTTTTCTCTGCAAGGACTTTATGAAAGATGTCATACTGGAATGTATGAAGCTTATGTGCCATTCACAACTAAAATATAAATCCAGTTGGGCTGTTTTGGGCTGAAGTAGAGTTAATTTTCTTCACACTACCTAGTATGGGGCTATGCTTTGGATTTATACTGGGAACAGGGTTGATAACGCATGTATTTTTGTTATTGCTGAGCAGTGCTTGCACAGAATCAATTTTTTTTTGTTTCTCACTCTGCTCTGCTAGTGGGAATCTAGGGGTGCATAAGAAGTCAGGAGGGGACAAAGCTGGGACAGCTGATCCCAACTGACCCATAGGATACCATACGGCATAATGGTCAGCATATAAATGTGGAGGGAAGAAGAAGGAAGGGGAGACATTTGAAGTGTTGGCTTTTGTCTATCCAAGTCACCGTTATGTGTGACAGAGCCCTGGGAACCTTCCTGGAGATGACTGAACACTTGCCTTCCTACAGGAAGCTGTGAAGGAATTCCTTGTTTTGCTTTGCTTGTGTGTATGGCTTATGCTTTACCTATTAAAGAGTCTTTATCTCATGAGTATTCTTACGTTTGCCCTTTTGATTCTCTTCTGCCTTTGACTAAGGGTGAATGAGTAAATGCCAGCGTCAGGTCTTGTTGCCACACAATAACTTTATATCTACTGTTAACTTGAAACAAACTCTCTTATCTCTTGCTTCTTCAGTAGTCTATGAGATTGTCTCTTTAAAGCTGTAAACTGATAGGAGATGTCCCTGAGTATGATTAGATAAAAATTTATCAGAGTTTTCATCATTAGTTTAGACTTTTAATCACTGTCTTTATTGAAGTTATTATGCTTGCCTACCTACAGATACAAAGAACCAGTACTTTATTGCCTAGAGTCATATAGCCACAAACTTCAGCCACTTCAGTATAAAGCGCTCACTACACTAAAAATAGTTCATATTAAAAATATTTATTCCAATTTCTATCTTAGAATGGAAATGTACTAAGACATTCAGTTTTTTAACATTATGTTGTCACTGAAAGTAATTCTCACTAGCTAACACCATCTGTTTATACCCAAATATTTTCCTTCCATTCAGGCAAGTTGAAAGTAACAGTAAAAACAGTCTGGTAGGGAAAAGAAATATGTTAAATGTGTTGATACATATACAAATCAAGATATGAGTCATTTTTAATACCACTTTAGTCTTTAGCCAAAAATCGAGCTGTTACTTTTGAAATTCAGTAGCAGAAAAAGTGAAAAATTCTTGTGAACCTCTAGAACATCAAAGGAAGAACTTCCATATATGTGTTAAGATCCTGATTCAAACAATTTTAAAATTAATCTTAGAGAAACTAGAGAATCATTTCTATAATTCACTCGTAGCATTCTTCTCTGTAATAACAACATTTATGTTTCAGAGCTCACATTCCATGAATCGAAAAGGAAGACTCATTTGATAGGGTCATTTCTCTTTCCATTTATCCCAATGCCATTTTTCATCCTCTGTAATTCTTTATAGATCTTTGTATTCTCTTCCATTTAAGAAACACTGTTTCAAGAGATCTCCATTCACTCTTCAGCTTCTGTCCTTGACCCCAACTAACTTCTGTTTTCTGGTCATGATTCTCATGAAGTAATAGCCATAAAAAAACCAGCAACCAGGGGGATGTCTCCAGGAAGGCAAACTACCTGTACTGGCATTGAAATCTTCTATCTTTCTTTGGCAGGGGAAGCACTTATAAATACTTTAAAACTATTTACCTCAAGAGTCTTAATATATCACTGAGGGAAGGACCAGAAGTTCCCTCTGGAACTATATAGACTCCAGTAAAGTCTTTTCACATTGCTTTGTTATCTTTATTGATTTCTAGTCCCAGTTGCACTCAGCCTAGAAGAAAAACAGCCTCAGTAATCAGCAGCTCTTTACGTCAGTCACCCTTTTACAAAGTCTCTTTTCCAGCTGGAGCAACAAAAATTCTTTCACCTGCAGTTTACACAGAGGAACATATGCAGAGGTAGCTAACAGGAAAAACTACAAAAATGTATAGCCTGCTTTGTCAAAATAGCTTGTGCTGTGAGTAGGCAATTTTCAGAGAAATAGTCTGGGATTTATAGGCTGCTTGGTGTTGGAGCGTTCTTCCTAAACATCTTTCTCTTATTCACGTACTGTTGAATTGGTGGCAATAAGGGAAGATGCAGTGAAATAATTTTTGATATTGTATCACTGATCATTAGTTCACCAGTTATATTCCATGAAACAAGGATTCTTATACTTTGCTCCCATAAATTGACTTTTCTATCAGTTTTAGGCTCAGTGCTTTCTGAGTTCAGGCAGAATTTAATGAGCATCTGATTATCTTGTTCTAATAAGAACACTATTTGAATATGTCACCACTACTCAGAAAAGGGATACTTTGGCTCCAGCTTAACATATGGATTTTTTTTACCATCTGTAAATCACAAAGGTGATTCCAGTGGTATGGCTTTTACATAAAGTAATATCACATGAGTGAGTCAAATTAATTAACTACTCAAATTATTATGCCTTAATTCAGGTGTCTATTAACATGACATTTGCAAATGACAAGATGAAAAAATTGCAATTATTTTTATTGTCAGACAAAAGTATCTTGCATTCTCTGACTAATTACAGATTTATAAAAAGAAAGACATAACAGTTCTGTGTGCTAGATATGGCATCAGTCAAAACCGCAAATTTTTAAGACAACAAACAAGAGATACCAAGAGCTTTAGAAGGAAATTCTCTCCTAAAGTAAACCAAACCACAATAAATAAACACACATTTGCATACATGAATGTGTTTACCTAAAAGTAGGTAAACACATCTCAGCTGAACACTTGGTGGGAACATGAAAAATAATACTGTCTTCTTGTGCTATTCATTTTCTAGTTTTCATACGTAGGAGTAAACAGATGGAAGTGTTTCTATTGGGAGTTTAATCTGCTGATAGAAAGGGCTATGAAAAAATATATGGCAGTTTCCCAATTTCCAACTTATAACCAGATGACTCTTTTTACAGACATATGATGAGCTACAAGAGACAAAATTCTCATATGAAAAAATGAGCTGCAAAGTGACAGGACATAGAAAATGTGACTATTCTCAACAATGGTATTTATTGACTGACTCACCAAATATACGGCAACAGTTTATCAAATGGTTTGGAGACCAGAAAGATTTCTATGCAATTCTTTGGTTTAAAAACCTATTTTCTTCCCAGAAAGGTTATTTTTGTTGTGTCACTCTGAATTCCTGCATCACTGCTTGAAGATATTTTAAAACACATTTCTGTGTTACCAGAAACTAATGGGGCAATAGAGCCAAAACTGGAGCTTGACATTTGCCATTTATAAAGAGATTTCTAGACAGAATGTTTTTGTCCATAACATGGTTAAAACCCAAAAAAAGAAGAAAAACTAACCCAGCTTTGACCTAACATGTTATTTTAATAAGTAATGCTGGATTGCAAATGTGAGATCACATTTTGTGTGAAGCTCGCTATTAAGAAAATCTATTTATGGTTGCAGATCTTTTCAGTCAGCTTATGTTTATGAATGCCTTAAAATACATTACAAGAAAAAATACGCAATTAGAATCTGTGGAAATAGCATTGAAAAGCATCATTACTTTAGATGTTACTAGAAAGAAAAATTCACAATTTGTAAAACCTCTGTTCCCAGGGATGCACAGATGACACAGACCTTTCACTGAATAACTTCTACATTTCTTTACATTTTAAATAGCGTAGAAANCACTATAACTAGGACACTGGGTTACACAAAGACTCCATTATCCAGTTATCCACCTTTTCTTTTCTCTTTTCCCCTAATATGCCTACTAATTTAGACTGTGGGCAGGGACTTAAGATAAGGGTGGTATTGTACTATCCTAGAAGAAGAATATATCCACAAATGTGAAAAGACTGGAATGCTGATGACTCAGACAACCCAGGTGTTGAGGGAGTGCACATGTGCCACCTAAGGCTATGGGCTGAGTGTTGTTTCTTACACAAACGACTCATGTGATAACTGCCCTTGGGGAGACATCAGGACAATTCACACACATGGCCTAAAGATATTCATCTCTGCTGATGGCCATAAGGGATCCACCTGTATTGACATAACAGGCACTCTTAACATCTTAGGAGGTGTCAAAGACTCTTTCAATGTCCTATGATCCAGTATCAATCATCCAGTGAAGAACTTCTTGCCCAGGGGAGATAGAGGCATTCCCACCTACCCTGAGCCCAGTTAAAGACCACAGTCAGACTTCACTCGGCAGATCGAGGATCTCATTCCTCATTCCATGGGACTTCTACCACCTAGGCATTATAACACCAGCTCAGCAGATCAGGACTACAACCACCACTGGAATTGCAGAGACCAGGTCTCATCACTGGATCCAGTGGGTGTCTTGTAGGTCCTTTCAGTTACTAAGGGTCCGCAGCCCTGCTCTGACTGCCTGTGCTGGCACTGCAGCTTCTCTCCAGCACTGATCCTCCAAAACATTCCTGCAAGGTTTTAACAGGTAGGTGGAGGTCAGCCACCATCTTGTTTTGGTCTGAGAATTTTGGAATTTTTCGGATTAGCCTAACCCAGTTTTATCAGTATTGTTGTTTGTCATTCTTCTTGGTAAAGAGGTTTGGTTTTTTTTCACTTACATCCAGGCATATTTGACCTCTCTCTCTGTATTGGAGAGAACCAGGGGTATTGAATCTGAGGAAGGAGACTTCTGTCTGATGTCTGAGGTCTCCGCCCCTCCAAATTGTCTCAAATCTAGTTTGAAAATAAAATACATATAAAATTGGTTTAAATCACCTTATAACAAGATACTTCTTTCACAAGGGTTNTATATTTTAAGTCCCAAAAAAAATAAAAAAAAAAAAAAAAAAAAAAAAAAAAAAAAAGTAGCCATCTGGTATATTTACAAAAAAATCATGTTAATAGGATAACACTCCCCTGTAAGCGTCAAAACTGAAGAGGTTCAAAAAATATCTCTGAGGGGAAAAAATCGGTTAAAGAACATATGAAATTTCTATGCTACATTCCATTGGACAATAGAAATTTTTGTAAACCATTAATTTTACTGGACAGAAAAAAATACACTTGATGAGCAGAATTGTATATCCAAATAAATGCAAAAAAGTTAACATTCATAAGTCATAGTTTCAGTGGTAATTCAGAACATTATTATGCTGCAAACTAAATTCTAAGACTGGAAGGCAAAACTTTTTGTAGTTTTAGATGAAGGCTTAGAATATCTGTTACTATATTCAAAATTTTC